>CM053026.1:95651575-95874790 GCA_028564925.1 Lithobates sylvaticus
GGAGTGACCCAGATAGCAAAGATAACTAGACACAAATTTGTGGCAGTTTTGAATTGTAAGTCTGTTAACTTGCTGCACATTTTCACTGGCAAGTTGTACACTTGCAGAGCTCTTGAAGCACAAGTTCTAGTTGACACTTTCCCAATTTGTAGCAAATTTGCATGGCAAGTCTCTAGCAAGAGCAGAGTTGCAGTAGTGAGTCTACAGCAAGAGCTCTGTAAGTCTACAGCATGAAAATTCAGCCACAGTGACCCCTGTGGTGGGATGACTATTGCACAACATAATTGAACCAGAACTTGCAGCAGACTTGCAGAATGTTTGCAAAGAAAGTTGATCTGGAACCGTGCAATGCAGACTTGCCTGGCAAGTCTAGCAATAGCTTAGCAAGTCATTTTCAAACTTGCAGCACAATTGCTTGCTATCTGGGGAAATTCCTCATTTCGGTCATATTTTTTCTCAGCTACAGCTACACTCCTCTAGCATTTTCCACCCTTTTAGTCACAAAAACAGTAGCTAAAAATGGAGATATAAGTATCATTAAAATATTTCTAAGCATCTGTGAAGAAAAAGTTTCTACACAAACCCAAGCTCAGCACCCCCTCATTTTAGTTGTGATAAAAAGACACCCTTGAAATTACAACTATTCTCAGTTCTGTGTAGTTAAATCATACTAAGAGTCGGGTTTACACAGGGGCAGCACGACTTGCAGCGCAACTGCCCCAGGCAACCTGCACACGACTTCAGCGGCGGCTTGCAAAATGACTTCTGTGTGCAGAAGTCAATGCAAGTCGCCTAAAGCCGCCCCAAAAGTAGTACAGGAAACATTTTGAGTCTTGAGTCGCGTCTTGAGTCACTCCTATTAGAACGGTTCCATAGTACAGAACGGGACGCGACTTGTAAGGCGGCTAAGTCGCCTGACAAGTCGTCCCTGTGTGAACCGGCTCTAACACTGTCAGGCTGATGGTTGTTTGTACTCAAAACAGGCTTATTTCATTAGACTGATGACCATCCACAACCCTCCTCTACATCCTGTACGCTACTGAAATGATAGGAAAGCCATACCTGCAATTACTGTTTTTTATTTGATAATTGGGACACTCATTTCTACAACCTAAATGTCCAAACAATCAATATACTTTGAATAATACAAGACTGCATTATTCCGATCCTGACCATGTTGTTGAACTTGTGTTTGTTAAAGAGGAAAACCTATTTTTTTTCCTCATTTTGTATTTTTTGCATTTTGTTGCAATTGTATACTTTATATAGTATAAATACATTTTAAGCTACAGTAAGTGAGTGAAAATTATTTGTAATCATTCTTTGCAGGGTATTCCATCATTTCTTGCACTAGTTTAAGGACAGACAAATTGATAAAGTGTGCTTTATGTTTCACTGTATGTATTGCTGCGATTGTGTTCAAATTGCCTTATTTTACTTTAACAAGAGAAGTGGCTCAGGTAAGTAATTAGGGGGTGCTGGGGACACTGCTACACACAGAATTTTTTTTTTAATCTTAATTCATAGAATGCATTAAGATAAAAAACCTTCTGCCTTTACAACTCCTTTAAATGTGCTATGGAAGATTTACAGTGTGACAGTGTGCATCCAGAAGATTGCTGACGTATTTTATCAGCTCAAAATTTTGGCCAAGGTCACCATGTTCATGGAAGCAGAGTTGAAACCCCCTAGAGAAATTTTTTTTTGATTCAGATAAGTCAGTCTTTCAAATCATAGTAAAGAGGCCATTGTGTGATGGGGACCCTAACATAGCCAAGTGTTGATTTATATAAAAGTAAAAAAGCCACTATAACAGTTTTTTTTTTGTACCCTGTAATGTAAAGACAAAAGAGAGAAGCCTGCATCTGTAGAGAGGCATCCTGTCGGCACATGCTCACTATAGTTCACTTGAGCTCAGGAAACCACTTAGTAGACTGTGTGGTGACCCTGATCTGGAATGGGTTCAAGGTCATTCTAGCAGACATCAGGTATCTGATTAAAACATTACACATACTGCCTTGCTTCACAGGCACAACACCTCTTTTCAACCCAAATCTCCTATGCAGAATTTCCTATTCTCCCTCCCTGTTCTGCTATACAGATTTGTGCTGAACTGGCTTCTGGGAGTCTTTGTTCTGCCTCTCTGAATAATATCAAGCTTGTATTACGGTTAATGCTGATGGTTTTATTTAGTTCACATGTAGATAATCAGTTCCTGTAACCGATCTTTGTTTCTGAACTTCTACTAAATTGTGGCTCAGAAAACACTTCCTTCCGCACTTAATTTCTGTAACATTTCTCTGGCAATTCTGTGAATTTAGTTTTCAGTTTTTGCATTTACATGTGTTTCAGTACTGTAACTATATGGAAGTCTGTTTTGCAATCTCAAAGGCCTAAAATCCTAGGTCACCCAAAACTGATGTTCCAAATCTGATTCTGGTGAGTTTGGCGGCAAGATCACTTTTTTTTGAGTTACACATCCACCCACCCTACGGTGAGGCGTCTCACTTTTTCATTGACATTTTCTTCCATTTATTAAGCAGAATGCCAGAGGATAAGAGAAGCCTAATGCCCCATACACACGGTCGGATTTTCCGATGACTATTTCCGCCGGAATTTGTCCGAAGCTGGTGTTGCGTACACACGGTCGGACAACGTTGTCGGAATTTCCGGTCTTCAAGAACGCCGTGATGTAAGCCGTGTTCCACGAAACTATAAAAGGGAAGTTCAGCACCACGTCCGGCACCCATTGGACTCCTTCTGCTGATTCCGTGTTTATCGCGTGTTAGTAGAGGTTTCGTGGCATTCGATTCGGGCTTTTCAGTTTTCAGACTCAGATCGTTACTGCTCTTCAGTTTGTGCTTGTCGTGCGTATCTGTTTATCGGTGCGTGTAGTCAGTTCACATTTGTTGGTCATTGCGGCCTATATCTTGATATAGGACACATTGATTCTCACTGCTTATTGTCTGCTCGTTTCTGGTATTCATTTCGTTCTTTCAGGCCTTGCTGTTTATCGGTGCTTTCTGTTTGTCCGTTCTGACCAGCCGACCGTTTGTGAGCTATGTTTCGTGTACGTACTCGTCGTAGAGTTCGTGCTGTACGCGGAATTGGTGTCTGGCTTTTAGCTTTGACCCAAGACCAGTCCATGAACAGGGCGAGGAGGAGTTCATGGACCAAGAATTGGTTGCTTCAGCGTGACCAATTCTCGCACATGCCTTTGCTTCGTGAGATCCGGGAGAATAATCCTGATGATTTCAGGAACTTTCTCAGGATGACGGACCCCGTTTTTCACCGTCTGTTGGCTTTGCTGACCCCTTTTATCAGCAGGCAGGATACCTGCATGAGGCAAGCCATCACTCCGGAGCAGAAGCTTGTTGCCACGTTGAGGTACTTGGCGACAGGGAGAAGCCTTCAGGATCTGAAGTTCTCCACAGGTATCTCTCCCCAGGCTCTGGGAATCATTATTCCAGAGACCTGTTCTGATATCATCCAGGTCCTGCAGGAGGACAATATTAAGGTAACATTTCTCCTTTACTATTCCCTTCTATGTATGCTCTGTTTGCTAATGTCTTGTATTTTTGTCCTTCTTCCCTAATTACCATGATTGCAATATGCTCTAATATGCTGTGCCCCTTTTTGTCCTTCATGCATTTTTGCCTTCACTTACCTCCCCAGCATGCTCTTCTGGCCCAATATACACCTATGGCCTAGTCACTTAAGCAATGTATTTTGTCTGCTCCATAGTATTGGTCTCCCCCAAACACCCCCTAAAATATGCACAAATGTTTTCTGTGTGTTTTACTTCATGCAGAGTCCCCTTATTTTTTTTATTTTTTTTGGTGTGCCAAACTCATTAGGAACCCCCCTCTCCCCTAACTGCTCGGTTAGATAATACCAATCCTCTATCTGCTGGCTTTGCCAAGCTCAATACACACTATATACCTACCTCTTTATAGTGGTCATATTTAGGGATGAATTCAGCAAAGCATGTAGTGCAAGGGGCTGGCTCAATACTTTTCATTTACTGCTTGTGTTTCTTGTAGGTGTGTTCTAGCTTATTTTTTTTTTCTTTTTGGGCCTTTATCTTCAACAGTGAGAATGCACTTTCTTGGCGAGAGGAGGTTACAGTCTCTTCTTCCTAAAAAGAATCTTCTCATGTTGTGGGTCTGATACATAATAGTTTTTCTAGATGAGGTATGTAGTGCATAACTGACCCCAAAAATACTCCTTTTCATCACCATGACAGAAATGTGTGCATTCCTGAAAATGGTGTGATAGGTGTTTTTTTACAAAGCACTGTGGGTGTCATTTCCAAAAGACAAATCCACTATGCACTACAAGTGCACTGCAAAAGTGCACAGGAAACTGCACTTGGAGTGCAAAGTGGAATAGCCTTTAGTAAATAACACCCATTGTCACCAAATTCATTTACTTTTGACGCTAATAATGCTTTTGGGGTTTGAAATAAGGAAGCCACACATTGTTTATATGTTAAAATTTTACTTCAAACACATTCACAAGTGCCTTTCAAAAAAGGCGTTTGGAAACTCAAAAGATCTTTGGTCTTTAGAACATTCTTTACTAACTTGGCGCATTTGTGTAAACCAGGCATGTAGCAAAGCAAAACATACTGAAAGCAGGAACTTACAAAGTTCAACTTTGAAAAGTGAAGACAAGATCAGACATGACTATGTCCAAAGTGTGTTTGATCGTGCCTTCATCACATGGGGTGTCACCCCTGGAAAAGGTAAATTTAGAACATGCACACAATTTGGGGATCAAAATGGGCATTTGATGCAAGAACACATGCCTAGAATGTCCAAATGTGCAATCTCCCATCATGGGGATCAATGTATGTGTTTTGGGGGTGCAACCCCTTCACCTCACCCACTTTAGTAGTTAGTAAAGTGGTTGCACCCCCAAAACGTTGTCATTAATCCACCATGATGGGAGCTAGCACATGTTGACACACTGTGTGCATCTTCCAAATTTGGCAAAGTTCTTAAGTTAAAATTTTGGGTTTAAACACCCACAAATGTGTGATAAGTCGTTTGTGTGGTTTCATATTTTCCCTAAAACATCAATGATGTTCTTCATTTTTTGTTGAACATCATTGATGTTTTTCTTGATATCATCTAGATCTCGATTGCACACCATTATCTCCCCGATGAGGACGTGTGCACTTTCAGTGGTAAAATGTGATTCTTCTTCCACAACATCCACATCACCTAAAAAAAACAAAACAAAAAAATATAAGTGGCCGAACGATCGAAGTTGAGTACGATCGAATGGACACACGAACATGAAAGTGGCCATTTTCAAATGTACAACATTGAAAAACCAAGCACATGGAGCAGTATGCAAGCAAGAAAAAAAAGATGAACACACGACAACTACTTACTTTTTTGAAGAACTTGCTTGATCTTTCTGTACTGATCGGGCTCCCTCAGTTTCAGGTCTGACCAGCTTTTCCTCAGTTGATCCTTGGATCGTTTTAACCCAAAATTCTTTTGCAGCCTCTTCACAACTTTAGCCATGATCAAGGCCTTTCTGACATTTGGGTTGGGGTAAGGCCCATACTTCCCATCATAGTCGCTCCTCTTCATTATGTCCACCATCTCCAACATTTCTCCAAAAGACATATTTGACGCCTTAAATTTTAGCCTCCTTAGATACCTCGGCATATAGGCCAATCTCCCTCCTGTGCTCCGACACTAAAATATTGGCAAGAGTACTGGCGACCCAGCTGAGTAGGGTTATTGCAAGGTTGATTCATCCGGATCAGACAGGTTTTATAGCTGATAGATCTACAAGTATTAATATAAGAAGAGCCTTTTTGAACCTGCAGAGTCCGGTGGTGAACGAGGGACCTAGAGCGGTGCTGGCACTTGATGTAACAAAAGCATTTGATAGTGTGGAGTGGGGGTATATTTGGAGAGTGCTGGAGAAGTTCGGGGTGGGTCCCTCGTTCACCAGATGGATAAGACTACTTTATGATAAACCGACGGCCAGGTTAAAAATTAACAACAAATTCTCTGAAAAAATCGAGTTAGAGAGGGGGACGAGACAGGGGTGTCCCCTGTCACCCCTTCTCTTTGCGCTTGTAATGGAGCCACTAGCTATCGCTATTAGAAATAGTGTTGAGATAATAGGTTTTCGGAGGAAGGGAGGGAGCGAGGAAAAAATCGCCCTATATGCAGACGATGTTTTGCTGTTTTTGGGAGATTTGGATCAATCTCTGACTAAAGCGATGAATATAGTGGAGAATTTCGTCAGGTTTACGGGACTTTAAATAAATTGGAAGAAATCAGAACTACTCCCAATTAGTACAGATGCAGAAGTTAGGATACCAGGAATGCCCCATTTGGAGGTAGTAAAGGCACTGAGATATTTGGGAGTTGTTCTGACGAAGGATCCTAACCAATTTGTGAGGCTTAATCTGGTACCATTGTTAATTAGGTTTAAAAAAAAGATAGCCATTTGGAAGCATCTCCCGTTGTCAGTTGTGGGGCGATGCGCTCTGATAAAGATGATCTGGATGCCCCAGCTCCTGTATGTGCTACACAATTCCCCGGTGTGGATATGCAGGAGTTCGTTCCGGAAAATCAAAACTCTTTTTAGGGAACTTATTTGGAAGGGTGGACAGGCTAGGATCCCTCTTTGTACCCTGCAGCTTCCAGTAAAAGAGGGGGGCCTTGCGGTGCCCCACACGGAGCGCTATTTCCTGGCGGCTCAGTTGCAGCAGTTGCTGGGATGTGGGGCTCCGGGAGCAGGCACCCCGAATATAGAGCTAATGCTGGTGGAGGCAGGGCATGAGACATTAATAGAGACATTAGAGGTTTGCTCATTCGGACATGAATACCCTACTATAAAAATGTTAAAAAAAATTTGGATAATGGTTAAAAAACTGTTACAATATAGGGGGATGATGGAACAAACCCCCTTGTGGAATAATAAAAACCTTAAAGAGATCTATTCGATAGGCAAAATTAGGGATTGGGAAAAAAACGGGATTAGTAAACTGAGACACTTATATAGAGGTAACATGCTGAAAAAATTTATTGACTTAAAGCGGGAGTTTAATATATCGCACCACTCCTTATTTTCATATCTACAGGTGGAGCATGCTCTCGAGGCACAATTTGTGGAACACCCATTAGTTTGGCAAAAAATGCCTCTTTTTCAAAAAATCTCGCAGGTTGGATCAACTAAAGGGTTGATATCAGGGTTATATGAATACATAGGACAGGAAATGGATATACGGGGGAAGTTGGGAAAGGTAAGGGCGAAGTGGGAAAAGGATGTTGGTTTAATAACGGATACACAATGGGGAAGAATCCTAGAGAAGGGGTCGAAGGTTTCAGTATCCCCCCCGCAGAGAATATCGCATTTGATGCTCATTAATAGAGCATATTATACCCCCAAGCGGTTGTTTCGTTTTGGCAGACGGGCTGACGATAACTGTCCCAGATGCCAAAAAACGGGAGACCTTATCCACATGTTGTGGAAGTGCCCCAAATTGGGTCATTATTGGGAGGGAGTGACTAAAAGTATAAGTGAAATATTTGGAACTAAACTTGAGCTGGAGGCTAAAGGGTGTATATTGGGATATAGACAGTAAAAGGGAGAGAGTAAAAGTAAAACTATGGCAATTCTGAGATGCTTATTCCAAGCTAGAAAACTAATTGCAGGTAAATGGCAAGCAAAGGAACCGCCCACGGTGGATAATTGGTTTGGGGTAGTAAATGAGAATCTGTGTAGAGAAAAGGCGGTATATATAAAGAGAGGCAATTTTAAAGAGTTCAATAAAATGTGGAGCCCCTGGGTAGCCAAAATGAATCCATCTGAGACAGAGGTCTGAAGGAGAGGAAAGGAAATAGGGGACGGTTGGGTATATAGGAATCCCCATGCAACTATTATATGTAGGGGATAGATTTAGTGAGGGAGGATAGTGAAGAGAGGGGGACTATATATAACACACTAATAGTACACTATAAGTAAAGGGAAGGAAAATTTTAAATTTTGCCTCTAGATGTTGAATAGAAATGTAGCTGCTATTATATAGTATCTGCAATGACAGAAGGGAAGGGTAAAGAATGTATAGAGCTAAACGGTGTCACGAAGTGAAGAATGTATTTTAGACTGTGTTGTCTTTTTTTTTTCTGTATATATGAAAAATTTAATAAAGAATAAATTTAAAAAAATAAATAAAGTTTTAGCCTCCGGGATCGGGACATTTCTGCCTCCGGGCTTTCCTCGTCCTCCTCGTCGTTGCTGGAATAGTTATTAGGGCGCACCTGCTGTGTCTCCGCCATGTGCTCTCCCCACTGCGCTGTAAAGAGAAGGGGTGGGGAATAGACGAGAAAGATCATCAGGGGCGGGGCGGAGTTTCACGCATGCGCACTGTAAATAAAACGTCACACGCGTGTGTCGTACCGACGATCTGTGAGCAGAGGGGAGAGAGCTGACGCACGAGACGATCGATCGCTATAACGAAGGTACAATTTGAACTTGGTACATCACTAGCCTAGACTGCTTCTCCATTGAGGCTTATTTGGGTACAAGATTAGGAGGGTTTAGCCTGACAGTATTATGGTTTGTCTTGCAGAAAATACTATGGACCCATTTAAGTTTCCTTTTTTCTATGATTTGATCATTCATGAGCTCAGGACGATGCCCTGCCTGTGGCAGAATTCCCACCCCGATTTTGGCAATAGAACCAAAAGGAAGGCAGCTCTGGAGAAACTACTCCATTACGTCCAAATCATGGTCCCCAAGGCAGACATCACCTATGTGATGGCCAAAATTGGTGCCCTGAGGAGCACCTATCTGAGGGAGCGACAGAGGTACCAGCAGTCCTTACGATCAGGAGATCCGAATGCCATTTATGTTCCCAGGATGAAGTTCTACGAGAGGCTACATTTTCTGGCAAACCAAAGGGAACCCATGCCATCACCCTACCATCTTCCTTCCAGGCTTCCTTCCCACCCAGCTGAGGCTTCCGATGTCCAACCTGGGCCTTCCAGGAAACAACATGTGGAGGGGCCCAGCTTGAGACAGGTATAGCATTGGTGAATATATTTATTGACGTACATTTAATGATGTTAACTAGATGTTATTATTGATCAGTTAAGTTGTGAGTTAACAAAGTGGTTGACATATCAATAGTAGTGATCCAAGAGGATTGGGCCAGGAATGAAAAATGCTGGGCTCTGAATGATAGTATGTTCTATTTCTTAACATTCTATTTGCAACAGTCATGAGCTGAAAATAGTGTGATTAATGAACAAAGAACTAAAACTATGTCCCATTTTCATACACAGGAAGACCTCAGCCGGGAGGAGGCTGTGGCAAGTGGCAGCCGGGAGGAGGCTGTGGCAAGTGGCAGCCGGGAGGTTGCCCCTTGCCTTCCTCCTCCTCCACCTGCTGCCACAACTCGAAGATCTGAGCCACAGCCTGGAAGGAAGCCTGGAGGGGAGTGCCTTAGGAAGACCAGATAGTGATGGCCTGGGTTCCGTTTGGTCTGTCAGAAGATGCAGCCTCTTGTCTGACAACATCCTGGGGACATAGATGGCATTTGACCTTCCTGATTGCTTGGACTTATGGACCAGATTGAACTCCCTCAGATATGTACTCCTCAGGCCACCAATTTTGCTATTACATATTTGATGTCTGCCGTGGGGACCAAAAGGCTTCGCGAAATGGACCAGTTTCTCCAGCGTTGCCTTCCTGTTTATTTTGTTTATGACACCAAATAAAGGTTTTTTTTTGGTTTGAAGAAATACTTGCCTATGTTTTTTACTTCAAAAAGGACAGTTTATTTGTGAGTAGGCAGGTACATTTCACAAATCAGAAAGTCAAATTTACAAGGTGCACCAACACCAAACAACCTCCTAGTGAATTTAGGCAAAAAATACAAATGATAATAATGGTGTTGGGATAAGTTGAGACACACAACCACACAACCATACCCCCCCCCCCCCACAAAAAAAAATTAAAAAATAAAGGAAATCTGGATTAAAAAACAAACCACTATAAATTACAAATCAAAAAAATAAAATAAACATTCTTAAGATCTGACGAATAAAAAAAATCTAGCCAATAAATCAGGAAAAAGAATAAAGAAAGAAGTTTGTGAGAATTCAGTGTGAATATGAGCATCTAAAAAACGTCATTCTTCTTGCATTGTAAAGAAAAAGAGAATGCGCTGCATTAAACACATTTTAACATTGCAGCATGACGAATGTGCTGTGTCAATTAGGAACGGTAGTTTTACCTGACCGAGCGCTTCCGTCACAGAATTTCTTGTGAGCATGCGTGGCACTTTGTCCGTCGGATTAGGCTACACACGATCGGAATTTGTGTGGTCGGACTTTGTTGTCGGAAAATTTTAGAGCAGGAGATAAAACTTTTTCCGTCGGAAAATCCGACGGAAAAAGTCAGATGGAGCCCACACATGATCGGAATTTCAGACAACATGGTGCGATAGGACATTTTCCGTCGGAAAATCCGACCGTGTGTACGGGGCATTACAGTGGTTGGATGCAGAACCAGCCAAAACATTCAACTAGAAGTTCACACCACTAATGTTTATGAGAGTAATAGGAGCCTCTTTATACCAGAAGATTAAAGTGTGTCTAAACCCAGAACAAAAATTATTATATTGAAGCTTAAAAGCTCTTATGCCCTGTACACATGGAGGGATTTTCCGACGGAAAATGCTCGATGAGAGCTTTTTGTCGTGTCGTGTGTAGGCTCCATCGGACATTTTCCATCGGAATTTCCGTCACACAAAATTTGAGATTTGGATCTCAAATTTTCCGACAACACAAACCGTTGTCGGAAATTCCGATCGTGTGTACCAAATTCCGACGCAAAAGTTCCGCGCATGCTCGGAATCAAGCAGAAGAGCCGCAATGGCTATTGAACTTAATTTTTCTCAGCTCGTTCGCAATTTCCGACCAACTTTGTGCAAGACAAGTTTGAGCCAACATCCGTCACAAAAAATCCATGGATTTTGTTGTCGGAATGTCCGATCAATGTCCGATTGTGTTTGAGGAGCATAAGATGTGGTGGCTGTATGGGTTTCCTCTTTTTCAGGCTTGGTTCACCTGGTTATCTTGCCGGTAACTTCCTGTTCTAGTTGGTTTATTATAAAAAACGACATACAAAGAGTATAAAAAGCGAAGAAGGGGGGTTTTTAGCCAACCTATCGGACTATCACGGTACCTGAACGGATGTATGTCTCAATACCAAAGATTGATTCTAAATAGTTTTATTAACACATAATATACAAAAAAACACATATCATATATAAAAACAGTGGGGATCCTTGCAGTCCAAAGGCATACATATACATATAGCTTATTGATAGATCAGAATGTTTAGACAAAACTCGCTGATTCAATGCTGGTTGACGCGTTTCGCTTAGAGCTTCTTCAGAACCAAAGCATAGCGATTCATATATCTGTTGTACATATTAAGAAGACAAGGGGGTTATTTATGAGTGGATTGGCAGATGTTATGTGTTCAGATATATATAGTTTTAGTATCAATATAAATATAAATGGTTCAAATGGGTATATAAGAAAAAGTTTTTTGCCTACCTTACAATTTTTGTTGAAAAGGTGGGAACTGATGTATGTCTGTAGTACCCAATAGATTATCTAAATTATCTAAAAGTAAGTCTCTCGGAAGGACCGTCGAGAACTCGCCGAGTTTGGGGTCTAGAGCCAGCAAAACAAGGCATGAGCTGCAAGTGAGAAAGAGAGACAACAAAAAAAATAAAAAATAAAAATAAAAAAAAAAAAAAAAAAAAAGGAGAAAAAATGAATCACTAAAGATTCTAGGATGAGGTAGATGGGCTACCAATCCCATATAAACATAGTATAGACAAAAATGTATGTATATCAAAAAGAAATACTCACATAAAAAAGTGGAAAAAGAAAGAGTAGTAGTAGTGGAACTTGGGTGTGCCGAATCGGCCAAAAATAGCGTGGTATTATGCGGACAGATCTATAGTACCGATGTCCTGTAATTAATGATAATAGTAATATAAAGAATAGATAGAAAGACAGTAACTTCCAATTTCAAAGGCCTCCTGGATATACCTTACGGATCCAATTGGGCCCTCCTCGTGGGTCTCCTTTCAGGAAGTGGTGATATCAGGGGATGATATGAACACTATACTAGGTCCAGCATCCCAAGAATAGACTGGAAATAATCAGGGAGAGAAAGGATATATATATATAATATATCTCCAGTATGCAATATCTAGAGACATATAGTGGATTATTACAGAATATGGTATTGTGTGGAAGTTAACCTTACTAGTCCAAGAAACATACCTGGTAGCCACTTGTAGAGGAGGGGGACACCCCCGCTGGGAAGGATCACCAACTCTGCAGGGTCAGACTCCAATGGCTGAATCCATTAGTTACAGATCCTTTGTAAGAAGGAAATAGAGCAGGGCTGGTAATAAAGCCAGTGTCAAAATTTAGTGTGTACTAAGGGCTGATTAGTCCCAAAGATAACAGCTAGAACAGTAGGGACAGCATAAAAATCCTTTAGAAGAAAAAGTACCTGAACAGGGTATGGTGAAAGCAGCTTCCCAGCACTCCATCTCAAACAACCATCTGATGGAGTGCTGGTTAAATAGTCTGCTTTGGCGCCAGAATTGAAGGTGGGAGGGAGCAAACCGCCCCATAGGGTCAATTGAAAGATAATGGAAACAGCTGGAGGGGCCGTCAGAGTGGATTGGAAGGTACATTGGTACTAATACCGCTGGGCGCATGCGTCTTGTCAGGCTGAGGGGGTGGGATCCGCATATAAAGCGTCCCGTTCACCGCAGCCGAAAATGAAAGTACGCGCATGCGCGATGGGTAATGCGCGCATGCGCAGTAGTAAGGCGGCAACAATTCCCATTCGGAACACACTGGTGAGCTGTGACCGAATTCTAGAAATGGAGAGAAGGCCAGATACAAGGCAGATCCTCCAGTAGGAGGTAGAGTCAGCCAGAATCAGTGACGGAGATAGAACAAATATATAATGAAAAGCACAAATATTGTGAACTCATAAGAAGAATGTAAAATATGCAAGAAATAAAATAAATAATAATAAAGATAGATAGATAATAAGAAGTTAATGATAAAAATCAAAAATAAATAAAAATAAATATAAAACTAAAAATAAATAAATAAATGTGAAAATAATAAAAATAAAAAAAATATAAAAATGGGAATAAAAATGAAATAAAAAAAAAAAAAAAAAAAAAAAAAAATGCTTTTTTTATGCTGTCCCTACTGTTCTAGCTGTTATCTTTGGGACTAATCAGCCCTTAGTACACACTAAATTTTGACACTGGCTTTATTACCAGCCCTGCTCTATTTCCTTCTTACAAAGGATCTGTAACTAATGGATTCAGCCATTGGAGTCTGACCCTGCAGAGTTGGTGATCCTTCCCAGCGGGGGTGTCCCCCTCCTCTACAAGTGGCTACCAGGTATGTTTCTTGGACTAGTAAGGTTAACTTCCACACAATACCATATTCTGTAATAATCCACTATATGTCTCTAGATATTGCATACTGGAGATATATTATATATATATATCCTTTCTCTCCCTGATTATTTCCAGTCTATTCTTGGGATGCTGGACCTAGTATAGTGTTCATATCATCCCCTGATATCACCACTTCCTGAAAGGAGACCCACGAGGAGGGCCCAATTGGATCCGTAAGGTATATCCAGGAGGCCTTTGAAATTGGAAGTTACTGTCTTTCTATCTATTCTTTATATTACTATTATCATTAATTACAGGACATCGGTACTATAGATCTGTCCGCATAATACCACGCTATTTTTGGCCGATTCGGCACACCCAAGTTCCACTACTACTACTCTTTCTTTTTCCACTTTTTTATGTGAGTATTTCTTTTTGATATACATACATTTTTGTCTATACTATGTTTATATGGGATTGGTAGCCCATCTACCTCATCCTAGAATCTTTAGTGATTCATTTTTTCTCCTTTTTTTTTTTTTTGTTGTCTCTCTTTCTCACTTGCAGCTCATGCCTTGTTTTGCTGGCTCTAGACCCCAAACTCGGCGAGTTCTCGACGGTCCTTCCGAGAGACTTACTTTTAGATAATTTAGATAATCTATTGGGTACTACAGACATACATCAGTTCCCACCTTTTCAACAAAAATTGTAAGGTAGGCAAAAAACTTTTTCTTATATACCCATTTGAACCATTTATATTTATATTGATACTAATACTATATATATCTGAACACATAACATCTGCCAATCCACTCATAAATAACCCCCTTGTCTTCTTAATATGTACAACAGATATATGAATCGCTATGCTTTGGTTCTGAAGAAGCTCTAAGCGAAACGCGTCAACCAGCATTGAATCAGCGAGTTTTGTCTAAACATTCTGATCTATCAATAAGCTATATGTATATGTATGCCTTTGGACTGCAAGGATCCCCACTGTTTTTATATATGATATGTGTTTTTTTGTATATTATGTGTTAATAAAACTATTTAGAATCAATCTTTGGTATTGAGACATACATCCGTTCAGGTACCGTGATAGTCCGATAGGCTGGCTAAAAACCCCCCTTCTTCGCTTTTTATATCTAAATTCAGGACGAGGTACCCCCCCGAGCTTCTCCATATCTTTCTACAGACATACAAAGAGTAAAAGTGATCACAAATAAAATAAGAGTATTTTTACACTTCTCAGTAAATAGAGTCCACCTGTGTGTAATTTATTATCAGTATAAATACAGCTGTTCTGTGCAGCCCTCAGAGGTTTGTTAGAGAGCCTTAGTGGATAAACATCATCATAAAGAACAAGGAACACACCTGACAGGTCAAGGATAAAATTGTGAAGAATTTTAAAGCAGGGTTAGGTTATAAAAAAATATCCCAAGCTTTGGACATCTCACGGAGCACTGTTCAATCCATCACCCGAAAATGGAAAGCGTATGGCACAACTGCAAACCTACCAAGACACGGCCTTCCACCTAAACTGACAGGCCAGGCAAGAGAGCCTTAATCAGAAAAGCAGCCAAGAGGCCCATGGTAACTCTGGAGGAGCTGCAGAGGTCCACAGCTCAGGTGGGAGAATCTGTCTGCAGGACAACTATTAGTCATGCACTCCACAAATCTGGCCTTCATGGAAGAGTGGCAAAAGGAAAGCCATTGCTGAAAGGAAGCCATAAGAAGTCCCATTTGCAGTTTGCGAGAAGCCACGTGGGGGACACAGCAAACATGTGGAAGAAGGTGCTCTGGTCAGATGAGAGCAAAATGTAACTTTTTGTCCTAAAAGCAAAATGCTATTCGTGATGGAAAACTAACACTATGAACACACCATCCTCACCGTAAAACATGGGGGCAGCATTATGTTGTTGGGATGATTTTCTTCAGCAGGGACAGGGAAGCTGGTCAGAGTTGATGGGAAGATGGATGGAGCCAAATACAGGGAAATCTTAGAAGAAAGCCTGTTAAGCATCGTACACACTTTCTGATGGGAATTGTGTGATGACAGGCTGTTGGCGGAAAATCTGACCGTTTGTACGCTCCATCGGACAATTGTTGTCAGATTTTCCATGGACAAATGTTGGATGGTAGGCTTTAAAATTTTCCGCTGACAAATATCTGTTGGCGGATTTTCTGAGCGTGTGTACACAAGTCCGTCGGACAAAAGTCTGAAGTACAAACACGCATGCTCGGAAGCAAGGACGAGTCTTGTAAACTAGCGTTCGTAATAGACATTCGTGACGCGGCAAATTATGAAATCTCGAAATGCAGCACACATTCTCTTCTTTTTTAATGGGATAATAATGAAGCTGCTTTGCTGGTGATACTGATGGAGTTATTGCAAATGATTTTTCAAAGGCTATAAAAAATGATTTTTCAAAGGCTTTTTTTTCTAGTGATATCAAGAATAATATTTTTTTTTTTTATTTGTGCATATTACCACAGCACAATTATCCCGTAGTTTTTAAAAGCAAAGATAAAACTATGTTGGTGTCCCTTGTTAATTTTACATTGTATTTTTTAAAATGAAACTGCCTACTCCCAAACTGTCATTTGAAGTAAAACACATAGCCAAGTATTATTCTCCACAATTTTTTTATTATGCATTAAAAAAAAAAAATAAATACAATTAGACATGCTATCTGCCAATAGAACTTAACCAAAAAATGCATTCTATGCATCCAAGAATATAGAAAATATACCAAATCAAATCATTATTCAACCAAAAAGTAAAATAAAAGCCTCATGCATGTGTCCTGCTTCTTAATAATGGGGTCAACAATGCCAAGAGTTGGTGAAAGCAGGGGTCCGTCATCTGGAGATAATTCCAAAAATCCTCTGGATTATTCTCCTGGAGCTCCCACAGCAAAGACATATGACATAATTGGTCACAATTAATAAAGCAACCAATTTTTTGGTCCAACAAATCCTCCTCCTCCTATTCCTGGACTGGACTTGGGTCAAAGCAATAACTCCAAGGCCAATAATAAATAACACGTTACCGTTATCTCCTCCGATTCCGCAACATGGCTGGTTGACGAACGCCCGTTCAGAAATGAACTGAAAAGGTCAAAGAGAAAAGCGCAAACTGAAAAGCACGAATCAACACTCACCAAACTTCTACTAACACAGAATTAGCAGAAGGAGCCCAAAGGGTGGCGCTAAGAGCTGAAAAAACACATAGTACGTCACTACGTTCGTGTTTGTTGGCTGACAATTACAAGCCGTTTGTATGCAAGACAAGTTCCTGGCCTACGCCCTTCGGACAAAAATCTGATTGTGTGTACGAGGCTTAAGAGTCTGCAAAAGACTTGAAACTGGGGCAGAGGTTCACCTTCCACCAGGACAACGACCCTAAACATACAGCCAGAGCTACAATGGAATGGTTTAGTTAAAGTGCAGACCTAAATTTAATTAAGAATCGGTGGCAAGACTTGAAAATTGCTGTTCACAGATGCTCTCCACCCAATCTGACAGAGCTTAAGCTATTTTGCAAAAAAGAATGGGCAAAAATGTCACACTCTAGATGTGCAAAACTTGTAGAGATATACCCAAAATGACTTGCAGCTGTAATTGCAGCGAAAGGTGGTTCTACAAAGTATTGGCTCAGGGGGGCTGAATCCAAATGCACTCTACACTTTTCACATATTTATTTGTAAAGAATGTTGAAAACCATTTATCATTTTCCCTCCACTTCACAATATTGCTCAGCTATGCGGTTTTATTTATCATCTAGTATTGTTTTCTAGCATTTTGGAGTTTGTGCTGTATTTATTGAAAGACAACACTTACAGACTCAGAGTGTTTTCTCAGTTTGATAAATGTGTTATATTTAGATGTTTTATAGTGGTGTTGTGGTCACCCATTCTCAGTTCATATGTACTAAAAGTTATAGGAGTCAAGTATCTGAATTCTAGCTATGCATCAATGCTTTCTACAGTGGGTAACAATGGACTGAATCACGAATACTAAGATTTCAGCTAGTGCAAAGAGTTTGTATCTCCTCCTCTTCTCTGTTCTGGCTTCTTCTGGGTGAAGACACAAACCTACCCTGCTTGGGATTTTTTGCACTTCCTTCTTCTGGATCTCAGCTTTAAAATACTAGATTAGACCTGTAAACCTTACTTTCATGATAGTGTGTTGCTAAATGATTCTAGTTACTTCTATCTGAAATTTTCCTGGCAATGCATGTGGATGTCTAATGCCGCGTACACACGAGCAGACTTTTCAACAGCAAAGGTCCGACGGAATGAATCCGTCAGACAATTCGATCGTGTGTGAGCTCCATCGGACTTTTGCTGTCGAAAAATCTGACGGACTTTAGAAATAGAACATGTTTCAAATTTTTCCGCCAGACCCAGACTCTGTATGCTAGTCTGACGGACAAACAACGACGCAAGGGCAGCTATTGGCTACTGGCTACAAACTTCCTTATTCTAGTCTGGTCGTACAGCATCACGTTCAAATCCGTCGGACTTTAGTGTGATTGTATGTGGCCGTTCATTCGGAAAGTCCGTCGGAACTCCGCCAAAAGTCTGTCGGAAAGACCGCTGGACCTAGTCAGTCGAAAAGTCAGGTCCTGTGTATGCGGCATTAGTGATCAGTAACCTTCAAGACTGTAGGCCATTGGGTCATTGTTCTATGTATTCTATGAAAATCAACAGAAAAGATCAGGAATACACAAATATATAAAACAAATAAATATATTTATCTTTAGATGATGTCTGGCCATTACCAGCATTACATCAATGGCATATTTGTGCTGGAATTAAATCCTGTGTATTATGAATACCCTCCCTAGAAACTGGCACTATTGAAGTATGTGCGCACATTCCATGACATTCCTAGTGCTTCCTTTTTTACTGTATGGCAGAGAATGGTAGGAGTAGTTAGTCTTAAAATCAGAAGGGTGCTATTGTTTTAACACCATGTGACAGCAAATATTTTGCAAAGAAACCATCCCAGATTATAAATGTCTGAAATATCACAATGCTATAATCTCATATGTACATTGTATCTGTTCCAGGACAGTATCTTCCTGTTCCAGCGGGGTAGTGGTTTGGCAAGAGAATTTCAATTGTTAGATTACCACTTACCCTGCTTACTTTAACATAAGTCAGCATTAGATTTCTGTAAATGTTAAGGGTCAATCTACCAAAATTTATAATTTTTGACAAATGGGGACCGATTGTTTGAAGTTCAGGTAAGCAAAAATGTGGGTTCTAGTGATCACCGATGTCTCTGGTTTTATATCAGAACAAAAGATGAAAAATCACAAAAAAATTAAATAAAAGTATTAGCAAAAAGCCAAAGTTTGCTGATATGGATGAGATTCTAAAAAAAAAAAAAAAATTAGAACTAAAAAATATTTAATGATATTTAACTCCTGAGGCGACAAAGTGCATGTAGCACTTGGTCCTGATCAACATCTGTCCTTTAGTTTCCAAGCAGTGTTTTGTGTAAAAGCAAACACTGCTAGAAACACAGAGCCACGGTTTGGAGTGATCTGTCTATGTTATACATGAACAATCAGTCCTGCTCAGAGTTGCGGCTCTGTGTAATGTATCTGCGTCTGTTTGTACACACACAGGGCATACTTTACACAGAGCCAAATCTCTGATAGATTTTCTACTATTATGAATGAACAAGCAACACTGGTTTTACTCATTCATAATAGTGGCAGATCAGTCAGATTATAGAAGGGGTTAGCTTTTTGCCAGATATATCTCCCACACGTAATTTGTCCTTTGCCTTGGAGATACAGCCATAATTAACAGGTGTGTTCAGTAGACACTTGGTTACCAGTCATGGGGACAGGACTTCAAACCAGCAGGAGGAAAATGTTCAAAACTATCCTTAAAAAGCATTATTTTACCAAATTAATAATTTATATTTTGAACAGACTTACAGCTGAGGTAGTGAGTTAGACAACAGTAAGCAGTGTTGGTCATCTTACTTTAAAAAAGTAATTAGTTAAGTTACAAATTACTTCTCCCAAAAAGTAATTGCGTTAGTAACTCAGTTACTACATTGGAAAAGTAATTAGTTACGCAGCAAAGTAACTGTGACTTTTTTTGTAAATATTCTATACGTGTAACTAAGGGGCGGGTCTAGTATTACTGTAACCAAGGGGCGCATTTATTATTATTGTTATATATCGTGTAACCAAGGGGCTGCTCTATTATTACTCTAACCAAGGGGCAGATCTGTTATAGCATGTAAGCAAGGGGCGGGTCTATTATTATTATATCGTGTAAGGGGCGGATGGCTACAGAAGAGGGCGAATGTTAAATTAATGGGCAGAGCTCGATATATAACAATAATAATAAATGCGCCCCTTGGTTACAGTAATTCTAGACCCGCCCCTTACTTACACGATAGATGCCCCTTGCAGAGTAGCACGAGCATCAGGAGCATGCGGCATTGCCTCGTACAATTACATGTTAACTGCACCTGCGTGGTGTAGAGTTCACTCAGAGCTGTTTAGGTTTGGCAATTTTCGGAAGCTCCGTAGTCCTTCGTACTGCGCAAGCCCTGCGCCTGCGCAGTACAGGGGGTCCTTATCTGGCGGGGGAACTTTTTTGGCAGGACACCGGAATTACACTACTGCCATCTAGTGGCAGTAGATGTAATTGGGGTAACTAAGCCAAAGTAATGGGAACTGAGTTACCATGAGGGGAAAAGTAATCAGTTAGATTACTCGTTACCCTCTAAAGTAACTGCGTTAGGTAACTCAGTTTATTTTAACTCAGTTACTTACATCACTGACAGTAAGTGAACTTTAACATGCTTGGGTCAAATTTAGATCTATACTCTGACAAAAGGTTAAAAAACAAAAATCAGAAGACTCGATGGACTACTTGTTATTTTTCTGCCAGCTCCAGAAGTTACAAGCCTAAGCAGAGAAGCTTACAAAACATTGCGGAGTTTCAACTCTAGAGGCAACAAAACTGACAAGGGAGGCCAATATAAAGCATTCTGTAGTTCCATCTCTAGAGGGCACAAATCTGAGCAGAGGAAATCATACAAAACATTATGGAATTCCAGTTCTAGAGGGCACAACTAGAATAGCGACTGCCCATACAATGCATCATGGACCTCCAACTCTAGGGAGCACAAACATTATAAGAGAAGTTGGATTCCCAAAATGTCTGCTTTGGTTGGTACAGCATGACTAAAGGATTTGTAAACCTGGGTGTCATGATCACTTAGTGCCCCTGTTCCTCATTCCAGCAATTGGGGGTTGGCTGTTGCTTTTTCCCTGTCTGTGTTCACCTGCAAGGTGATTGATCTTATCAGTCACCTGATATAAGCAAACCGAACACTCTATCCCTTGCTTGTGATAGAGACAGTTACCTGCATTGTATCCTGCATCCTGATCGAGCTTTTCCGTTTGTCTGCCATGCTTTGCTGTTGGATTTCCCTGTGTATGACCCGGATCGGATTTTGGACTATTCCCTGAACTCAGCCTGCCTTATTACCTAGACTGTCATTGGATCGGATATTGCACTATTCCCTGAACTCAGCCTGCCTTATTACCTGGACCATCTTAGAACCATGCTATCTGTCTGCTAAACTGCAAGTAGTCTGTTGTTTGCTCTGTTTGCGTCTGCCCTAGTGTGGTGGCCAGGCACTATAGCATTGTGTATAAGTCATGGGGGCAACCAAGTACCGGTAGGCCTGCTTGTCTTACAGGAAAGGGGGCTGCTATGGGTGAAGGACACAGTAGCTAGCTAGTGTCGGACCACCTGCATTGTGGTAGACGTGACACGGACCGCGTGGCATGGGTTTAATATGGCCACAGCAGACAATTTTATTAACCAAAGAATAAAATAACATCACATTAAAACATACTAATAAGTGCAAACTCAACAATGTAATTGTTACAATGCCCAACAAGGTTTGGAATCGTCCATGTTCTCAGCCGCGCCCCAACCGGCTCAAAGACGTTCCGACAGCACACATACTCCTATCCACCCCCCCCAGGGGGCCTAGCTTCTGGGAGAACCATACCCTAGATGGGCCCAACAATGTAATTACTCACTGACCCCCCCCCCCCCCCCAAAGACCTCCTGACTGTCCAGTTTTTATATAAACTCGATCAACCCTGAGACACAAAACATCCCCCTACCCATACACTTTGGTAAACCCTAACACTGGGGCGGGCGGATAGGAAGTTACCTCTTCTCCTGAACTCCTTGGAATGAGCAAGAAACTACCTATCTGCAAAGACCCTCTCATCTGCATCCTGCCCATCCAGCCTCTGCCTCCAATCAGGTAAGGACTACACCCCTTCCCACCACACTGACCTAGCTGACCGTTCCCTGACTCTGTTCCTCCATTAGTCATGCAGCCCCTTCATCCATTTTCTCCTCCAGGTCTCACTATATGAGTTGTGAACCATATTGACAAACTATGTCCACATGATACATGTTCTTCACTACAGGTATCACATGCCTGACGAAGGAGTCCTCCAAAAGGTTGCACTATGTCCTCTGTGATGTGATCATTCTTCAATAAAGATTTCCGACACTATTTGACTATCCAGGGTGTGCTGGCGAATATGTGCATTTCATCTGTGATGGCTCCAGCTAGTTGTTGCTGCAACACCTGCTACTCCTAAAGCCTCATTGAAAAAAGTTTGAGATGGGAATATTGACATTACTTTACTACAGGTAAGACACGATACCAGTGCTGCTTTAGGACATGGCCACTTACCTTGTGACCGACCGTATGTATAAAAGTAGCTGTAAAAAGTTTCTGTTCATTTTATGACTTGCAGCACAAGCTAACACTGGTTGTTATGGACAGTGCAAAAAAACTTATTTTAAACAGTTATAGGCACATTTAGAAATGTGTTTAGTCATGGCAGCAGTCATGTGGGTTTAATTCATGAGAGTACAGCCAACCAAACGACAGAAAATGTGTGCCACAGGGAATTTTGTGTGGAAAAATTTGTCTCTGCCAAAAAAATTAACTAAATTCAGGTGATCCATAACACTTACATTTAACAGACTTGCCAATCTCTTGCTGGACTTACTAGACCCTTTGTGTGCTCACTTGTGCACTCTTTGTGTGAGCTTTGTGTTTGCCAGCGAATGAGCACGGTCGCAGGGCAACTTGAGGAAGACAGAGATCCTATTCTTGCACTTGTGGCTTTTCTTCCTCTTTTCACCAAGACACAATTTACCCAATCTGCAACCTAGGGTCAAGCTGTGTAAAACAAGAAGGAGGCACAAGACTCTTTGTTTACTTCCACCAAACTGACAAAGTGGCTGAGATTTATCTACCGCTGAGATAAATGTTTTAAGCAGGTCATCAAAAGAGAGGCATAAATAGAATGTTCCGATGTAAACATGGCTCCTTTAATAACCAACACAATAATTTAGGGGAAAACACTGGAAAAACCTTGGTATACATGCATAAGTACAAGATGACTCATGTCTTTGGTAAAAAGTAAGTTCCATGTAGCTGCATATGGCTAATTGGGCATAAATGGTGCTATCATTAGGCATTACACTGAAAATCCTAAACATGTTTTCAACACAAAGAGCATTTAGGTTAAAGCAGATCTTCACTGCATCTTAGCACCACAAATCAAAAACACTACTTAATTAATTTGTAATATTCAAAGCAAACTCCCCCATCCATCCTTGACTCCATGCTTAATTTTGTTGAGAAATCACTTTAAAAAACAACCCCCTAGCATTTCTGGCCGTGGACATCTTGAGTAAGGACAGATGATTCATGTAGCATTTACTTCCTGGAATCCATCTGTCCTTAGCTCATGCATGCATGCAGGAGAATGTGCTTAGCTGAGAAAATCCCCCTTCCTCTCCTCCCCTCCTGAAGACTCCTGGGATGTATGACACCAGGAAGTAACTGAAGGAATGTAAAAAAAAAAAGTTTAAAACAAGTAAAAATTATATACTTTCATATTAGATACTAATGTTAGACGCACAAGGATTAAAAATAATCAATGTTAAACAGGAGAGCGAAGTTCCACTTTAAAAAGGGAAAATAGTCAAAATCTAAAAAAATGTTTTTTTGCTCTCCTTTGGTCTGTTAAATATTAAAACATTTTGTTATATCTGTTTTATAAGTGCAAAAAAACTTTCAAATCTTCTAGGAAATTCAGAACTATCGTATGTCCTGTGCTTTCTGTGTTATCTGAAAGAAACTATCAAACCCTCCCAATTATTATCTTAAAGCAGTATTAAACCCAACCAAAAATGTAATGCATTGCAGCTTACCAACCATTAGATTTAATGACTGCATAGGTTTCCTTTTCTTAGGCAGGCCATAGATGGTGCAAATTTATATCCTGCAATCACGGGTCGCAGGAAAGATATTTGCACAATTCAAGTTTAAAATAAAGCAGGCGCCAGATAAACAAAGATTCACGGCCCTGACTGGAAGTGACGCAAAGACGTACTATAACTCCTCCCTATGCGTTTTGTCACTCAAGACATCATCTTGAGACGGTCTGAAGGGTCTGGTATGGATTTTGGAAGGGAACCCCTATGCCATTTTTTTTTTTATTTGGTGCAGGTTCCCTTAATTTCCATACCAGACCTGAAGGGCCTGGTATGGATTTTGGGGGACCCCAGGCAATTTAAAAAAATAAAATTGGTTTGGGGTTCCCCTTAATATTCATACCACACAAAAAGGGCCTGGTAATGGACTGGGGGGGGGGGGGACCCATGCCGTTTTTTCAATGAGTTTTATCTATATTGCCAAGACCCAACAATTCATTACACCCGCCATCAGTTTTAAATGACTTTTTTCCTTTAGAAATGTAATTTTGCTGCGGTACTGTTCTAAACACGAGAAAGCTGCGCCACTTTACAGGCATACTATAGACACCCCCCAGGCACGATATTTAAAGGAATATTTAATTTTTATTGTTTCACTTTAAGCATTATTAAAATCACTGCTCCACAAAAGAAACAGCTGTTTTTAAAACTTTTTTTTGCATTGATACATGTCCCCTGGGGCAGAGCCCAGGTCCCCAAACACTTTTTATGGCAATAACTTGCATATAAACCTTTAAAATTAGCACTTTTGATTCTTCACGTTCGGGTCCGATAGAGTCGGTGTTCGCGTGTTCGTCCGAATTTTTTGCCTGTTCGCATGTTCTGGTGCAAACCGAACCGGGGGGGTGTTTGGCTCATCCTTAATAGCCAGCTTTTGGACTAGCACAGATAAGTGCCCCCAAGCAATATACGTCCTGTATAATAACAATATAAAAATATTGTCAGGAGGTTTGACCCTACAAAAAACAGAAATATAAGTTATAGGTGTTCAAAGATGAACTCCAGGCTCATAAAAAAATCAAGACCAATTAATGCAATTACTGTATATATTCAATAATAAAAAATCATTATCAATCAAGGGCAACTCCACGTTTGGGTAAAGAAATCTAGCAAATAAAAAAATTATAGACCATTTACAATTGCTGCAAAAGCCATGTTGTAATTTAATGTTATTAAAAATTACCTTTCTTTTGCAATTTAAAGCTGCTGTAATTTTCTGTTAAATTCAATGAAATTTTGCAAACTGGAGGCGTTCGGTACACTGCTGGTGTATAGAACGGCCCAGAAATGTAATTTCCTGCTTGTGTGCTTTCCCCAGAAATCCACACTAAGACTAATAGATTTTAGGCACCCCTTGCAATAGAAAATTCAGTTCTGGTGAGATACTTCTCAAGGGTTAAAGTGATTGCAAAGTCTTGTTTTATTTTAGTTAAAAATAGCAAACATGTTATACTAAGTGCCGGTTCACACAGGGGCGACACGACTTGCAGGCCGACAGCGGCAGCGTGACTTGCAAAAAGACTTCTATATAGAAGTCAATGCAAGTCGCCCCCAAAATAGTACAGGAACCTTTTTCTAAGTCGGAGTGACTTGAGTTGCTCCTATTAGAACGGTTCCATCGTACAGAACGGAGCGCGACTTGTCAGGCGGCTAAGTCGCCTGACAAGTCGCCCCTATGTGAACCGGCTCTGACCTGCTCTGGTCCATCTTCGGTGCTCCTGGCCCCTCCCTCCTGTTGAGTGCCCCCACAGCAAGCAACTTGCTATGGGGGCACCCAAGCCGAGTCACAGCTACGTGTGTCCATTCAGACATGGAGCCGCTACCTGGCCCTTCATCCTTTCTCTTTTCATTGGCTGACTGACTTTGATTGACAGCAGCGGGAGCCGATGGCACCGCACTGCTGTCTCAATCAATGAGGAGGGGAGTCCCAGGCACTGCTGCAACATTGCTGAATCTAGATGGGGCTCGGGTAAGTATTAGGGGGGCTGAGCGGGGCTGCTGCACACAGAAGGTTTTATATCTTAATGCATAGAATGCATTAAGATAAAAACCCTTCTGCCTTTACAACCACTTTAAATATTTCTAAAGGTATGCCGATACTGCAGCTTTTTTCATCAAAACACTTAGAATGCACCACTTTTAGATGACATGAGCCATGCGTCTCTGCTTTAAAGCCGGACCTTCATGCTGCCACCTGAATGCCTGGGTGCCAGGGAAACGACGGAGATGCCCACACTCTTACCATAATGTAGGAATGAAAGACTGCCACACACCAATGTTGTCACTATAGTCCGAGTTTATTCTATAGAGCTACCACAATCCACACAATAACATTCTCTGCCATAGGACCACCCCCTCCAATGCATTTCACTAAATAAAACGTAGTCTTTGAGAACTCTGGTGGACTATAGGAATGTCAGTGTTGTGCAGTGTTTCATTCCTGCACTGACAGTGCACCAGCTGATAATTACAAGCCAGACCCTCCCATTCAGAATCGGTTTGCAAAGGACATAAGGAAACACACAGCTATTTCTTCTGAGCAACAAGAAGTAGAAACCTGCTACAAAGTTTGTTAAAATACCTGCAATGTACAGTATATTGATCATCCAAAGGGGAATGCCTTTTGCTGTAGTTACTATTTAAACATATTTTGTAAATGCAACTTGTGCATGAACCTGAATTTGCCCCAATATGAACCTTTAATAGAACTCAAGTAACCTGCTGATAGGAATAAAGAGCAAAGGGATGAGTTCATTGCTTTTTTCCAATCACATGCAGGGGGCTGTCCTAACTGAAGCAGAGAAAGGAAAGGCTGAGCAGAAATAAAAATTATATGTAAGTAAAACATATCATATATCTACATATCCCAGTCTTAGTCCATAGGGTTCCATATTGAGTTGGCCCACCCTTTGCAGCTATAACAGCTTCAACTCTTCTGGGAAGGCTGTCCACAAGGTTTAGGAGTGTCTATGGGAATGTTTGACCCTTCTTTCAGAAACACATTTGTGAGGTCAGGCACTGATGTTGGACGAGAAGGCCTGGCTCGCAGTCTTCACTCTAATTTATCCCAAATGTGTTCTATCAGGTTGAGGTCAGGACTCTGTGCAGGACAGTCATGTTCCTCCACCCCAAACTCGCAAACTAGTTCCAGTGATAGGAACTCTTGAGGCATCAGCATACCAAGACATTTTGGGCAATTTCAAGCTCCCAATTTTGTGGGAACAGTTTAGGAATGGCCCCTTCCTGTTCCAAGATGACTGCGCACCAGTGCACAAAGCAAGGTCCATAAAGATATGGATGAGCGAGTTTGGGGTGGAGGAACTTGACTGGCCTGCACAGTCTGACCTCAACCCGATAGAACACCTTTGGGTTAAATTCGTGCAGAGACTGCGCTTTTGGAAGAATGGTCAAACATTCCCATAGACATCCCCAAACTGTTCCCACAAAATTGGGAGCTTGAAATTGTCCAAAATGTCTTGGTATGCTGATGAGTTCCCATCACTGGAACTAGTTTGCGAGTTTGGGGTGGAGGAACATGACTGGCCTGCACAGAGTCCTGACCTCAACCTGATAGAACACATTTGGGATAAATTAGAGTGAAGACTGCGAGCCAGGCCTTCTCGTCCAACATGAGTGCCTCACAAATGTGTTTCTGGAAGAAGGGTCAAACATTCCCATAGACACACTCCTAAACCTTGTGGACAGCCTTCTCAGAAGAGTTGAAGCTGTTATAGCTGCAAAGGGTGGGCCAATTCAACATTGAACCCTACAGACTAGGACTGGGATGCCATTAAAGGTCATATGCGTGTAAAGGCAAGTGTCCCAATACTTTTGACAATATAGCGTATATACTGTACACACACACATACTGTATATATATATATATATATATAGTATCTCACAAAAGTGAGTGCACTCGTCACATTTTTGTAACTATTTTATTATATCTTTTCATGTGACAACACTGAAAAAGTAGTGAGTGTACAGCTTGCATAACAGTATAAATTTGCTGTCCACCCAAAATAACTCAACACACAGCTGATAATGTCTAAAGTGAGTACACCCCTAAGTGAAAATGTCCAAATTGGGCCCAAAGTGTCAATATTTTTTGTGGCCACCATTATTTCCCAGCACTGCCTTAACCCTCTTGGGCATGGAGTTCACCAGAGCTTCACAGGTTGCCACTGGAGTCCTCTTCCACTCCTCCATGATGACATCACTTTGCTGGTGGATGTTAGACACCTTGCACTCCTCCACCTTCCATTTGAGGATGCCCCACAGATGCTCAATAGGGTTTAGGTCTGGAGACATGCTTGGCCAGTCCATCACCTTTACCCTCAGCTTCTTTAGCAAGGCAGTGGTCGTCTTGAAGGTGTGTTTGGGGTCGTTATCATGTTGGAATACTGCCCTGCGGCCCAGTCTCTGAAGGGAGGGGGATCATGCTCTGCTTCAGTATGTCACAGTACATGTTGGCATTCATGGTTCCCTCAATGAACTGTAGCACCCAAGTACCACCAGCACTCATGCAGCCCCAGACCATGACACTCCCACCACCATGCTTGAGTGTGGGCAAGACACACTTGTCTTTTTACTCCTCCCCTGGTTGCCGCCACACACACTTGACACCATCTGAACCAAATACGTTTATCTTGGTCTCATCAGACCACTCATACAGTAATCCAGGTTATTAGTATGCTTGTCTTCAGCAAACTGTTTGCAAGCTTTCTTGTGCATCATCTTTAGAAGAGGCTTCCTTCTTAGACGACAGCCATGCAGATCAATTCGATGCAGTGTGTGGCGTATGGTCTGAGCACTGGCAGGCTGACCCCCCACCCCCCCACCCCTTCAACCTCTGCAGCAATGCTGGCAGCACTCATACATCTATTTCCCAAAGACAACCTCTGGATATGACGCTGAGCACGTGCACTCAACTCCTTTGGTCCACCATAGCGAGGCCTGTTCTGAGTGGAACCTGTCCTGTTAAACCGCTTTATGGTCTTGGCCACCGTGCTGCAGCTCAGTTTCAGGGTCTTGCCAATCTTCTTACAGCCTAGGCCATCTTTATGTAGAGCAACAATTCAATTTTTTCAGATCCTCAGAGAGTTCATTGCCATGAGGTGCCATGTTGAACTTCCAGTGACCAGTATGAGAGAGTGAGAGCGATAACACCAAATTTAACACACCTGCTCCCCATTCACACCTGAGACCTTGTAACACTAACGAGTCACATGACACCAGGAGGGAAAATAGCTAATTGGGCTCAATTTGGACATTTTCACTTAGGGGTGTACTCACTTTTGTTGCCAGCGGTTTAGACATTAATGGCTGTGTGTTGAGTTATTTTGAGTATACAGCAAATTTACACTGTTGTACAAGCTGTACACTCGCTACATTACATTGTAGCAAAGTGTCATTTCTTCAGTGTTGTCACATGAAAAGTTATAATAGAATATTTACAAAAACGTGAGGGGTGTACTCACCTTTGTGAGATACTGTATATATATATATATGGATATATATGGCATGCCACATTTCCCCTTCTGACTGGATTGCCACTTTAATTCCAAGCCAGAGAAATACAGTGTATAACACCTACAGTGGCTGGAAGTATTTTTGTATCTAATAGCAAACTTGGCAGGCTATCCAGATGTAACCTGCCAAACCTGTATGGCTTCCAGGCTCTGGAAAATTATGTTTATCGAGCTCCTTCCCAGCTCATTAACAGTATTAACATTTCTGCTAACACATGCATTACTTTTACTATACCGAGTAAACAAGTCAGCTATGGGAAAATGTACTATGTTGACGAATGGACTTCAGAAGCTTTTTTCATTGGGTATTATCACAGTGTGACATATAAAATTCCAGCTCTAACACCAGGCTGTCTGTGGAAAGCTCAGCATGGTTAATAAAACAATATTACATTTAAAACAAAGGACTGGGTGGAAGAGCAGGTTCAGATTTTGCCGAGATTGGGGTTGTCAATACAGTCGTGGAATGTTCTCATATAAAAGTAGAGTATTCTGGTGGTAGCATTGGGTTATGCATATCATTTTCATCTGTGTATTATTGCTAAGGATAGAAGAAGTTAAAGCTTCACTCCATCCTTAGTTTTAGATAGAAAGAGAAGAGTTAAACATTTTGTCTGATTTTTATTTCTGTCTGTGGCCTCATTGGAGAGATCCTTCTTTCATTTCATGTCCATCTGACACCAGGACAAGAAGAAGAGCTTAAAGGTTCTAACCCTTCTCACTCCACTAAATGTTTTTGTATTTGTTTTTGCTTCTATTGGGGAGATTTGCCATCACTTCCTGTAACCATGATGGGCTTGTGTTACATGAAATGTATTTGAGTGCAACTTTTTTTTTCGTATTCATTATTTATTGGCTATCTAGCTGAAAGTGATTTTAAAGTCTTGTTTTTTTATGTATAAAAATAAAAAACATGTTATACTTACCTGCTCTGTGCAGTGGATTTGCACAGCCTGGATCCTCCTCTTCCTAGGTGCCTCTTCTGTAATCCTGGATCCTCCCTTCTGTTGAGTGCCCCACAGCAAGCAGCTTGCTATGGGGGCACCCAAAATGAGCTGCAGCTCTGTGTCTCCATTTAGACACAGAGCTGCGGTTCGGCCTTGGCCCCTATCTCTCCTGTTTGGCTAACTGACTTTGATTGACAGCAGCGGGAGCCAATGGCGCCACTGCTGTGTCTCAGCCAATCAGGAGAGAGATGGACAGCCGAGACACTAGTGGACATCGCTGGACAGGAGATGGGGCTCAGGTAAGTATTAGGGGGGCTTAATGCATAGAATGCATTAAGATGAAAACAACTTCTGACATTACAACCGCTTTAACCACTTGCCCATAGCCTCACCAGATATACAGCGGCATAATGGCACGTACAGGCAAACTAACGTACCTGTACGATGCCCTTTAAAAGGCGGCCAGTGATCGTCTCACGGAGAGATAGAACGAGAGATGCTAATGTAAACAAGCATCTCCCCATTCTGCCTAGTGACAGTGTCACTGATCTCTGCTCCCTGTGATCGGGAGAAGAGATCAGTGATGTGCCACATGTAGCCACGCCCCCCCCCACAGTTAGGAACACTCCCCAGGACACACTTAACCCCTTAACTGCCTCCTAGTGGTTAACCCCTTCACTGCCAGCGTCATTTACAGAGGAATCAGTGCATTTGTATAGCACTGATTTCTGTATAAATGACAATGATCCCAAAAATGTGTCAAAAATGTCTGATGTGTCCGCCATAATGTCGCAGTCATGATAAAAATCGCTGATCGCCGTCATTACTAAAAAATTATTAATAGAAATGCCATAAACCTATTCCCTATTTTGTAAACGCTATAACTTTTGCGCAAACCAATCAATAAACGCTTATTGCGATTTTTTTTACCCAAAATATGTAGAAGAATAAGTATCGGCCTAAACTGAGGAAGAAAATTTTTTTTATATATATTTTTGGGGGATATTTATTATAGCAAAATGTAAAAAATAATGTGTTTTTTTAAAAATTGTTGCTCTATAGTGCAAAAAATAAAAAAAACCGCAGGGGTGATAAAATACCACCAAAAGAAGCTCTATTTGTGGGAAAAAAAGGACGTCAATTTTGTTTGGGAGCCACGTCGCACGACCGCACAATTGTCAGTTAAAGCGACGCAGTGCCGAATCGCAAAAAGTGCTCTGGCCAGGAAGGGGGTAAATTCTTCCGGGGCTGAAGTGGTTAATACACTAGGGTCATACCTGATGTCCATTTATACATAAATATGTAGTGCTACCCCCAGAGGAGGTGCTGTATTGTCTTGTGATTTCTCTGCACACCTGCAGATGACACACTACGCTTGCCCAGCACTTACAGACACACCTTGAGGTATTTCAAATAATTTTTTAGGCCAAACGTAACCTAAAAGAAGAAGGGATTAACAAGTGTACTTATGCAAACAATCAATAAGACAATAATGTATCTCTGAGAGATATTGTAAACACCTGCAGTATTCTATGGTGAATTAACAGAGCTGAATTGCTTTTACCTAGAAACAGTATATAAATACAGTCCTAACTTGCTATAACAGCCCCCACTTTATCCCACTGGCCGGTGAATGTTAAAAAAGCAAAAAATAAAAACCCTTCTCAGCAGACAACATATGAACTTGTGCAATGTTAGTCTCCCAGGAAGCCCTCTTTTGGGTCTCTGGACATGTGCTCTGATTCAGTCCTCAGACAGAGACATGAGTTGCTGTGATGTCTCTTTTTCAATCCTGGTTATAGTTCCTCCTTTCATTGCTTACAAGCAGTGGGGAGCTCTGTAGTACAGTCTGATCTCTCCAGGCATCCAAATCAAACCTCACATCCTCCCAGGAAGAAGGTTCTTTCGTCTTTTTTGCTTCTGTGAGTTATCCCTTGATTGTGGTCAGCTATGGCTGAGATCCTTTCAGCGAGCAGCAGCATCTTATGCCACGTACACACGATCGGAATTTCTGTCTGAAAAAACTTGGATGGTTTTTCCGACGGAATTCCGCTCAAGCTTGCCTTGCATACACACGGTCACACCAAATTCCGACCGTCAAGAACAAGGTGACGTACAACATGTACGACGGGACTAGAAAACGGAAGTTCAATACCCAGTGCACCACCCTTTGGGCTCCTTCTGCTAATCTTGTGTTAGTAGAAGTTTGATGAGAGACGATTCAAGCTTTTCAGCTTTCGTGCTTTTCAGTCCGTTACTGATCTTCAGTTTGTGCTTGTGGGTTTGTATCTGGTTTTCAGTGCGTGTAGTCAGTTTGTATCTGGTTTTCAGTGCGTTCTTGTCCGCTCGTTTCTGATTTTCAGCTCGCTCTTCACAGGCCTTTCTGTTCTTCATGTTGCGGGTACGTGCTTGTCGTAGAGTTCGTGCTGTGCGGGGGCTTGGTGTTGGGGTTCTTGCTTTGACCCAAGCCCAGTCCATGAACAGGGTGGGGAGGAGTTCATGGACCAAGAATTGGTTGCTCCAGGGTGACCAATTCTCTCATATGCCTTTGCTGCGTGAGATCCAGGAGAATAACCCTGATGATTTCAGGAATTTTCTCCGGATGAGGGACCCCCTTTTTCACTGTGTGTTGGCTTTGCTGTCCCCTTATATTATGAACCAGGACACCTGCATGCGGCAAGCCATCACTCTCGAGCAGAGGCTAGTCGCCCCGTTTCGGTACTTGGCGACGCGGAGAAGTCTACAGGACCTCAAGTTCTCTACAGGTATCTCCTCCAGGCTCTGGGTATCATTATCCCAGAGACCTGTTCTGCCATCATACAGGTCCTGCAGAAGGACTATATTAGGGTAAGTTTTCTCCTTTAACATCACATTCTATGTATTTAATGTATGCTAATGTATTGTATTTCTTTAATTTTAAATACTCCGTAAAATAAATGTTTATACTGATGTTGGCCAAGAATGTGTGTGTCTAATATGCTTGCAATGTTATGTGCAAAAGTACTAATATTTTTTTTTTCTTTTTTGACTCACAGTTTCCTTCAACGCCACAGGAATGGCAGACTGTGGCTTCCCAATTTGCTCATCGTTGGGACTTTCCCAACTACCGAGGGACAATCGATCGGAAAGCATGTCCACATCGTCCCACCACCCCACTCGGGGTTATACTATTTTAACTATAAGGGGTTTCATAGTATTGTGTTGATGGCGGTGGTGTCGGCAACTTACGAGTTTCTCTATGTGGACGTGGGGAAGAATGGCTGGATGTCGGATGGTGGAGTCTTTGCCCAGACCGAGTTCTACGGACGTCTCCAGAGTGGTGGCTTGGGATTGCCACCTGCGGAAGAGAACGTGGAAGGACTCCCATTTGTGTTTGTCGCAGATGAAGCATTTGGTCTGGGTGATCACCTGATGAGGCCATTCCCCCAGAGGACCCTCATCCCGAAGAAGAGGGTTTTTAATTTATATATTAAAAAAAATTTGATCTGATCAAATCTTAATTTTGATTTACTGCTTGTGTTTCTTTTAGCTGTCTCCTAGGTTCTCCTAGTGCACTTGTAGTGCCAAGTTTTTTTTCCATTATTAAATAACACCCATTGTCACCATTAATACAAAAAATGGTATTGAGCATTTAAAGAAGAAGCCACACATTGTTGAGTATAAAACCTTTTACTCCGTGCACATTCACATGTGCGTTGTAAAATTATTTTATTTTTTTTAAAACATATTTTTTTTTGTAAGTTTTACCTTGAAAATATTTTTTTAGTACATAAACAGGCATGTTTAGAAACATAACATACACAACACAGGAACTTACAAAGTTCAACATTGAAAAACTGAAGGCAATATCATACATTATAGTGTCAAAAAATGTGTTGATTTTGCCTTCATCAGATGGGGTGATGTCCCCCCTGTAAAAGCCAAATTTTGAACATGCACACAAATTGGGAGTCAAACTGGGGATTTCCCTCCTGATCCCATGCCTAATGTGCTACCTTCTTTCATGGGGGATCAATGGATGTGTTTTTGGGGGTGCAACCCCTTACTCACACCTACTAGAGTTGCGAGGAAGGGGTTGCACCCACAAAACGCGTACATTGAAATCCCCTGATTGACACACTGTGTGCATCTTCAAAATTTAGCTTTTAAAGTGCGAGAAAAAATTGTGAAAAATGTACCAAAAAAAAAAGTGGTGTTGTTTTGTTCTTTAGATTCTCCCTAGTACATCAATCATGTTTTTCAGTTTTTGTTCAACCTCATTTGTTTTTTACTTGATGATGTCTAAATCCCAACTACACCACATTATGTCCTGGATTATTATTTGTGCACTGTCACTGGTGAAATGAGGAGATTGTACTTCCACAACCTGCACATCACCTAAAAGAAAAAATACACACCATGTATTATAAATATGCAGGCATACATCTTTTACCTGAATCTGTGGTATCTGACACTGACCTGTTTTACATATCAATAGACAGTAGGGGCCAAAAATGATTGGGACTAGAATGAAAAATGCTGAGCTCAGAATGATAGTCTTTTCTATTTATTAACATTCAATGTGCAACAGTCATGAGCTGAAAATTGATTGATGAACCAAAAACTAAAAGTATGTCCCTTTTTCATACACAGGAAGACCTCAGCCAGGACGAGGCTATGGAATGTGGCAGCCAGGAGGAGGCGGAGGTAAGTGTCAGCCAGGAGGAGGCGGAGGTAAGTGTCAGCCAGGAGGAGGCAGGGGTGTCAGCCAGGAGGTGGCCAGGCCCAGTAGCCTCACCCAATCCCAGGTGCCTCCCCTCCGCCTTACAACAGAAAGGGCCAGGAAGACGAGTAACGTGGAGGAGGCAGCACTGGGCCTCATTAAGGACGCTGAAAACACCCCCCAATGCTGAAGAAGCCTATGGCTGCTATGTAGATGCAAAATTGCAGCAAATGGAGGAGGGCCAACGCTTTATGTGTTAGAATCTTATTTTTCAGGCCCTTCGGAAGGGGTTGAGGGGCCAAATTAGTGAGAACATGCACTTATGTGTGTTTGCCCATCCTCCTCCTCCTTCCACAAGTCCACTTCCAGAGCCACAGCCTCCAAGGAAGGCTGCAGGGAAGGCTGCAGGGAAGCGTGGAGGGAAGGCTGCAGGGAAGACAAGAAAGTGATGGCCTGGGTTCAGTCTGGTCTGACAGAAGACGCAGGCTGTTGAAGTACCACAGCCTGGGGACATATATGTCATCTGCTGCTGTTCATGATCTCTGGGAGTCCTGGACCAGATTGCGCTCACTGGACTTCTCAGGTTACCAATTTTTAGTTACAAATAGTTCATGTGTGCCCTGGGGTACAAAGGGTTTGCAAAATCAAGCAAATTGAAAATCAGGAAGAACTCCGGACAGCCGCACACCGGGAAAATTAAAATTCAAAAAGGTTTATTTAAAAGCCAGAATCACTTCAATCCAAAACTCGACAAAAAGGGGGGGGGTACAGAGCTGACGCGTTTCGCACTGTATTTCAGTGCTTACTCATAGCTGAAACTCGTTCCCACGCATCAGCTCTGTACCCCCCCCTTTTTGTCGAGTTTTGGATTGAAGTGATTCTGGCTTTTAAATAAACCTTTTTGAATTTTAATTTTCCCGGTGTGCGGCTGTCCGGAGTTCTTCCTGATTTTCAATTTGCTGTGCTATTAGCCAGCACCTGGGGCTCTCACACAGGAGCAGGAGCATTCGCTTAGAAGGAAAGTCCTAGAGCGGTGGTTATCTGTTTCTATCTGCAAAATCAAGCAGTTTCTCCAGCGTTGCCTTCCTCTTTATTTTGTTATGAGCCAGAATAAATGGAGATTTTTTTATATGAAAATACTTGCCTATGTGTTTTTCTTCAAAAAGGACAGTTTGTTTGTGAGTAGGCAGGTACATTTCAAAAATACAATGTCAAATTAACAAGGGACAACAACCAACCTCCTTGAGCTTTAAAAATAAAAGATAATAATGTTGGTGTAGAAACTTGACACACAAAAAAAAAAAAAAAATTATGGAGATCAATAAATGATAAAAAAAAAAGATGATTATAAAAAATAATTCTAAACATTATTATGGAGATCTGGCTTTAAAAACAAAAAAGATTTTTCAGGAGATCACGAGAAATAATAAAGAAATAAGTTTGTGAGAACTCTGTGTGAATATCAGCGCAAAACAACTTCATTCTTCTAGCATTATAAAGAACAAAAGAATGCGCTGCATTAAAAGATCCAAAAATTGACAGCATGATGAATGTGCGATCTCCATTACGAACACTTGTTTTACCAGAACAAGCGCTTCCGTCTCGTACTGATTCTGAGCATGCGTGATTTTTTGCGAGTCAGAATTGCATACAGCCGATCGCATTTTCGGATAGGAACATTTCCCGACCAAAAAATATAGAACATGCTCTCAATCTTTTGCTTGTTGAAATTATGCCAGCAAAAGACCGATGGAGCATACACACGGTCGCATTTTCCGACAAAAAGCTCTCATCAGAGTTTTGCTGGTGCTATTTCCGATCATGTGTAAGCGGTATTAGTCCTCTCAGCAACCTCCAGGCCCTCCTCTGTGTTGTTGCAGCAGCCAAACACTGTCCTTTTAGGATTAACCCAGACCCAGCCACGATGGCTTTGGAGCATATAACAATGTTCACTCTCCTGCACTGTGCAGTAAGTCCCAATGTGTTATCAGACTCTTATCTTCACGTGTTAGTATATGTGGATAATCCACATCTCGCTGCCTTCCAAAGACTGGGAAAGTTCAAATGAACTGAAAGCATATAAGAACACAGAGGGCTCATAGGCCTAGCGAATTATCCTCAATTCATGTTTTTATTGAATAATATAAAGGTGAACATATTCACAAACATGTACATATGTCACAAGTACTGGTTTGTGAGCATATTCACCTCTATTTTGTTCAATAAACACATGTATTGAGGATAATGTGCTAGGCCTATGCGCCCTCTTTGTTCTTATATGCTTCCAGCCAAGGTGGCTGCCTGTTGCACTGTAGACAAACCATAGACGAGCATTGCAAAGTGGTCTCCCTAAAAATGTCTACTGCACTTCTGCATTAATGAGTTAAACTCTATCCACACTGCAGAAGTATAATAGAGCAGCAACAAAGGAAGAAGTTCCGCAGCAGCTATCGGCTACAGTCTGTTGTGCAGGGTATTAATATAATGCGCTGGAAGCTTCCTGTATACAGCAATACGCTTTACTTTCATGGAGAATATTAGATCATGTCTTATGCCGCGCACACACGGTCGGAATTTCCAATGGAAACAGTCCGATGGGAGCTTTTCATCAGATTTTCCGACCATGTGTATGCCCATCGGTCTTTTTCTGTTGGAATTTCCGACGGACTTTGGATTGAGAACCTGTTCTTAATTTTTCCGATGGAAAACCTTTCTATCGGATTTTCCGATTGTGTGTATGCAATTCCGACACGCAAAATTCCGACGCATGCTCGGAAACAATTTGACGCATGCTCCGAAGTATTAAACTTCCCTTTTTAATAGTGCTGTCGAATGTGTTGTATGCCGCGGTGTTATTGACCGTCAGGATTTTGTGTGACCTTGTGTAGGCAACACAGCTTGAGTGGAATTCTGTCGGAATTCCGTCGGAAAAACCGTCAGAGCTTTTTCCGACGAGAATTCCGATCGTGTGTACGCGGCATTACAGCATGAAACAGGAACTGAAAAACAAACAAGTGCACACAGAGGAAAAACAGTACTTCCTCCTATTACATCATTTCATAGATACACACTATAATACTGCAGAGCCACCTGCTGGATAGATAAGTATAATGCATACAGTATTGTCAGTTTATAAGCAACTGTGTTGTTGTTCTTTCCAACATATAGATTGGTTTTTCCCCAACTATTTGTGACATTGGTAATGCCTCATTGGGACTTTGAGCTGATCTATTCAGCAAAGGTTTCTGGCCTTATGTATTAACTGCACATGTGGAACCCATTAAGATATCCCTAGCGGTGGAATCACATTTGGACATGTATTTGTTTCTAATAAATAGGAGGTGCAGGGTAAACCACAATTATTTCATACTGTAAATCTACTTAATCAAATCATATATTCATAAAAACATTTCCCAAAAAGCTGACAAGGAGTAACAGACACCTAAGGGCACGGTGTCAATGCAATGAGCCATGTTTTATATCCAGTGTTGGCTGACATTAGGGATCTCCTGCCATATATCTGCCAGCAGATGATGCTGACATGCCCCTAAGTACAATGCATCCTCCTTGACCAGAAGGAGAATGTGAGATGGAGAGGGAATCGAGTCAGTCGCCAGGGGCTCATTCGTTATTTCATAATTTCCTTCTGCATATACCAATTACACATTGCCATATTTAGGCTCATTTCTTAAATGATATTTTTAGGAAAATACATTATAATAAAGTATATCCCAAAATAGAAAACAAAATGTTATTTTAGCATTTCAATATCTGAATCAAATCAACTTTTATTCCACATATGCTATAGATTTCCTGCTACTCCAAATGGAAAAACAACTTGGCAAGCTGTACAAACATGTATATAAGCACAAATCTATAAGAGCTGTACAGACCCATCTGGTTTGCTTTGACTGAGGTTTCCAGTGTAGCAGAGTGACTGCATGTCCTTCTATGGAAGAATACAGCAAGGATGAGGATTTTCCACTGATCTCCATCAGGATAGCAAGTCCGGCTGGTGAAGTTCTAAAGCTCTCAATGCATTTGGTTGTACAGAAAACATTTCCATTGTTTTGTCTCCGTTTGTTTTTCATTTTCATTGAAGCTTAGTGTTGTTACATGACTTGGAAGAGATACAACTCTAAAAATATTGCATGTTATATTTGTGCTGTTATTTTTGTAATAAATATTTAATTTGAAACAATGTACAAAAGAAAGAAAAGAAAATATGTTGTAGCATTCGGTGCCTTGAATCTTTACTACACACAAGCTCTGGTGGCAAAAACACATCCAGTTTTCATATTTAAATGCCCAATTTTAGCCTGGAGTGTGCCACTTCCTCGGTAAGGGTGGGGGGATCTTTTTTAAATGAACAAAGGGACGTAGATCAACTCAGCAGACAACTTTTATGCTAAACTAATACAATGTGAAAATAACACTTTAGTAAGTGTTCATGTGCAGTACAACGAGCCCCAGAGCCCCGTGTAAAACAACCCATTCAGTTAGAGAAAAAAAAATGAAAGTCAAATCATTTGTGTATAGATTTAAAAAAAAAAAACATTATAAATACTTTTTGTTCCCTTGTTTATTAGTGATCACATACCCTCTGTTCTCAGCTGCATAAGAGCTGGGGGGAGGAGAAGCAGCAGGACACTGAGTTTCCAAGTGAATGACTGTGCAGCGGGGGCATGTCGGGACAAGTTTGATCATTGGAGGAAAGCAGGCTGGGTTCCCAGCATAGCTAGAGAACTGACCACTGCTTAGTGTGGTCAGTTTTTAATAGGAAAGCAGATTGGCAGAAACAGCAGGGATTTCACACAAAGGAAAGAATACAAAGAGAACAGGAGACTTTCTCATACAAGTACATGGTACAGGAATATGGCATGTTGGGGTAACAAACACTTCACCTTTCGACAAAAAGTAATAAATTAAATTTTTTTCCGTTTCTGGAGCCTTTAAAGCATTGCACCGGTGATCAGCAGATCGCTGATGCCATGCAGGTCTCCTGCACCTCGTATGAGCAAGCCGATACATTCTGGCAGGAAGAATGAATAAACTACCACAGCACTCACTGCGCCGTGGTAGTTATTTGAAATCTACAACCCGACAGCTGTAAAGGATGCTGACCTTGTAGTTTTCCATTCACAGAGTGCTGTGAATGAGTGAGCCCTGCATGGCCATGTTTTTTTTTTTTTTTTTTTGACAGCTAGCATGGGGGAGAAGATCCACCACTAGCTGTCACAGCGGGGGGAGCGGGAGATGTTGGGACCTGTGCATTCATAACATATTACATGTTACACCCCAAATATGGGTGTAATATGTAACATGTTTTGAAAGGTGAACTCATCCTTTAAATGCATAGGCCACATTTTAAAGCAGTAGTAAAGCCTGCTGAGTATTTTTTACCTACAGGGAAGCTTATGATAAGGTTTACCTGTAGGTAAAATGAATATCTCCTAAACCAGCACTGTTTAGGAGATATTCACCCTGCATGCAGCCAGTGACATCACTGGTGCATGCACTCTGAAGGTCCAACATACCTTGCCGGAACTTCAGAGATTTGTGCTGGAACCAGAGGCTCCTGCGCGCATGCATGGGAGTGACGTCATCGTGGCTCCGTCCAATCACATAGCCAGAGTGCGCGAACCCGGAAGACAGATCAGGGGAACATGTCAGCCCTCTCAGCAGTTTCAGTAAATCGCTGAAGGGCTTCGTTCCAAGGTGAGTATTTCATAATGTGCTAGTATGCGATGCATGCCAGCACATTATGCCATTGTCTTACATGTTTTTTTTTATTTTTTTTACAACATCCATGGTTTACAACCACTTTAACATAGTTCATCCTATAAGGCTGAAAAAAGACACAGGTCCATCCAGTTCAACCAGGCCTGGACTGGCCATAGGGCATACCGGGCATATTTCTCACACACAGCATCTGCATATAACAAATTACACCCCAATATACATTCTGCTACTCTTCCCGAGTATGGCGATACCACATGTGTGAGACTTTTACACAGCCTGGCCACATACAGAGGACCAACATTGAAGTAGCACATCTCATTTCTCAACCACCTATCACACTTTTGAAGGTCCTTGAGCACCAGGACTATGGAATTGCTCACAAAATAACCCAATTTTGGAAAGCAAACACCCCAACGTATATTCTATGAGGCATGGGCTGCAAATAGGTACTCGGGTACTCTGATGGGCTGCAGATAGGTACTCTGGTATTCTGATGGGCTGGAGACAGGTACTCAGGTAACTGGATGAGCTGCAGACAGGTACTCGGGTATTCTGATGGGCTGGTGACAGGTACTCAGGTACTCTGATGGGCTAGTGACAGGACTTGGGTACTCTGATGGCTGGTGACAGGTACTCGGGTACTCTGATGGCCTGGTGACAGGTACTCGGGTACTCTGATGGCCTGGTGACAGGCACTCGGGTACTCTGATGGGCTACAGATAGATACTCGGGTACTCTGATGGGCTGGTGATTGGTATTCAGGTACTCATATGGACTGTGACAGGTACTCAGTACTCATATGAACTGTGACAGGTACTCATATGGACTGTGACAGGTACTCATATGGACTGTGACAGGTACTCAGGTACTTGGGTACTCATATGGACTGTGACAGGTACTCAGGTACTCTGGCACTCATATGGACTGTTACAGGTACTCAGGTACTTGGGTACTCAGATGAACTGTGACAGGTACTCAGGTACTTGGGTACTCATATGGACTGTGACAGGTACTCAGGTACTCAGATGAACTGTGACAGGTACTCGGGTACTCAGATGGACTGTGACAGGTACTCTGGTACTCGGGTACTCAGATGAACTGTGACAGGTACTCGGGTACTCAGATGGACTGTGACAGGTACTCGGGTACTCAGATGGACTGTGACAGGTACTCTGGTACTCGGGTACTCAGATGAACTGTGACAGGTACTCGGGTACTCAGATGGACTGTGACAGGTACTTGGGTACTCAGATGGACTGTGACAGGTACTTGGGTACTCAGGTGGACTGTGACAGGTACTCGGGTACTCAGATGGACTGTAACAGGTACTTGGGTACTCAGATGAACTGTGACAGGTACTCGGGTACTCAGATGGACTGTGACAGGTACTTGGGTACTCAGATGGACTGTGACAGGTACTTAGGTACTCAGATGAACTGTGACAGGTACTCGGGTACTCAGATGGACTGTGACAGGTACTTGGGTACTCAGATGAACTGTGACAGGTACTCGGGTACTCAGATGGACTGTGACAGGTACTCGGGTACTCAGATGAACTGTGACAGGTACTCGGGTACTCAGATGCACTGTGACAGGTACTCGGGTACTCAGATGAACTGTGACAGGTACTCGGGTACTCAGATGCACTGTGACAGGTACACGGGTACTCAAATGAACTGTGACGGGTACTCGATCTTCACGTTAGAGAACTGAAAAAAATCTGTCCTGTGTAATAACAACAGCACAGCCAATTATAGGTACTAAAATACTAAACCTGGACACTTTAGGGGAGATCTACTAAAACTGGTGGACACAGTATCTGGTGCAACTGTGCATGGTAACCAATCAGCGTCTAACTTTTTTTTTTCACATAAGCTTTGGCAATAATGTTCGGTTCACACTGCTGCGACCTGAAAGTTGCGTGATGTATGGTGCGACTTTGCCGGACGACTTCCTGGTGATTTGCTGGTGACTTGAGTATTACTTGATGCAACTTGATGTGACTTTGAAGTGACTTTGAAGCAACATTCATGCCATGTCTTGGTAATCTTCCTGTAATGTCAGATCCAAATCACATCAATATAGATGAAGATCCGACTTGGAGGCGACTTCCATTAAAGTCTATGGGCACAAGTCACATAGAATTCACCTTGAAGTAGTACAGGAACCTTTTCTAAAGTCGGAGCTACTTCAGTAGTGCTAATTAAGACAGCTCTCATTGACTAACATGGGATTTCACATGTCACGCGACTTGGGGTCTCACAAGTCAGATCCCAAGTCGCAGCAGTGTGAACTGAGCCTAAAACCTAAAATCTGATTGCTGACTATGAACAGCTGCACCAGATTTTGTGTATACCAGCTTTAGTAAATCTTCCCCTGTGTATGCTGGCCAAAAAAAAAAGACTAGCAACATCAGCAAAGATCCAACTCACCTAAGATTATGGGGTTGATTTATGAAAGGTAAATCCACTTTGCACTACAAGTGCAGTCGCTTTAGATCTGAGGGGAAGATCTGAAATGAGGGGAAGCTCTGCTGATTTTATCATCCAATCATGTACAGGCAAAAATGCTGTTTTTTATTTTCCTTGCATGTCCCCCTCAGATCTACAGCGACTGCACTTCCAAGTGCACTTGTAGTGCAAAGTGGATCTGCCTTAAGTAAATCAACCCTTTAAGCCTCGTACACACGATCGGATTTTCCGACAGGAATTGTGTGATGACAGTTGGCGGAAAATCCGACCGTTTGTACGCTCCATCGGACAATTATTGTTGGATTTTCCGCGGACAAATGTTGGATGGCTGGTTTTAAAATTTTCCGCGGACAGAATGTCTGTTGTCGGATTTTCCGAGCGTGTGTACACAAGTCCATCAGACAAAAGTCCAAAGTACAAACACGCATGCTCAGAAGCAAGGACAAGCCAGAAGCGGTCCGTCTTGTAAACTAGTGTTTGTAATGGAGAATTAACATTTGTGTCATTTCTCTTCTTATTTAATGGGATAATAATGAAGCTGCTTTGCTGGTGATACTGATGGAGTTATTGCAAACAAATTTTCAAAGGCTTTTTTTTCTAGTGATATCAAGAATAATATTATTATGCTTTTTTTTTTAATTTGGGCAAGTTACCACAACACCATTATTCGTAGTTTTTAAGATCAAAGATACAACTATGTTGGTGTCAATTGTCAATTTTACATTGTATTTTTTTAAATGTAACTGCCTACTCCCAAACTGTCATTTGAAGTAAAACACATAGCCAAGTATTATTCTCCACAATTTGTTTATTGTGCATTAAAAAAAGAAAACAAATAAAATTAGACATGCTATCTGCCAATCGAACTTAACCAAAAAGTGCAATCTATGCATCCAAAAATATAAAAAATATAACAAATCAAATCATTATTATTCAACCAAAAAATAAAATAAAAGCCTCATGCATGTGTCCTGCTTCTTAATATAGGGGGTCAACAATGCCAAGAGTTGGTGAAAGCAGGGGTCCGTCATCCAGAGATAATTCCGAAAATCATCCCGATTATTCTCCTGGAGCTCCCGCAGCAAAGGCATATGACATAATTGGTCATATGCCATGCAATCATGTGCAAGCTAAAATGCTGTTTTTTTTCCCTTGCATGTCCCCCTCAGATCTACAGCTACTGCACTTCCAAGTGAACTTGCAGTGCACTTGTAGTGCAACGTGGATTTGCCTTTAGTAAATAACCCCCATTGCATCAATGTCTGGATAAGTATATGCATGTATTTATTGCTGTTGTCAGAGAAACTACCATGTAAATCGTTCTTCTATTCAAAACCATGATAATAAGAATCCAATTTAATGTTATATCTTTTAACATAATATATTTTCAATTTTTTAGCATGGAAAAATAAAATAGAATAAATAACCATTCGTGTTTTGCAGTCCCCTCCGAGGAAAAATCTAGGCCAGACAAGCAGAAAACTGAAATTAGGACTTGGGCATAAGACTGTCATTTAATGTGCTAATAAAATGTGATTTATTCAGGTCAAAATATTTCATGACTCCAGTATGAAACTGGTGATGGGAAGAGATTTCCACTTCTCTTCAGGGACGGGGAAAAGTAGATTGACAGGCATGTTACTGCTGCCCACTGGGTCATTTATATTTTATTGCATTGTAGTTATCTTCATGAAATAATAATAGCAATTTGGAAAACTGATTTACATAGTCGAATCCTCTGAGGCTTTTAGTTTCAGTTACTTCGAAGCAAACATTACATTACAAAGTAATAGATATATTGGGAGAGATTTACTAAAACTGGTGCACACAGTATCCATCACATGCTAAACAACTATGGATAAAGAGACATATGTAAAGAAACATTTTTGAGAATATATTGTATTTTTTTTTGTCCATGTTCAAGGATAGCTAATATTTAGGTGACTATGAATTATTTTATAATAATACTTTATATTTAACTATTTCCAGCTAGTAGGTGCATTGCATATGTAACATGCTTGGAGATTTTGGTTAGTTTTGCATTGAGTTTCTATATGTCTATATGTCTACATAGTATACTTATTCACACCTGTAATTTATTTTTAATTTTTTTTTGCAAAAGTTCATACTATAGAAACATTGACCTCTTAACTACTATGCTGATGTCTGCCCTTTTCTTTCATAATTTAAACAACTCATGTCTTCGTCAGTGCTTTCGGCAAGTGTTCATAATGCAAAATCAGAAGAACAAAGGCTGCCTTTGTTGGTGGTTTCAGCACACCTGTTGGAAAAAAAAAACAGCATGGTTTGATTGGTTAAAAACAAAACTGTAAATCATTCAATCTCACAATTAAATTTGTTGAAAGTTATAAACTGTTAATTACAGTCATCTATGACCTAGAACGACAGTAAGGCAATGAGTTGTGTTTAATTATCTTCTACAGCTACTTTGAAAATAAGAATAACCTATTAGCGTGGGAAGTGCATTAGGCCAATGAGCTTTTGTTATTCTATTTACTTTTGTCAGGCTTCTCCAGGGAAAGGCTGGGCATATACTGACAATTGTTGTTTGTGGAATTGTGCTACTAAAATTACCTGCAATTGACTAATTAATTAATCGATAGTGATCACTATTGCAGGGCAATTAGAGGTGAGCATCACGCCCAGCCAAATGTTTCTAGTGGATCATGTGAATCATGAGGTAAGGGCAGCCCTCATGGCCCTGCTAGTGGCAACTAGGGATGAATGAAGGGAACTTACCTCAAAGATATTGATCTCAATATTGGTGAAAGTTTGCATATGCAAAGCGCTGAACAATGAGGCTTATGAGGGGGTGATTTGACACAAAGTCTGGTCCAGGATAGTTGAAAGGAGCTCCTTTAACTCTCAAGAGCCATTTAAAGCCCATTGGGCCCACTTTAATTTGGCCTTTTGCTTTGTCTTCACCAAAATCTCTCAATTTTTTTATAAAGGAAAATGGAAAGTCTCATCCCTAGTGGACCCTGTCTATGAGAAACTATGTTGTGATCACTATTAGTCTCCTGTGAGGTAAGCGATGTAAGCTTGCACCTGTCTGTGCTGTCTTTTTAGTCTTTACTACATATCTTGAGCTCCAAGCTGTTTCAGATATCTACATAGACCTCAAAGAGATACCATATAAATCTGGACATCTGAAATTTAAGGAGGTTGACTACACCAAACATAAAACCATTGTGCCTATAGTCATTTTTTTTGTTCGCACACAGTAGGGAAGGGTTCTTTTTTTTATTCTGTGTGTAGCGCTATGGACTACCAGCAGAAGGCACTGTACTTTTTAGTATTTCTAGACATCACTTGTCCCTTTGGTTATCAGTGTAACCAGTGACCTCATATTTGTGTGTCCAACAAAGTGAATTATGGGACGTGTAGTTCCCCTTCAGATAGTTGCTTTGCACCCATGTATCCCAAGACTACACATCCTAGGGATGTTTGCTGTAACATGAAGTTTGCTGGGAGTAGCTATAAAAGGATCGGAAAGCCCGGGCAGACGCTCTCTTCCTCCTGGGCCTGACGCAAGACGGACCTCTCTGTGCAACAGGGAGAGAGGTCGCTGCCTACCACCCAGAGTCTTACTTCCAACCCGAGGCCTAAGGGGCCTAACTCGACTACTGGCTGTTGGACATCCTGTCGCTAACATCAACTGGAATTGCCTACCTGTCGGTGTGGGTGCATGTGGCAAGCTTCACTTCGGGGACCGAGATCGCGGATCGGCTCCATGAGTGCTGCTACACGGGTTCCTGTCCAGAAGACATCGGAGCGTTTTGGTCATTGGTGAGAAAGCAGATTGCGCAACCTTTATCTATTCATTACCACTATTACAAAGATACTTTGCACAGACATCTTTACCCAAGAACACTTTACTGCATTGCTGGAACACTGTGCTCAGACACCTTTAGATCTTCACCATAAGGAATCTATTGCTTTGATCATAACCAAATGGATTACAATTAACGAGCTCCAATTAGCTAAAGAAGAACATCAGATCTGCAACATGGAACTCCTTTGCCATTACTTATAGGACCCTTTGTAGACTTGCTCCTTTCATTAGAATAGCATAAGTTGGCTAGATTACATATTTCTCAGTGTGACAGCATAAGTAGTAACCTGAAACATCCGCTAGGAGGTGACTTCTGATCGAAATAACTGTATGTAAAATTTTTGTTGCTGAACCATTGTCTTGTGTCCTTGGGAGGATTTATTACCTTTTTAAATAACTATCCCCTATTTTGTTCAAGTAAAATATTTCAGAACCTAATCATATTGAGTTGTTTGATTATTGACACACAGTGCTACAAGGATGTCTGAACCCAGAGTGTCAGGTAGGTTGGAAGTTTCACTTTGTCATGGCCGTGCAGATGAGTAGGTAACTCTCAGCAGTTCCCTAGGGGGGCAGTGCTACATGTGGTTTGCTGGAGAGGTGTCACTTCACTTCCTGTTCTAGAGATCCAAAAGCAAAAGGATGTAGAAATTTCTCCAAAGTGAGGGGAAATCCCAGGAACAGGAGATGTCCTGTCCTCATGAGAAGTTTTTCCTCCACCTTGTGTTCTGGTGACAACTGTTACATTTTGGATTTCCCATCAGCAAGAGTGGATACCAGGCCAAAAACGATACCAAAAAGGGTATATCTCTCCAGTGGGGGACACAGACAAGGAAACGCTTTTAAAACATCACTCCAGGCAGATATAAAACGAATACAACTTGATACTTGATTAGCAATACTTATCAAAAATCCAGACCATTTATCTATGAATTTGAGTCCCACGCTAGGAGAAGCATCATAATCAATTTTCCATTTTTTTTCTGACACCAGGCATGGGAAAAAACTACCAAAACATTTTACATTTTTCTTATTAGCTTCAGACAACACTTGTTATCAACATTCAATCGTAGTCAGTGCAATCAAAACGATGTAGTCGTTTGACAGGAACATGTTTGGCAATGACCATGTTGCTGTCTTGTGGCACAGGAACAATTTCTCCACCTGTAAGAAGATTGTGGATGCACTTAAACAATATGTTTCTCCTGACCTGTTGTGCTATTTGTGCAGATGAAGGATTATATGGGGGTTTGCCAGAAAGACCAGCTGTGGCCTTGGCTTCTAACTTCAGCTTGTTTAATTAAGCTTTGACAATAAAACCTAGAAGCTGATTGGTTACTCTGCACAGCAGCACCAGATTCTGGGTGCACCAGTTTTAGGAAATATCATCCACTGTCTGCTTGAGCCACCGATCTGTAAAGTTTTCCCCCCAGACCTAGTGAAGTCATAACAGCTGAGCTCCCACTGTATGGGGCTGAACAGAAGCACCCTCAAAAGGACTTCCCTTTACCCTGAATTGAAGTCACCTTAGCTCCCTAGGAGAGGAATGATTGAGAGCCATGCCAAGTTCTTTTGAGTTCTGAAAATTGGATCTGTATACCTCTGCTCTTCTTAACCACTACCGGTACCTGATGTCCTCCGGCACCTGCTGATTGTTAAGCAGAGAAGCAGGATGGCGATCTGCCTATGTAAACAAGGCAGATCGCCGTTCTAACAGGGGGGGGGGGGATGGAATTTGTGATCCTGCAATGAATTCAATCTCTTCCCCTGGTAAAAGCACCTCCCATAGTACACATAAACACTGGCTAGGCACACAGTTAGCCCTTTGATCTCCCTAGATGTTTAACCTCATCCCGGCCAGTGTCATTAGTACAGTGGCAGTGCATATTTTTTAGCACTGATCACTGTTTTAGTGTCACTGGTCCCCAAAAAGTGTCAAAAGTGTCAGTTAGTGTCAGGATGTCTGCTGCAATAGCACAGTCCGTATATCCATATATACGCTTATTGGGATTTTGTTTAACAAAAAAATATAGCAGAATACATATTGGCATTTTTTTGAAGACATTTTATTTCTTTCATTTTTTTATTGGATAGGTTTTATAGCAGAAAGTAAACACTATTATACTATAATATAAAAAACACAGAGGTGATCGAATACCACCAAAATAAAGCTTTATTTGTAGGGGGAAAAGAGGACATCAATTTTATTTTGGTATATCGCTGCATGGCCGCGCAATTGTCAGTTAAAGTAGCGCAGTGCCGTATCGCAAAAAATGGCCTGGTCAAGTGGTTATGAAGGGGGGTAAATCTCCTGGAGGTCAAGTGGTTAAAGAATATGTTAACCCAGAATTTAGTATTATTGATATGTTCCTACTGTACCATGTATGTACTTGTATAAAAAAAAATATTTTGTCCTCTGTATTGCCTCCTCTCTCTAAAATACATGGTGTAAATGCTAGTCACTCTGCTTTCCTATTAAAACTGACCACACTAGGCATGAGAGCTCAGCATGGTCAATTTTCTAACTGTGTTGGAAACTCAGCCTGATTAGACTTGTGCTGACACCACCCCCACCCCCCACAGCCATTAACTGGGAAGTTCAGTGTTCTGCTGTTTCTCCTCCCCCAGTTCTCTGCGCTCCTTATGTAGCCGAGAACAGAGGGTACGTAAACACTTATAAAAAAAAAGGGGACAACAATGTATTTAGAATGTTTTTTAATAGCTATACACAAATGTTTTGCGTTTCATTTCTATTTTAAACTGAATGGGTTGTTTTACAAGGTGAGGTTTCACATATACTTTAAGCTTTCTGAAAGTGTCCAGTCTGATTGGAACCTTGCAGCCTGATTGCTTGAGAAGTTACTGATCCGGAGATAGGGGACCTAACTTCCTGTCAGTCGCCTTGGAAATAGCTATGTGTAGTTTGTCACCCAACAATGATTGGCCTACATATAGCATTTTGCACTATCCCTGTCTGAACGATGGGTCAGCCACCCATGGGCAGAGCCACAGGGTCCTCTTCATACAGAATGGATCTAGCCTAGGATTGGACACCATCAATTATGCCGCGTACACACGAAGGGACAATCCCGCGGGATTATCCTCTGGACTCAAGTCCAGCGGACAATCCCCTCGTGTGTGGGCGTCGGCGGACTTTTTTGGCGCCAAAGTCCGGCGGACCAAAGTTTTAAGTTTGGTTTTAAAATTATCCGCTGGACTGGGCAGTCCGGCGGACAATCCCGCCGCTAGTAGGCAAGTCTGCCGGACTTTTTAAATGAACGGACTTGCCGCTCATCGGCAAGTCCGTTCATTTAGCACGTGACTTCAGGTTACGTAGCTAGCGTAGGCAGTAAATGCCGCCGCGCTAGCTCCGTCACCTGGCATGGATTTAAAGGGACTCCCCTTGCCGAAAAACGGCGTGGGGGTCCCCCCCAAATCCATCTCAGACCCTTATCCGAGCACGCAGCCCGGCAGGCCAGGAAAGGGGTGGGGACGAGCGAGCGCCCCCCTCCTGAGCCGTACCAGGCCGCGTGCCCTCAACATGGGAGGTGCCCTGGGGAAAGGGGGGCCGTGCGGCCCCCCCACCCCAAAGCACCTTGTCCCCATGTTGATGAGGACAAGGGCCTCTTCCCGACAACCCTGGCCGTTGGTTGTCGGGGTCTGCGGGCGGGGGGCTTATCGGAATCTGGGAGCCCCCTTTTATAAGGGGGCCCCCAGATCCCGGCCCCCCACCCTATGTGAATGAGTATGGGGTACGATGTACCCCTACCCATTCACCTAAAGTGTCAAATGTAAAGTAAAGAAACCACACTTTTGAAAAAATAATTTATTGCACTGCTCCGGGGGTCTTCTTCCGTCTTGGGGGTCTTCTCGCCGGACTCCTCCGCCATGGGGGGGAGTCCCTTTAAATCCATGCCAGGTGACGGAGCTAGCGCGCCAGCATTTACTGCCTACGCTAGCTACGTACCTGAAGTTACGTTCGAAATGAACGGACTGCTCCGTGTGTGGGCAAGTCCGTTCATTTTCAAAAGTCCCGCGGACTGTCCGCTGGAGAAGTCCGGGCGTGTGTGGGCAAGTCCACACGCTCGGAAAGTCCGGCGAAGCCAGCTGGAAAGTCCGCTGGACTAGGTCCGCCGGGAAAAGTCTGCACGTGTGTACGCGGCATTAGTGTTCCCTAATTGCATTCAGAGGGGAGCTTAAATTCCCCCAGTGCTGATATTATGTGATCCGTGTCTTGGTTAGTTTGCGCTGCAGCTTCAATGCTCTCTACTGATATGTTGAAGGCCTTCACCACCGCTGTTAGGGCTATTGCTGGTCAGCAGGCTCCACCTGAATTTAGGTCAATTTTCTTTAAAACCATGTTGATGTGTCTATCTAGCTCCAGCACATGTCTGAACAACACTGCATCATTCACTGATCTTCTCCCCCCACTCGCTGTCACAATTTAAAAAAAAATGTCCGCCTAGCTGTGTCATTCATTTAAAGAGTTCTATGAATGTGAAAAAGTACCGTCAGGCTTGTAGTTCTTAATGAACCACCAGGGTGCTGTTGAGAACTCTTAGACCCCTTTCACACGAAAGTGAGTACACCCCTCACATTTTTGTAAATATTTCATTATATCTTTTCACGTGACAACAAGAAATTACACTTTGCTACAATGTAGTACAGTAGTGAGTGTACAGCTTGTATAACAGTGTAAATTTGCTGACCCCTCAAAATAACTCACCCCACAGCCATTAATGTCTAAACTGCTGGCAACAAAAGTGAGTACACCCCTAAGTGAAAATGTCCAAATTGGGCCCAATTAGCTATTTTCCCTCCCCGTTGTCATATAACTTGTTAGTGTTACAAGGTCTCATGTGTGAATGGGGAGCAGGTGTGTTAAATCTGGTGTTATCACTCTAACTCTCTCATACTGGTCACTGGAAGTTCAACATCATGGCACTTCATGGCAAAAAAATCTCTGAGGATCTGAAAAAAAGGACGGTTGTTCTACATAAAGATGGCGTAGGCCCTAGGCTATAAGAAGATCGCCAAGACCCTGAAACTGAGCTGCAGCACGGTGGCCACGACCATACAGCGGTTTACCAGGACAGGTTCCACTCAGAACAGGCCTCGCCATGGTCGACCAAAGAATTTGAGTGCACGTGCTCAGCGTCATATCTAGAGGTTGTCTTTGGGAAATAGACGTATGAGTGCTGCCAGCATTGCTGCAGAGGTTGAAGGGGTGGGGGGGTCAGCCTGTCAGTGCTAAGACCATACACCACACTCAAATTGGTCTGCATGGCTGTCATCCCAGAAGGAAGCCTCTTCTAAAGATGATGCACAAGAAAGCCCACAAACAGTTTGCTGAAGACAAGCAGATTAAGACATGGATTACTGGAACCATGTCCTGTGGTCTGATGAGACCAAGATAAATGTATTTGGTTCAGATGGTGTCAAGCTTGTGTGGCAGCAACCAGGTGAGGAGTACAAAGACAAGTGTGTCTTTCCTACAGTCAAGCATTGTGGTGGGATTGTCATGGTCTGGGGCTGCACAAGTGCTGCCGGCACTGGGAAGCTACAGTTCCTTGAGGAAACCATGAATGCCAACATGTACTGTGACATACTGAAGCAGAGCATGGTCCTCTCCCTTCGGAGACTGGGCCGCAGGGCAGTATTCCAACATGATAACGACCCCAAACACACCTCCAAGATGACCACTGCCTTGCTAAAGAAGCTGAGGGTAAAGGTGATGGACTGGTCAAGCATGTCTCCAGACCTAAACCCTATTGAGCATCTGTGGGGCATCCTCAAACGGAAGGTGAAGCAGCACAAGGTCTCTAACATCCACCAGCTCCGTGATGTCGTCATGGAGGAGTGGAAGAGGAGTCCAGTGGCAACCTGTGAAGGTCTGGTGAACTCCATGCCCAAGAGGGTTAAGACAGTGCTGGAAAATAATGGTGGTCACATAAAATGTTGACACTTTGGGTCCAATTTGGACATTTTTACTTAGGGGTGTACTCACTTTTGTTGCCAGCGGTTTAGACATTAATGGCTGTGTGTTGAGTTCTTTTGAGGGGACAGCAAATTTACTCACTGTTATACAAGCTGTACACTCACTACTTTACATAGTAGCAAAGTGTAATTTCTTCAGTGTTGTCACATGTGAAAAGATATAATAAAATATTTAGCAAAAATGTGAGGGGTGTACTCACTTTTGTGAAATACTGTACTTTGCACTTAAACCCCCCTCGTGACCAGACCAATTTTCAGCTTTCGGCGCTGACGCACTTGGAATGACAATTGCGCGGTCATACAACACTGTACCCAAATGACATTTTTACCATTTTTTTCCCACAAATAGAGCTTTCTTTTGGTGATATTTAATCACAGCTGGGGTTTTTATTTTTTGCTAAACAAATAAAAAAAGATGGAAAATTAAAAAATAAAATAAAATGTTTAATAGTTTGTTATAAAATTTTGCAAACAGGTAATTTTTCTGCTTCATTGATATGCGCTGATGAGGCGGCACTGGTGGGCACTGATAGGCTGCACTGGTGGGCACTGATAAGCTGCACTGGTGGGCACTGATAAGCTGCACTGGTGGGCACTGATAGGCTGCACTGGTGGGGACAGATAAGTCGGTACTGATGGGCACAGCAAAGATGGCACTGATGGGCACGGATGGGTGGCACGGATGGGTGGCACCGATGGGCACTGATGGATGGCACTGATAGGTGGCACTGATAGATGGCACTGATGGGCACTGATAGGTGGCACTGATGGGCACTGATGGGACTGATGTTCCTCTCACTGCTGCCGGTGATCTTCTTTTTTTTTTTTCCTCGCGCTGTCAGTGCGAGCAGGAAAAAAAGCCGATTACCGGCTCGGTTATTATCACATGATCAGCTGTCACTGGCTGACAGCTGATCACGTGGTAAGGGGTCGGGATCGACACCTTACTCGGATCTGTGATCCAGCGAGTCTCACAGACTCGCGGATCACAGAGCGCGCTGCGCGCGCCCTTCAGGCAGCTCGTTGCCGGGACGACGTCAATAGACGTTGTCCCGGCATATCAGATCCACGCTGTAGCCGTCATTCGGCTATAGCGCGGATCTCAGGTGGTTAATTAGAGGAGGTTGCTCCCTGCTGATGTGAAGGGGATGTACAACAATCATTGTATGCATTGTGACAGCTCACAATCAGAAAAGAACAGACCAAGGGCACGACTTCTGTATTGTCCAGGCTGAAAGCATTATAGGACATTATTTTCTCTTCCAAGCAGTGCATTACAGATCAAAAATATGATACAAGCTACTTGTTTTTTTTTTTTTTTGCTTCAGATGTTTATTGCTGCCATTTGTGTTTTAGCAGTAGGCCCTTTTAAATGAGACATCTGTGTATTTTATATAAATACACATTTTAAAATGATTATTACTTGGAAGTTTAACATTTTGTGCAAAGGTTTGTAAATCTCCACCCGCTGGCTGCTAATTTACAAGTGTGCCCCTACAGTTCTGGAGGACACACTGGTGACCTAGTGGGTGGCTGAAGGAACCACAGCGTGGGACGCACAGGCATCCAACACAACCAGAAGTGTTGGATGCTGAGGATTCCAGTGGTGGGAGCAGCAAACATTAGATTCACTGGTGACAGGAATAGTAAGTATTATTAACCCTTTACAGCCATCGGGAGCCGGCCCTTTAAAGGTTCTTTAGACATCCCAAAGAATAAAATAGTAATAGTTCACACAATATTAGTGCAATGTTTTATGAAACACAAGATTTTAGTAACGCAATATATTATCCAGGTTTTTGGTAAAATATAATAGATGAGGTTGCACAGAGTAAACAGATACCCAACATGTTAAGCCTTAAAATTGTGTGCACCTGTGAAAAATGGCGACGAACTTCCGTACCCTATATTTTGCATCGGTGATACTTTAAAAGCCCCCAACTAGACATGTGCACAACAAAACAATTTGTTTATTTTCGTTTCGTTTTTTTCGTTTCCGAAAAAAAATTGTTTCTTTTCGTTTCGTTTTTTTTTCGTTGATTCGTAACGATTCGTAAATTCGTAAGTTGTCGGTGTTCGTATTCGTAACGATTCGTACATTCGTAAGTGTTATTTTTCGTTGATTCGTTTTTTCGTTAGTTTAATTTTCGTTTATTCGTTTATTCGAAATTCGGACGCATTTGTATTTATTCGTACATTCGTAACATTCGTAACATTCGTAACATTCGTAGATTCGTAATCGGCGCATAATTCATAATTTTATGTAATGTGTATGCTATTATTACATTTTAATAATTTACGAATCGAAAAAAAAAGTTATGAATCGGAAAAAAAAAGTTACGAATCTACGAATTTTTTTGTTCAATCCATTCGAAGCACGTTAAGCAACGCCATTGTAAGAGACACGGAAAATTACGAATCGAAAAAAAAAAAAAAAAAAAAAAAAAAAAAGTTACGAATCGAAAAAAAAAAAGTTACGAATGTACACATTTTTTTGTTCAATCCATTCGAAGCATGTTAAGCAGCACCATTGTAAGGGACATGGAAAATTACCAATTCAACAAAAAAAAAAAGTTACGAATGTACGAATTTTTTTGTTTCATTTTCGTTGTTCCTGTTTTCGTTTTTCAGATTTTCTTCATTCGTACATTCGTTGTTTCTAATTTGTTTTTTCGGATTTTCGTTGTTTTTCAGATTCGTTCGATTCGAATGATTCGTTAATCGGATTCGTACGATTCGAATGATTCGTTATTCAGATTCGTTTGATGCGAACGATTCGTTCATTCGTACGAAAACGAACGAACAAAAAAAAACGAAAAACGAAAAAAAACTAAACGAATTGCACATGTCTACCCCAACAGATCTTCAGGTTGGAGTTAACCATGACTAAAGGCCCTAGAATTATTGCTCTCACTCTGGCGTCTGACGTTTTTATGTGTAGGCGTCCCTCACTCATGTATTTCATTTGTACGTTTGCGTATATGGGGGTGGACTAAAAGGGATTTTAGGTGCTTTGGTGGAAAGTACATTTTTTACACTTTTTACTTTTTTTGTTTTTAACAAACTTTTCTTTTAATCCCATAGGAGACAAAAAGTTCCCTATGTGATGCATTTTTGGTGACAAGTCCCCCCCCCCCCCCCCCCCCCACGCACCGCTGTCAGGTCCATACAACATACAGACCTGCCAGCGAATGGGTTAAAGGTACAGAGGTACAACGGCAGAATAAATACACTTCAGAAACGCACGGTAGTTGCGTTTTTTGAGTCTTACTCTGTCAGTGTGAGGTGAGGAGCGCCGATTACCGGCACCTCCGTGTTTACATGTGACCGGCTGTGATTGGACACAGCAAATCACATGATTAAAGAGCCACGGCCGTGGCTCTTTACACAGATCGGGGTCGCGCCGTGTCCTAGCAACAGGCGCGTGCGGGAGCAGACATTCTGGGAGGTCGTCATAAGACGTCCACCCAGAAGAGAGCCGCACTGCCCAGCCATCATTTGACGGTGGGCGGGCAGCAAGTGGTTAAAATATTTACAAAAATGTGAGGGGTGTTACTCACTTTTGTGAGATACTGTATATTGACCACTTTGTCAAAATGTTAATAATTGCCTTTGCAGAGTATTAAATTGTTAAAGAACAATTGCAATGCATTTAGTTACCTACTAATGTTATCCAGTATACAGAGCAACTGTGCTAAAGTCATAATGTTGGCTCAGTTTAGGCACTATGGCTGATGATTCATTGCTGCTGACCATTAAGTGTCTTAAGCCCCTTCTGCTTGTCAGCTCTCCTTGGTGGATTTGAAATGAGAAGCTGAATCAGGGCTGAAGGTAAGTATTTGGCCCAGTGGGCAGCATTCCCAGGGGTGAGGGAACTTACTAAAGGAAAAATGCAAGTTAAAGTACAGTTATGCCGTGTACACACGATCGGAAAAAGTCCGATGAGAGCTTTTGGTTGGAAAATGCGACCGTGTGTATGCTCCATCAGACTTTTGCTGGCGGAATTCCAGCCAGCAAAAGATTGAGAGCAGGTTCTCAATTTTTCGGTCGGAAAAATTTTCGATCGAAGTTCTGATCGTCTGTACCAATTCCGACGCGCAAAATTCCTACGCATGCTCGGAAACAATTTGACGCATGCACGGAAGCATTGAACTTAATTTTCTCGGCTCGTCGTAGTGTTGTACGTCACCGCGTTCTTAGCGGTCAAAAGTTCAGCAAACTTTTGGGTGACCGTGTGTATGCAAGCCAAGCTTGAGCGGAATTTCGTCGGAAAAAATATATTTTTTTTCTGACGGAAAATCCACTTGTGTGTACGCGGCATAACAGTCTAAAATGGATTGTAATGTGTGTTGCCAGTTTAAGGCACACTCAGAGGGCCTAACTTAATTGCCTCAGTTACTTTGAACCAGCAAATCACCACTAGTCAAATTTTGCAGTTGTAAAACAACACCTGGTGAAAAGTTAGTGAAACCCTGCCATCTGTACAGACGAAAAAACCCTATCAGTTTTGTCCAGCATTACTGTATTTCCTCAGTGACACACTGGCTATGGGCCCGCTATCTCGCTGTGTGCCTTTTGTCATGCTATGACTTTGTGCGCTTCTGTGCTCAATGCCAGTTATTGTCCTGTTGAATGAATTTGAATATATTACAGAGTCAGAAATACTGCATAATAGAGAGCTAATGTGACATTTGTTTCAGTATCGCAGCAGAATAATTTTATTCAGAAATATTATTTCTGACATTTTGCTTTGGGTTGTTTTCACATGCTTAGATATTCTGTGAAAGGGAAGTTAAAGTTCAGGAACATGTGCAGATTAGCTTATTAATTCATTAATATTCAATGTAATCACAGCTCTGTGTTATACCCCCGTTTATATTCTTCCCCCAAGATTTTCTGCTCAGAAACATTGCAAAGCAAAGGGATCAGACACAGTCTCCTGCACTACACCTCTAGATAGTTTTAATTTTAAACAACTTATTTAGCAACGATTACCTAGGGAGCATTCGCCAACCCATCAGTGGGAATCAGTTAAATGACACCACTCCTTGCTTGAAGATTTTATTTGCTCAAAGTCCAGAGGAGAGGGTTGTGGACTACATTATACCCCAAAAAATAGCAGTGCAGAGTTCCCTTTACCCAAAAACATAACATAAGCCTGTCTCATAGGCCAAGGGTGTGCCTTTAGGCTGAGACCAGCAATCTTCAGTAATATGCCATTAAACTAAGACCAGCAATGGTCTTGAGTGAACTTCTTGAAGGTTCTCTCCTTTATTAGACACTGTCTTGTCTTCCAGTTCCTAGCAAACCTGGGAAGCTAAAGGAGCATCTAACACCACATTCTCTCCAGGACAATCCTGGATAGCAAGATACCCATCTAATACCATTTCCTCTCCAGGACAAGCCTGGATTGATAGATACAGTACCCATCTAATACTACATCCAGGGCCGTTTTTAAGGTAGGACAAAAGGGGCAGCTGCCCTGGGCCCTGTCATTGTTGTGGGGCCCAAAGCAGCTGCCTCATACTTGCCAACTATCCTGGTTTAAATTCCCTCGTCCCTTGAGGTTGTTGTCCTGTGCTGTGTTCCAATATTTCAGTGTGAAGTGCTGCTTCTAATGCTGCCCAGCTCTGCCCTATTGTTGTGTAAAGATGACTCACCTGCAGACCCTGTGTTTACATGTAAATTAACAGCAGTCATATGTAAATAGGGGTGGCCGGCGGCATTGATATGTATATCATGACCCCCTGAGATCATATCCACAGTAATCTTTAGCAACCAATCAACAAGCAGAAATCATGTGCTGTAACCTCTAGCAACTAATCAGTGAGCTTTAATGTGTGCTGTAACCTCTAGCAACCAGTCAGTGAGCGGTAATGATACACCGTAACCTCTGGCAACCTATTGCAATAGCTGTCTAAACTGATTTGGAGTCTAGCTGCTATTTAATGTATGTCTCAGAGCAGGTGGAGAGCAAAACTGCATGGGGGGGGGGGCCCAAGAAAAGTTTTGCCCAGGGTCCAATCAATATTAAAGACGGCCCTGACTACATCCTCTCCAGGACAAGTCTACAATGCTAAGGAATCCTCTAGATGGGTTCCCCAAATATTTACCTTCTTCCTTAGTCTACGTCATTGACAATGAACCTCCTAGTGATTTGCCAGGGTGAAATAAATGTTCATAACTCATAATATTGTTTCTTTTAGAACACTCCCCAGCAACAGGCAGAAGCAAACATTATTTTGAACTTAGGGGAAAACCAAGGAACACAGAAAAGGTAAAAAGATTAAAGCTCAGGTTGACTACAGCCTAGGTGCATCACTAAATGTACCTGGAGGCACCCCAACTTTGACAGGGCTGTTTCACTTATATATGCAAACTTGTGTATGCTCGAAATTCTGAAATTCAGCCAATGCAGCAGGGACCGCCCAAACTTTGACCAGTGTGTAGCCATCCTTGCTGTACAGAAGGCAATTGTTAGATCAACTTCTATCGAAGGGACATTTTGGAAACCTTTTCTCAAACTGTGGCTACAGCCATTAGGCTGGAAAAGTATCCCTTAAGCCGCACATCGCTGCAAGTCCTCTGTAAAGGAGTATGTGGCAATCTCAGCCAGGGCTCCAACCAGGCCATGCCCACAATGTGTTTCGCTCCATCCCTGGAGCTTAATCATGGGGATTATCCCATCCCCATGATTAAGCTCTGGGGGCAGAGCAAAATGCGTTGGCAGCATGGCTTGGTTGGAGCCCTGGCTGAGATTGCCACATACTCCTTTATAAAGGACTTGCAGCAATGTGCGGCTTATAGGATACTTTTCCTGCTACATGGTGACATCTGGAGCTGAGACAAGCTCTGTTACCAGCTGACACTCCCAGCAGTTGGTATTGGATGAGAACCCTCTAAAGAGCCTGAGCGGCGCCTATACCTTTTATCTGGTTTACAGCCATTAGGCTGCAACTGCTGATCAGTGTATTTTGATAGCTACAGGTGCTGGCAGGGGGATTCTTCCTGCTACCACATTTGTGTTCAGCCTGCTGACTAAGCTTCCGAAGGATTCTATCAGAATATCATTGCTGCTAATGACAGTTGTACTGAGTGATTCCAGACTCGTTCTGCCTTCCTTCTCTACTTGGTGAGTCACTGGACCAGTAATATGTTTTTGTTTTCAGGTTTTGGACCAGTTATATGCTCATGCTTGTTTGAGGTCAGTGACTACCTAAAACAGTGACTACCTTCAGCTTACAAAACATTAGTGTAAGCAGTAAATTGAAGATAAAATAATACAGTAAATAACATAATTATGAATGTGGTATACATAGTGTATGCGACAGGACTACTTGTTAAGACAATATTATTTTCAGTAACAGTAATTGAATGAAACAAATAATAATGCCTAGAAAAAAGACAGATGGTGAAAGTTGTAGTACTCCCTCACATTGGTGTTAAGTGGAAATGTAACCCCTTACATTGATGGTCTGTGGAGATGTGTCCCCCCCGCCCTTACACTCGTTGTTAGTGGAAAGAATGCTTCCTACATTGGTGGTCAGTGGGCGGAATGCCCCCTTTTTTTTTTGATACCTAAATAGATCATTGGTGACAGAAATTGCTCATTGCCCAAGAAACCCTTAGCAACCCCTGGAGGACTCATAGGGATCCACAGAACCTTGGTTAAGAAAGGCTGGCCTTAATACTGTAGAAAAGAAAAAAGGATGACAACCTCAGATCATATACCTTAAAAAAAAATATCCATGGCAAATGCTTGACTTTTTATCATGACAGGAGCCTTAAATCCACTTAGTTATTTGGTTTATTTAATTGGTCAAAGAGACATGTGTTAAGTGCACTTCATGTATAAAGTCCCGCCTTTACCATCTACAACTACCAAAGCATCTGGCACACTCTTTACTATTCAACATTTTTTGGAAACCCAACTGTGTTCATTGGTTCCTCCGTCAGGTAGTGACACAAGGACTGGCAGGAGAAACCAAGGTGATGCAGATAGGGACACAGGCATTTAACACTCCAGGCAGTGTTGAATACTGAAGAATTTGCCAAGTGCTTTAGCGTTGAAGACAATGGAGTCTGTTCTCAACACCCACTGGATAGTTAAGTACTTACAATCTTCTCTAATACTGTATGAAGTTGTCGGCCTTCTGCAGTATGGGCAAATTGTGCTTCACTATCCCTGCTATCTTGGTATGTTCCAAGAAGAATGTGGTGACAAGGGTCAGGGCACTGATCTCTTAGAAGCCATAGCTCCCTCTTACTCTTGTGTTTTACTATATACTTTGATAATCCCCATATCCACCCCTCAATGTCTAAACAATTCACCAGTGCTCTAGGAAAATCATGAACCAACACTTTTTAATTGTGTGTGCAGGATAACAACTGTTGCATGCAGGCTGACAACTACATGCAATTTTACACAGTTATTGTCGGTTCTCCAGCAGGAGAGCTCCTAGTCTGAAGTCTTTACTAACTCCTTGTTATTATTATTATTTATTAGTATTGTTATTATACAGGATTTATATAGCACCAACAGTTTGTGCAGCGCTTAACAAAATTAAGGCAGACATTACAGTTACATTACAATTTGGTACAAGAGGAATCAGAGGGCTGTGCTCATTAGAGCTTACAATCTAAGAGGGAGGGTCAATTGATACAAAAGGTAATAGCTGTGGGGGATGAGCTGATGGAAAATGTAAACAGTGTATTAGTTAGAAGCAGGATAGGCTTCTTTAAAGAGAAGGGTTTTTAGGGATCATCTTCAGATGGATAGATTAGGGAACATTCGGACAGATTGGGGTAGGGAGTTCCAAAGGATGGGAGAAGTTCCGGAGAAATCCTGGAGGCAAGCATTGGAGGAGGTGACAAGGGATCGGCTTGAAAACAAAAAACCTTCTAAGAAGGAGAGGGGGAAACATGAGGCCACATACCTCTGGGATTTCTTGTGAAGTGGTATCTAGGTAGTTTATTAAGTAAGAAAAAAATGAAGATGTATATAAAAAATAGAATTTTTATTTTCCCATAAGGGTAGAAGACAATAAGGACACAAATAATACATCCATACTTTACAGACATATGAGTTAAATCAGATGAAGGTGTGGAGCTTCGCCATACTCGACATGTTTCACTCTGTAGAGTTTCTTCAGGAGTTTAATAGGTTAAGCTCAAAAGGTGTACTGAAATAACAAAATCGCATGAGAAACGCATCCTTGTTCAAAAATGTACAGAACAAGTGTACATATTTATACATTGTATGAAACAATTGGCTCAAGTAAAATATACATCTAAATGAGTGAGCAATTAATACATAATTACAAATTTGGTGTAGATATAACAGGGGACATAGAAAACAGAGGGAGGGTTTAGAAAGTGAAGCCAGGCAAGACTTACCACAGATGCTTGGATTGATTTAAAGTGTATCTGCATACATAGGTTGTAAGTTTTTGTATAAAAACAAATAGATTACGGAGAGAGATGAAATCGCTTCCAAAATGCCACAGGGCAGCACTGTGTCGCTTGCAGAGAGACACGCTACATGAATTAAAGGGATATGTGGGACTAGTTAGTCAAATGGTAATTATAATGGGGTTCATAACAATAAGCTTGTGTTGATTAATAAAAACAAATAGTACCTGTTACATAGTACGCTGAAAGTAACCGAGCTTGTAAAAGTTCGGTGTAGTATGCAAGTTAGGTAGTTGCATTATGTCCAAAAATTGTTTGGGGGATCATCCTAAGGTTTATCTGCAATGAACCAGGGTGAAAAGACACTCCGTTAATTGCTGATGAAAAAATGGGCTGTAGATAGAGAATAATGGTCATAAATATAATAAGAAGAGACGGTTAGATAAAGTCTTACCCCATTTGAAATTGAATGTCAGTAACGGAAATGGCCACTGAGTGGGGGCAGATAAGACCACCTCACCCCCTCATGTGCTGAAGATTCCCTGCAGAGAGTACAATGGCAGAGGGAGCTGCCTTAAGTAGCGGCTCTCCGACCCGGCGGCGTCTGACATCACCGCCGGGTCGCGGGCGCCAAAACGGCTGTATCCAGCTCTGGACGTCCGTGGGTGAATAGTGCGCATGCGCCAGCGACGAACCCCGGCGCATGACGTCAGACGGCGCGTCGCTTGGAAGCGGCTCGTCGGCGGCCATCTTGGATTGTCCAAAATTGCCCACACCTCAGAGAGAAAGTGTGGGCAGAGCCCTCCATAGTGGCAGAGAGCCCCTGAATGGCGAGCGTAAGTTGCCATCAGGGGAGAACATTCAGAATGGATGGGGGACATATCCAAGGGAGGCAGGGGCGAACCGGGCCAGAGCAAGCCAAAGGGTGGGAGGGGCCCTCTAGGGGAGAAACTGCAAACCTGAATCTAGGTTGCTATATCTCAAAAGAGGACCACCCCCGGGGCGCCCATACAAGCGACTTGAGTCGTGCGGCAGTGTACATTCATTTAGGAAGCATCTCTCTATGACTCTAGTATTGGTCATTGTGGCAATCCAAGGCCAAAGTAATGGAAAGAAAAAGGTTCCAAGTTCAAATATGTGATAAATCTGCTCAGCCACATCTATCCTCCCTCTGCTTTTAACAAAGATAGAGAATTATTTTGTATTGTTAAAGTCATCAATTACATATTCATATTAAATGATATGCGACATTAGTGTCTTACAAATGATAAAGGCAAGGGAGATATAACAGAGAGAATGAAATGGGAATGAAAAAAGGATAAAAGTGAAAAAAAGAGCTAGAAAGTATGAGTGATCCCCTTCAGGATCAAAATGCACTTGATTAGAGAAATGATTTGTAACTGAGAGCATCGTTCAACCCTGGGTAAGTGGTTGCTTTGAGATCAAAGATCCAGCGTGCCTCACGTTGGAGTAGAGTGCGATCATAATTACCACCTCTTTCACCTGGAGGTACATGCTCGAGTGCGAAAAAATGCATTTTTTGATCATCATGGGCATGAAATAGTCCCATGTGACGACTGATTGGAGTTTCCATCTTCTTCCCACGGACAAGGTTTACATGATCTCTTATCCGGTGGAAGAATGGACGTTTGGTTTTTCCAATATAAAAGGCTGTGCATTCGCATAGCATAATGTATACTATGCCAATGGATTGGCAATTAACCAAAAAATTAGGTTTGTAAATGCGTTTGTTTGGTAAAATAATTTGTTTAGATGCATGTACATAGCGACAAAAGTTGCATTTGTGACAAGGTTTAGTTCCAACATTTTTTTTGGCGATAGAGTTAGAGCCATTATCTTGAGTTGAAACATAGTGGCTGCGTACAAGAGTGTCTCGTAGAGATTGAGATCTCCTGAAGGTTATTACTGGGTGGTCCTCTACATGTTTAGAAACCAAAGGATCCGCCTTAAGCAAGTACCAATATTTATCAAAAATTTTTCGCACACGAGCATGGTGTCCAGAGAAGCGGGTAATGATCCTAATGCCTGAGTCATTGGTGGGTGTTCTGTTTGCGTGAATCAGTTTAGAGCGGTTCTGTTGTTTTGCTTTTAAGTATGACTTCCTCAGACAAGACTGAGAGTAGCCACGATGTCGTAAACGTTGTTGCAGTTTTTTGGCCTCAACTTTAAAGTCGGAGTCCTGACTGCAGTTCCGTTTAACCCTGAGGTATTGCCCATAAGGTATACTAGATACCAGAGGGCCGGGGTGAGAACTGGTTGCATGTAGCAGTGTGTTGGCTGCTGACGGTTTACGATACAGAGTAGTTCCAACATTTCCCTCCCCATCCACATAAATTGTGATGTCAAGGAAGGTTAGTTGTGACTGACTTCTTTCCATTGTAAAGCCAAGATTATAGGTATTAATCTTGAGTTTTTCATGGAAGATTAACAAGTCTGATTCGGTGCCTGTCCAGATGAAGAATACATCGTCGATGTATCTTCTCCAGACTGGAATTTGGTCTAGGAACATTTGAATGTCCTCTCTTTGAAATAGATGACGCTCCCACCCCCCCAGGTACAGATTGGCGTAGGATGGGGCACATTTAGTCCCCATAGCTACGCCCTGCACCTGGAGGTAGTGGGAGCATCCGAATAGAAAGATATTGTTTTTTAAAATGAATTCAAGCAGCTTCAAAATGAACTCATTATATTTAGGTGATGACTCGGTGCTCTCGGAAATGAAGCCCTTCACAACTCCAACCCCAAGGTCGTGGGGTATAGAGTTGTAGAGGGCCTCAACATCGAGAGCCACAAGCCAAGAGTCAGAGGGTATCGAGATACCATCAAGAACCCTTAATAGGTCCCTAGTGTCCTGTAAATAAGAGATTAAGCCCTCTACATGGGGGCGAAGAAAGTCATCCACCAAGGCACTGGCGTTCTCAGTCAGGCATCCATTACCAGAGACAATCGGGCGACCTGGTGGATTAGTGGCATTCTTATGGATTTTGGGTAAGGCATATAGGGTAGGAGTTTTTGGAAAGGGAGTATTAAGAAAGTCATATGTTTTTTTCGTAATTAAGTCCTGAAAATAGGCAGAACTTAGTAGATGTCGAAATTTGCCTATGGTGTAATTTACATGGCTTTCTGGTATTTTTCGGTACCATTCCCGATTTTCAAGGAGATTATGTACCATCAACTCATATTGGCATTTGTCCATGATAACAAGGTTGCCCCCCTTGTCAGCTGGTTTAATTATTATATTGGTTTCTTGTTGTAAAGAGCGTAATCCTTGCCTTTGTTGTAAGGTAAGATTGGGTTGCGGTGGATCAGACCACTTAGTTTTGCGAATTTCATTGGTTACTTGTTGAGTGAATGCCCAGACATTAGGGTTGCCTTGTAATGAAGGAAAAGTAGTGGATTTCAATTTGTATTCACGAGAGGGTAGCATACGGGCTGCAGGAGGGGGGGCAGACAGACAAGAGGCACCCAGAAGAGCGTCAGCCTCAGCTAGGTCCATCTCGTCGATGTGTCCCTCATCCCACAGCTCCATCAGCTCCTCCATGGCTTTTATATCTTTTAAATATAATTGATGTGAAGATGGTGGAGGGGATGAAATTGGCGATGTTGTGGAAATGCCAGCATGAGTTGATGGGTTGGATTTGTCAAACATAATTCGAAACATTAATTTTCGTGAGAACAAGTGTAGGTCTTTCACTAACTCAAATGCATCTGTAGATTTAGTCGGGCAAAAAGTCAGCCCCAATTTAAGAAGTGAGATTTGTGTGTCAGTTAGTGTGTAAGTGGAAAGATTGATTATTTCAAAATGATTTTCGTTTGTTTGATCTGTGTAGTGGTAGGTTCCAAGTTTTTCCTTGGGTCTAGTACAGGCTGAGTGAAGATTGGTGCTGTCCGAAAACTTGACTCAGTGGTGGCTTCGGCCTGTCCCCCTTGAGGGGGAGGGGCCGAGGGCAAAGACTGGGCCGAGGTAAATGTGAGGGTGTCAAAAGAGGTGAGAGTTTTAGAGTTACCAGCGGCTTTAGCCGCTGAGGCTCTGGTGCTAATCGGTGTGCGATTCCGTGTGGGAGAACTTTTTGGTTTTCCAATTTGAACATTTACATTACCCTCCTTACGGGAGTGTTGTGATTGTGATTTCTTTGTGGTCGAGAGACGGTCAGGTGCCTGTGAGGAAGAAATAGATGAGAAGGAAGAAGTATCTGAATCAGTTAGTTCAGGAGTATTTTCAGGTTTTTTAAAAGGTTTGACAACACGTCTCCTATTTTGTAAAGGGATCGGCTTGGTTTGTATTTTGAGACCAGGTTAGTGATGTAGCTGGGTGCAGAGTTGTGGATGGATTTGTAAATTATTGTTAGTACTTGTATTTGTTGGGTGAGTGGAAGCCAGTGGAGGGATTGGCAGAGAGGCGTGGAGGACACTGAATGGTTGGTAAGGTGGATGAGTCTAGCAGCAGCATTCATTATGGACTGAAGGGAGGATAGTGTATGTAAAGGTAATCCAATGAGGTGGGAGTTGCAGTAGTCGAGGCGAGAGATAACCAGGGAGTGAATTAGAAGCTTGGTGGTGTCATTGGTTAGAAAGAGGCGTATTCCTAGAGATGTTGTGGAGGCTAAGGCAGCAGGATTTGGACAGGAATTGGATGTGGGACTGAAAAGACAGTTCAGAGACTAGGGTTACCCCTAGCACCCTGGCATGTATGGACAGACTGATAGTTATGCCATTGATCTTGACAGAGAAGTTAGGGGAAGGGGCATGTGGGGGATGAAATATTATGAGCTTGGTTTTAGATAGATTCAGTTTTAGGAAGTGGTGTGACATTCAGGCTGATATGTCTGCTAGTAAATCAGTGATGTGTGAGGAGACTGATGGGGTGAGCTGAGGAGTAGAGAGATAGATTTCAATGTCATCGGCATATAAATGGTAGCAGAAGCCATGGGAGGCTATCAGCTGACCCAGGGAGGACGTGTAGATCAAGAATGGTAGAGGTCCAAGGACAGAACCTTGGGGGACCCTAATGGTAAGAGGAGTTGTAGAGGGGGAATCTAATTTCAACTAATATGAAAGAAATTATAATAGCGGATATAACGAATGCTTCGAATGATTCGAGATTCAGTATATCTAATATAGAGAACTGTTCCTGCACAATGTCATTTTGCAGGAAAAAAAAGCTATTTAAAATCACTCGCGGCTATTGCCGGCAAATGAATTGTCGGATCCGTAACACAGAGAACAGTCATTCATTGAGGTCATTGATAAAAAAAAGCGTGGGGGTCCCCCCAAATTCAATAACCAGGCCCTTCAGGTCTGCTATGGATATTAAGGGGAACCCCAGCCATAAAAAATGGCGTGGGGTCCTCCTAAATATCCATACCAGACCCTTGAGGTCTGGGATGGATTTTAAGGGGAACCCCAGCCAAAGAAAAATGGCGTGGGGTCCCCCTCAAAATCCATACCAGACCCTTATCCAAGCACGCAACCTGGCAGGCCGCAGGAAAAGAGGGGGGACGAGAGCGCCCCCCCCTCCCGCCTGAACCATACCAGGCCACATGCCCTCAATATTGGGAGGGTGCTTTGGGGGTCTGAGACCCCCAAAGCACCTTGTCCCCATGTTGATGAGGACAAGGGCCTCATCCCCACAACCCTGGCCATTGGTTGTGGGGGTCTGCGGGCGGGGGGCTTATCGGAATCTGGAAGCCCCCTTTAACAAGGGGACCCCCAGATCCCGGCCCCCCCCCTGTGTGAAATGGTAAGGGGGTACAAAAGTACCCCTACCATTTCACCAAAGAAGTGTCAAAAATGGTAAAAATTACAGGAGACGGTCTTTGACAATTCCTTTATTAAAATCTTCTTTCTTCTTTCTTCTGGTCTTCCTTTCTTCATCCTTCGGTTTCTTCATCTTCTCCTTCCGGCATCTTCTTCCATCTTCTTCCATCTTCTTCTTCCTCCGATCCGCTTCTTCTTGCTCCGGTCTTCTCGTCCTTCTCGTCCGGCATCGGCGTCTCTTCTGGGCCGCTCCTCCCAATGGGAGGCTCCCACTGTGTGAGGCTTCGCTCCGTCTGACAGGTCTTTTATAACGGAGGGCACCTGGTGACCCCGCCCCCCTCTGACGTCATGGGGAAAGCCATAGGGAAGTCCCCATGACGTCCACGTGCGTCAGAGGGGGTGGGCTTACCAGGTGCCCTCCGTTATAAAGGACATGTCACCTGGTGCGAAGCCTCACACAGCGGGAGCCTCCCATTACGAGGAGCGGCCCAGAAGAGACGCCGACGCCGATCCCGGACGAGAAGGACGAGAAGACCAGAGCAAGAAGAAGCGGATCGGAGGAAGAAGAAGATGGAAGAAGATGCCGGAAGGAGAAGATGAAGAAACCGAAGGATGAAGAAAGGAAGACCAGAAGAAAGAAGAAAGAAGATTTTAATAAAGGAATTGTCAAAGACCGTCTCCTGTCATTTTTACAATTTTTGTCACTTTTTCGGTGAAATGGTAGGGGTACTTTTGTACCCCCTTACCATTTCACACAAGGGGGGGGGCGGGATCTGGGGGTCCCCTTGTTGAAGGGGACTTCCAGATTCCTATAAGCCCCCTGCCCGCAGACCCCCACAACCAATGGCCAGGGTTCTGGGGATGAGGCCCTTGTCCTCATCAACATGGGGACAAGGTGCTTTGGGGGTCTCAGACCCCCAAAGCACCCTCCCAATGTTGAGGGCATGTAGCCTGGTACGGTTCAGGCGGGAGGGGGGCGTTCTCGTCCCCCCCTCTTTTCCTGCGGCCTGCCAGGTTGCGTGCTCGGATAAGGGTCTGGTATGGATTTTGAGGGGACCCCACGCCATTTTTTTTTTTTTTTTTTTTTTTGGCCGGGGCTCCCCTTAAAATCCCTCCCAGACCTGAAGGGTCTGGTATGGATATTTGGGGGGGACCCCACGCCATTTTTTTTTTTTTTTTTTTTATCAATGAATGACTGTTCTCTGTGTTACGGAGCCGACATTTCATTAGCCGCGAGTGATTTTAAATAGCTTTTTTTCCTGCAAAAATGACACTTTGTGCAGGAACAGTTCTCTATATTAGATATACTGAATCTCGAATTCATTCGAAGCATTCGAAGCATTCGTTATATACGCTATTATAATTTCTTTCATATTAGTTGAAATTCGATATTTGTAGTTGGATTTACTAACAATTCGTAACTATTCGTAACGATTCGTAACGATTCGTAACTTGAAATTGAAATTCGATATTTGTAGTTGGATTCGAATTGTTCTCTGTGTTACGAGAACCGACAATTCATTAGCCCCGTTAACGATTCGTAACGATTCGTAACTTTACTAATGATTCGTAACGATTCGAAAAAAAATTTACGATTCGTACGAAATTCGTATTTCGTACGAATTCGAACGGAATTTCGTACACGAATTACGAATTTTTTTATATACGAAACGGGACGAAACAAAACAAATTTTTTGACAGTTCCCATGTCTACTCTATGGTAGCTGGGTTAAACGAGAGTATTGATTGTGCAGGAGGACAAACAGTGTAATGTGAGGGAGATATCTGTAGAGTGGAGATCTCGAAACAAATTTTATCAAACTTATTTTTACAGTGATTAGCAATCTCCTGGGCAGTGAGTAAGTTAGTGGGTGGAGGTAATGGAGGATAAAGTAGAGCGTTAAAGGTAGAAAAGAGTTGATGGGGACTGCGTGAGAGGGTGTTAATGAGAGTGATACAGTAGGTTTGTTTGGTAGTGTGGAGGCAGGAATGGTATTTTTGGAGGGCAGATTTATATTGGCTGAAATCTTGCTGTGACTTAGTCTTCACCACAGACGCTCAAGGGCGTGGCTGTTTTTTTGAAGCTTATGGTTCTGTCTGTCTGCCAGTGTTGTAGCAGTCAGGGCCCGATTCTGTGTGTTGTGAGTGGGGCCAAGGTATCCAGAGTGGATGACAGTGAACTGTTGTAGATCGAAGTGGCCAGGTTGGGGCAGGACAAGGATGAGAGTTTGTTGTAGAGACAATCAGTAGCAGAAATAGAAGAGAAGGGTTAAGATGACAAAGTTTCTACTGGTAATTGTTCGGTAGTTGGATAGCAAGGAGGAGGAATACAAGGAGAGAGTGTAAATAATAAGGTGGTGATCAAAGAGAGGAAAAGGAATGTTGGAGAGGTTGCACGGAGTGCATAGGTAGGAGAATATGAGGTCAAGGCAGTTGCCTTCAGAGTGAGTAGAAGCGTGTGTCCATTGTTTTAGGTCAAAAGAGGAGATTAGGCTCAGCAATTTAGAAGTAGCGGGAGTGTTAAGATTAACAGGGATGTTGAAGTCACCAAGATCGATTGTTGGAATTTCAGAAGAGAGAAAGTAGGGTAGCCAGGCAAAGAAGTCATCAAGGAAGCTTGGTACTGATCCAGGAGGCCGATAGATCACAGCAATTCTCAACAAAACTGGAGAAAATAGATGAATAAAGTGAGCTTCAAATGAGGAGAGGGACAGAGAGGGGGTGGATGAAGAACCTGAAAAGTGCTTTGAGAGGATAGGAGGATTCCAATACCACCTCCTTTCCGTCCACTAGGCCTGGGAGAGTAAGTTCACAGGAAACCACCATGGGAGAGGGCAGCAGGGGATGTAAAGTCAGATTCTTGAAGCCAGGTCTCCGTAATTGCAAGTAGGTTGAAGAAATTTTGTGATAAATAGGTCATGGACAGTGGTAAGTTTGTTACAAATGGAGTGGGCATTCCAAAGGGCACAGGAGAGGGGGAGGCTGGTTCTAGGCAGAAGAGGAAAATAAATTAGATTGTGTGGATTGCGGCTGCTGTCAATGGATAGGGGGTGATAGGTATGCTGACCAAAGGTAGATGATAGCGGTCCAGGTTTTGCTGAAATATCTCCAGAAGTTAGGAGAAGAAGAAAGGTGAGAGAGATGATATGGGAGTGTGACTTATGTGGGGGGGGGGGGGGGGGGCACTTCCCAGTGTCTTGGAGGTTTTATTGGTGTGTGGGTTCAGAATTAGCAGGAGCTAATGAGTGCAGTTATAAGGCGAAGACAGGAGTGAGGGTGATGTATATAAGCTGTGGGGTGGAGAAGAGGGGTGAAGGAGACAGAGTTTAGAATAGAATGCATGAAGGAAAAAATCTTCACCTTTTTCAACCAATTTAAGGATTGGCTGATTGCTATTAGTGGTGATGTTTATTTTATCCTAATATGAAGTTACATTGATGTTTGCCTTTTTTCAATGAGTGACAGGCATTTTATATTTCTACTGTTCCAATGCTTGGAGGGAGTGCTACCATGTACCATCCACTGAAAGTTTGGGTTTGAATTCCAGACCAGGTGAGCTAATCAGTGACTAAGCTGAAACAGTGCCTATAAAATACAATAGATCCTGCATAGTGCCTTCTTTTGATTTGCCATTGCCAGCTGTGGGTCATTAGCCAGCTACACAAAGCGTATTGTTTAGTAAGTGATGCTGCTTTAGGGCTCTTTCACACGGGGCGGATCAGTGCAGATCCGCCCCGTGGATAGCCGATTGCTCAGCGGGGATCGCCGTAGCGATCTCCGCTGAGCAGGGATCGCCGTAGCGATCTCCGCTGAGCAGGAAGATGACAGGTCCGTCCCTGCACGGAGTGCAGGGACGGACCTGTCAGAGCGCCGCTCTCCCCTATGGGAGATCGGGTGACGACGGACCGTAGAGTCCGTCGTCACCCGATCCGCTCTGCAGACGGATGAAAAAATTGGGTTTTCCTCCGTCTGCAGAAACGGAGCATGGCGGGCACGGACGAGAGCGGGTGTCAGCGGATGCTCATCTGCTGACACCCGCTATCCCATAGGGATACCTGTATGTCCGTTTTGCATCCGAAAACGAAAGGCTGCAAAACGGACATACGGTCCGTCCGTGTGAAAGAGCCCTTACCGTGCAGAAAAGGAGAAAGTTGTAATAGAACAGCCACTCAGCTGCTCTACAGCTTAACCAGCTTCCAGACAGGGGAAGCCGCTTTTGCACAGTGGGTTGATTAAGGAGATGATGGAAAGGAACCTGTGTCATACTTAAAAATCTAAAGGGTTAACTATAACCACTGAGTGCCCTCTGTAGGTGAATTTCCACACTGGGTGCCCCCCAGGCTTAGAATGCACCCCAGGCTTAGGATGCACCCCAGGCTTAGGATGAACAAAGCTCTGATAGTATCTCATTGATTTCTGTATCCCTTACCACTGTATCATGATAAAGAGTGAACAATAAAAATGAGCAAAGAGCAAAGTCATTAAATGGAACTGTTGGGATATATGTGTATTTCTATTATCCAGTAACTGTACTACAGTGCCCTGCAGAGCTTCTCTTGTGGGATCTTAACCACTGGACAGAGTGAAATCTGTTTATGCTTCCTCTATCAAAGAGCCTTTCATCTCCACAAAGCAAATTATTAACACATTCCATTGCAGACATGGGGGTGGATGCCTGGCCTTGAAAAAAGTTGGCCAAAAATGAACATTTTTTATAAACACTTTAATGATATTAAAGGGCTTCTTGCCAAGGCCCTTGTGCCTAGTGGAGCACTGCAGGCTGATTGTTTGTCTGCAGAAGTCCTGTGGGTTGAGTCTTTTGTGTCTAGGAATTTTCAATTTGAAAGGCAGCGGTGTGGGAGGTGCTGCACCCCCCATACTTTCAAGTGAAGCATATATGGTAGAATACTTAAGCTCATTAATTTTTTTTTTGTAGATGAATGAACATAATCCCCGGTATCTTATTGTTTTTCATGCACTCAGAATGGGAAGATCATACTAAATCAGGGTATAGTGGTGCCAGTAACATTAAAGAACTTCCGAAAAATGTAAATAAGAAATTAATAGTCTATTTATATTTAAAGAACTACTACGATTTTAGCTTAAGGGTACTTTCACACTGCTCTGTAGCAAAATCGCAGCAAAAATGCATATGCGTTTTACCATGATTGTGTTGTGTTTCAGATGCATTTGTTGTGCATTTCTGGTATGTTTTTGGGCTGCCTGCACCTGTGAAAAATGGACATGTGACTCAAAAACGCACCTTAAATTAGATTTTACTGTGATTTTTCCGCAATTTCTATTCATTTCAATGGAAAGCTGCGTTTTTGTTACAGTTTTAAAAACCGCACCAAAGCTGCAACATGCAGGACTTTTCAAAACGCACTGCACCTGTAACACAGTGGTGTGAGGAGTCCCATAGCATTTAAAGGGAAAACATTTTCTTGCGTTTTTCTTGCAAGGAAAAAACACAGAAAAATGTATCAGTGTGAAAGGGCCCTAAATCAGCTTAACAAATTCTGGAAATATTAAAATAAAAAATAGGAGAGACTTACAGTTTTTTTTAGAAAGCAGTTGCAGGATGAGCAGAAAAGCCTGTACCCTGCCAGCATACTCTAGAGAAGGACCTTTGTTCTATGTCTGGAAGCAGTGATCTCTCAGCAGAGGTCCAATACACCCCATTGCTGAGTCAGAACCAGAGTTTTCCAATCAGCAAGGAGTGTTAAAGAGGAAGTAAAGTCAATCAAAAAAAAGCCCCCAAAGCGGTCCTCCTTCTTCATCTTCACCGCTGCCATGTATCCCGGAGTGACTTCCGGGTATCGCTGCTCTGGCGTTGTGATTCGCCAGAGCCGCAATGACGTCACTCCCGCGCATGCGCACGGGAGCTGCCACGAGCGGCATATCGCCGTTAGCAGCGGCGTGCTCAGTGCGCCTGCGTGCCGCTGTCTACGGCGCATGCACCGTAGACAGCGGTTCCTGTCTTTTTGCAAATATCTCCTAAACCGTGTAGGTTTAGGAGATATTTCTTGGACCTACAGGTAAGCCTTAATCTAGGCTTACATGTAGGTCAAAGTGGTTTGTAAGGGTTTACAACCACTTTAAGTTTGATAAATGCAGTGCTATGGGTTTGACTTAGCAGGGGGCATTTTTCATCTCTGCAGAGAGATCAGTGCTTCCACGCGGAGCACTGGGGTCTTTCTCTGCTGCATGCTGGCAGGGGACATACTTTTCTACTCATGATTTGGTTACCTTCTAAAGAAGACAAATTGTAAGACTTTGAACACCTTTTTTTGCCCCTGCGATGGATTTGCATATGCATATGCACAAACTCACCCATCCATCCATGTCTTTATGCTTTATTTTCTTGAGAAATCACTTTGAAAACACCCCCTTAGCATTTCTAGTCACAACCATCTTGAGTAAGGGCAGATGATGCATGTAGCATTCTCTTAGCCCATGCCCTTAGCTTAAAGTGGTTGTAAACCTAGTTACACCCCTTTTACCTACAGGTAAGCCTATTATAAGGCTTACCTGTAGGTACTGGAAATATCTCCGAAACCTGCACGGTTTAGGAGATATTTACCATATACACTTGCACTGACGTCATGTGCACATGCGCACAAAAGAAAGGTCACGATTGTGCTCCTTCTAAAGAGCCTGTACCGTGACTGGCAGCTCCCGTGACTCCGGACAGTCGCAGAGCCTGAGTCCACAGCCCCAGAAGGAGGAGGGGTGAAGATGGATGCGGCCATTTGCAGGGACATCGCGTGCTTCATTTGCAGGTAAGTGCAACATAATGGGCTAGTATGCTATGCATAGTGACCCATTATGCTTTTACTTTGCAGGGGAAAAAATAGGAAGTAAAACCCACCATTTTTTCCCCACAAATAGAGCTTTCTTTTGGTGGTATTTGATCACCTCTGCGGTTATTATTTTATGCGCTATAAACAAAAAAAGAGCTACAATTTGGAAAAATAAGCAATATTTTTTACTTATTGCTATAATAAATATCCCCCAAAAATATATAAAAAAAATAATTTTTTCCTCAGTTTAGGCCGATATGTATTCTTCTACATATTTTTGGTAAAAAAAAAAAAAAAAATCGCAAAAGCATATATTGATTGGTTTGCGCAAAAGTTATCGCATCTGCATCGTTGCCGCAGGGAGACCAGAGCATCCTCTCACCCTCATAAAAATGTATGTATAAGGACACTCTGAGTAACAGACCAAGCAGATATCAGTCTATGTAGAAATAGAAGAGGGTCTTCATGCACTTCCGGCAGCACTTGAAGAGAGAAGCAGACTCTGGAAGTAAAATGGAAAGAAAAAAAGGTGCCTTAATGGCAACATGCTGCCATAGAGTTACACCTTCGGATCTCCCTAAGACTCTTTGGGACTACCAGAACGCCGGACCACCTGCCATATTATTAATATGATGTGCTCCTACCCATCTCCCCTTTTGTAAGTGTTTTTAACCCTTTTGGGAAATATAAAGCTTTACTTCTGCACTCAGAGGCGCCTTTTTTCTTTCCATCCTCTCACCCTCTACTTTCCACCACTTAATCTCCAGAAGCATTCTGTGGAGAGACTGAGGGGGCACCCCTTTTAGAGAGATCGCCGAAAGCATCACGGGGACTGGTGAGAGGGCTATTTGCCCATTGCTAATTCTTCTAGCAGGGGCTGAGCCACTGAGACCAGGACACCAAGTGTACCCAATCTATCCCTCACCCATACTGCACTATGTACCACACTTAATCCAAACCTAGACTGCACCTACCAACCCTGTACGACATTACATCGAACCTTTACTGCATCTAAATCACATCTTCCTTGCACCTGTGCTGAGAATATACTGTATCTAAACTGCATGCAGGTTAACTGGGACTGTCATTAAGTGCACTGATGCTATTAAAGGACCCCAATGATAGCCAGCAGAACATCTCAAGGACTGCCCCTCTTGTTATAATTATTCTGTAAGACCCCTGTGTTCTCCTGCCCCCTCCGCTACCATCCTCCTTTTCTTTTGGGCAGTGCCTACCCAGTCAATCCAGGACTAGCATTGACGCCATAAATGTGCTCTGGCAGTATAGTTCCAGCACTTAGTAGATAAAAATTTACTACTGCTCACTACTGCCCTTGAGGTGGCCTTGCTACTGTTTATGCTGGTCTGGATGCCAAATGTCATCTTATGCCTAGTCCTTACTGTTAATCATTTTCATTTTGTATGCTAAATTGTGGTATTACCATTGTTAATCTATGTTATGCTTGCCTAGTTACCAACCATAGTGGGTGACAGTATATTAACTTTGCCTTTACTACCTGGTTTGTTGCCTGTTTCCTTTGATATAACACTACTATTGGGTATTAAATATTACTTTCAGTGATTTCCTGTGACATTGTATGTTTGTACACTCAACCTGGTGTGTCAGAGAGTCTGAGGTTCCTGAGAAGGTTGAGACAAAGAACGAAGGAACCATCCTATACAGGGGCTCCTACAGGGGTAGCGCTACATACATAAAAGGGGATCGAATGTTATGATACTTTTGTTTTTGAAAGAGGAAATTGATACTTTTTCATGGCGTTGTTTGATTCAATGTTTGGTCACTTAGCCCTACCCAGTCAAACATATGTAGAAGGAAGTCATTTGTTTAAATCTTGGCACTTTCTTCAGGTGTTAAGGAAGCAGGTATCCAGAGTGTCTACAAGATGATGTACACAGCTTTATGAGTGCAAAAGGAAACCATTTTTTGCAAGGGTTTATATCTTAAGACATCCAAAAACATCTGCTGGCTAGGTACTTGTACAATATTTTTCTAAAACAACAAAACAAACACTTTTTTATGTGTGTAGAGCAGGGGTCTCAAACTGACAGCCCTCCAGCTGTTGCAAAACTACTAATCCCATCATGCCTCTGCCTGTGGGAGTCATGCTTGTAACTGTCAGCCTTGCAATGCCTCATGGGACTTGTAGTTTCACAACAGCTGGAGGCCTGCCAGTTTGAGACCCCTGGTGTAGGGTGACCAAATAAATCCACAATGAGAAATATAAATTGAATAATGCCCCAAAGACCTATGTGTCATTGCCTCAGCTGTCCACTCCAAACCTTGGCATGAGGTTATCTAGAACTGAAAACTTTGCTCATTGGAAAAGACATGCCTTTTTGTTGGTGCTGCAAGAGAGATAACATTATGATCAACGAATGAAGGGTGAGAAAGAGTTAACAAGACTGAGACATTAAAAATAGCTGACAGACAAATATCTTTGTTTCAGGGTCTTGTTTGTCACAATGGCCACAGGTTAAGTGGGTTCCGGTAAGAACTGGTTGCGAAATTATGTCCTCCCTCCCTCCTTTAAGTTGTGCAATTTTCTATGTCTTTATCCTGTATACTACCATTAAACTGAGCATTCGTTGAAACTAGGGCTGTTACTGATTAAAATTTTCGTGTTCAATTAATCGATTTTTTTAAAATCGATTAATCGACTAATTTCGATTAATTATAACGCACATACAGATCCAACTACTTTTAGCGGATCTCCTTGCATTGCAACTCTGCATTAGTCAGTGGTAAATGTGGTATACACTATATACAATCACCCTACACTAGTTCGTTTCCACAATCCATGACTTAACTTCACAGTTCACACAAATACGTTTTAAATTCAAACTGTAGCACTGACGTAAGTCATTTTTTTTCCACAGTAGCGTGACAATCCCTCCACCTGTGGTCTAACTAATCACTCACACCTTATGGCATGGACCCCTGTGCAAACAAGTGGTCATGCAAGCGAGTATCAAAAGGGTTAAACACGGACCATAAACTTCTCTCACGTCTCCTTAGATCTCAGCAGGGACGCCAGGTCATGGGTAGAAAGAAAAGATCTAAGTGCTCACCGCTTAAGTAAAAGATTTCATTTTTGTGTTCAAACACAAACTACTCACATAAAGATTATAAAAACACAGCTTGTAAAGCCGACAATCGTGTTAGTTCCGTAGGGCAGCAGCGGGTGACGTAATGTGTAGCTCCTCCCCCGTACACGTTACGTTCAATCAGAACTTCGACATCACCAGACTCCTCCCCCTTCCCTTCGTTAGCAGAGGCACTTGGGGAAGGGGTCCGGTGACATCGATGTCCGTGACGTCACCAGATCTCCGTCGGAACTCCCTGAAGACCCGGAAGCCGGCAGAGAGGTGTGTACCAATCAAAAGAATTTTGATTGATCAAAAAAATTAACGATTAATCAAGGAATTAATCTTTAATTTTCACAGCCCTAGTTGAAACCATTTTCTCTTGTGGTCATTTGTGCTTCCGGTGGTTTTTCACTGATCGTCCAGACATCTAAGCAGAATTGACCCTTACAGCGCTGGTCGCAGCAGGTGGAATGCGATGATCATCTGAGGTAAGTAAATCGTGTCTTCTTTGTTGACGCTGTTCTTCTTGCCTTGGCTCTGACAATACCGTAAAGTAATAGTCTTTGGGAGACTGATTTGAAAATAGTAAAAATAGCAAACGGACGATCAGGGGGACGCTACCAACATAGCCGGATTAACATACGGGCTATTGGAGCTGCAGCTCCAGGCCTCTTACCTTAACTACTTCCCACCCGGCCACTGTACATATACGGCCGGGTGGGAGCCGTCTACTTCTGATCGGACCTTCCTGAACGTCCTTCAGAAGTAGGGGGATCGCGCGCGTGCACGCGCATCGGCCCGGTCCCGATGCGCTCTTGTCACCCGGACACGGCGCATCTCGGATCGGCAGGAGGGCTCTGTGATTGGCCCTCCTAATCACATGACGGCCAGGTCCAATCACAGCCATCATGTGATGTAAGCAAACAGACGGTTGCTAGGCAATCGGCTCTCCTCTCCTCACACGGAAGTCGTCGGTGAGGAGAGGAGAGCGGATCGCTGCAGCTGGCTGGTGATCAGTGAGTATTAGCTGTTTTTTTACAGCTTTTTACTCTCTGATCACCAGTCTAGTGTAAACACACATGTCCCCAAAACATACATGTCCCCAAAACACACATGTCCCCAAATAATAAAAACACATGTCCCCAAATAAAAACACATATCCCCAAATAATAAAAACACATGTCCCCCACATATGTCCCAGTAAAATAACATGTCCCAATGATTATCTGCACACATATGTCCGTGATCACCTGCACACATCTGTACATGATCATTTGCGTACATATGTCCGTGATCACGCGAACCAATTATTATACACTTAACGGAATTTTTTTTACTAAAAACATGTAGCAGAATACATTTTGGCTTAAATTTATGACAAAATTAGATTTTATTGGATTTCTTTTAAAAGAGAAAGGAGAAAATATTGTTTTTTTTCAAAATTTCCGCTATTTTTTCGCTTATATCGCAAAAAATAAAAAACGGAGTCGTGAATAAATACCACCAAACTAAAGCTCTATTTGTGTAAACAAAATGATAAAAATTTCATTTGGGTACAGCATTGCATGACCGCGCAATTGTCATTGAAAGTGCGAGAGCGCTGAAAGCTGAAAATTGGTCTGGGAAGGAAGGGGGCGAAAGTGCCCTGTATTGTAGTGGTTAAGATAGGTCCATTTGCCAATTTTTTTTTTAAAACGCTCGATTTCGGGGGTCGTGGCTGGCACACTCTGTTTTGCAGCAGAGGATGAGCTCACAGTGCCTCTCCTCACTTCTTGTCAGAGGCACTAAGCTCAATGGACAGCTTGGAGCCTGCAGAGTTTGACAGGCAGCACCGCCTGTCAAACTCGCCTATTGATTTCAATGGGGCCACTCTGCAACTGCAAGCCAAACTCGCTTGCAGTAGCAGCATAGTCCAACAATGTAAAAATACCATTCAGCAATGTAAAAAATAAATAAATAAAAACAACGAGGAGGCAGCAGTAGCACCTCATGAACGCCTGTCAGCTGCTGCTATACCACTCGTTAAAAAGCAATCCACCACAGATCACTTTTCAGAGGGCAGTAAGCATTACCGCAAATGTGAAAGATACTTGAAACACATCATCCATTTCCCACTGTCATACCCTCCACACTTCTCTCCTATACATACTGCCTGCTGTCATACCCTCCACATTCCTCTCCTGTACATACGGCTCACTGTCATACCCTTAACTCCTCTCCTGTACATACTGCCCACTGTCATACAGGGCCGGACTGGCCTACCGGGATACCGGGATATTTCCCGGTAGGCTGCCTGCCCTGGGGCCGCTACAGTGCTCCCCTGTCCCCACTCTCATGCGCCTGTAATCTCGGAGCTGGCCGGGTCAGTGTTGTGCGGCCGCGCACCGCGCTGTAACACGGTCCCGCCCCCCTAGAACGGCTCGTGTGATAGTATCTAGAAATCAGTGTTCCACCTATCACACAGCCGGTCTAGGGGGGCGGGACCGTGTTACAGCGCGGTGCGCGGCCGCACAACACTGACCCGGCCAGCTCCGAGATCACAGGAGGAGAGATGGCTGTGAGTACAGCCCTAACTGTGTGTGCCTGGATAGGGGGATCATCAGGGGGGCGGCATAAAGAGGAGATTAGTTTTCTATATTCCTCCATGCAGCCGCTGAATGCTTGGAGGAGGGAGAGGAGGAGAATCAAGCATTCAGCGGCTGCATGGAGGATATAGAAAGCTAATTTCCTCTATATGCCGCCCCCTGCTGATACCCCTATCCAAATTCTTTTACTGCCCCCCCCCCCCAGTTCTCCTTGAGCTCCCCCCAGTGCTCTCCTCCCCCACCACACTCTCCACTGTGTCCAGCCCCCCCCCCCCCCCCCCACAGTTCTCTCAACCCCTGTTATTTCTGCCTCCCCTGCTCTCCAGGTCCTTGTCTAGCCCCCACCCCAGTGGTCTCCAGCCCCCCACCCCCCACAGTTCTGTCCAGCCCCCCCCGTGCTCCCCACCCCCACAGTGCTGTCCAGCCCCCCCATGCTCCCCACCCCCCACAGTGGTCTCAAGCCCCCCACCCCCCACAGTGCTGTCCAGCCCCCCCCCGTGCTCCCCACCCCCACAGTGCTGTCCAGCCCCCACCCCCCAGTGCTCCCCACCCCCCACAGTGCTGTCCAGCCCCCACCCCATTGCTGTCCACCCCCCACAGTGCTCTCCAGCCCCCCCCACCCCTGTTCTTTCTACCCCCAATGCTCTCCAGCTCTCCCCATCATTCTCCAGCCCCCACCCCAGTGCTCTCCACCCCCCACAGTGCTCTTCAGCCCCCCATGCTCCCCAGCCCCCCCGTGCTCCCCACCCCTGTTCTTTCTGCCCCCGGTGCTCTCCGACTCCAGCCCCCCCCCACAGTGCTGTCCAGCCCCCCCGTGCTCCCCACCCCCACAGTGCTGTCCAGCCCCCCCGTGCTCCCCACCCCTGGTCTTTCTGCCCCCCAGTGCTCTCCAGCTCTCCCCATCAGCCTGCAGCTCCCACCACAGTGCTCTCCACCCCCCTGTGCTCCCCACCCCCACAGTGCTCTCTAGCCCCCCCCGTGCTCCCCACCCCTCACAGTGCTGTCCAGCCCCCCGTGCTCCCCACCCCTGTTCTGTCTGCCCCCATCAGTCTCCAGCTCTCCCATCAGTCTCCAGCTCCCACCACAGTGCTCTCCACCCCCCACATTGCTCTCCAGCCCCCTGTGCTCCCCACCCCCACAGTGCTCTCTAGCCCCCCCGTGCTGTCCAGCCCCCCGTGCTCCCCACCCCTGTTCTGTCTGCCCCCTTCAGTCTCCAGCTCTCCCATCAGTCTCCAGCTCCCACCACAGTGCTCTCCACCCCCCACAGTGCTCTCCAGCCCCCCCATGCTCCCCACCCCCACAGTGCTCTCCAGCCCCCACCCCAGTGCTCTCCACCCCCCACAGTGCTCTCCAGCCCCCACCCCCACAGTGCTGTCCAGCCCCCACCCCAGTGCTCCCCACCCCCCACAGTGCTGTCCAGCCCCCACCCCATTGCTCTCCACCTCCCACAGTGCTCTCCAGCCCCCCCCCCTCACCCCTGTTCTTTCTACCGCCGGTGCTCTCCAGCTCTCCCCATCATTCTCCAGCCCCCACCCCAGTGCTCTCCACCCCCCACAGTGCTCTTCAGCCCCCCCATGCTCCCCAGCCCCCCCGTGCTCCCCACCCCTGTTCTTTCTGCCCCCGGTGCTCTCCGACTCCAGCCCCCCCCCCACAGTGCTGTCCAGCCCCCTGTGCTCCCCACCCCCACAGTGCTCTCTAGCCCCCCTGTGCACCCCACACCTCACAGTGCTGTCCAGCCCCCCGTGCTCCCCACCCCTGTTCTCCCCACCCCTGTTCTGTCCCCCCAGTGCTCTCCAGCTCTCCCATCAGTCTCCAGATCCCCCCACAGTGCTCTCCACCCCCCACAGTGCTCTCCAGCCCCCACCCCAGTGCTCTCCACCCCCCACAGTGTATATATGTGTATATATATATATATATATATATATATATATATATATATATATAATATATATATAAATAAAGCCCTATGTGATTTCAGATCTGTCTTTTCTGTATATAATACAGTCTTCAAATGTGCTTTAAAATGTCTGGTTTTCCCTTTCATGAACCAGAAAATAATGACTTTATGCTGTTGCGCTGGTATAATAATGCTGTGGGGCTGGTATGAAATTTTTTCCAGGGCTGAATTTTATTCCCAGTCCGGCCCTGCTGTCATATCCTCTACACTCTTCTCCTGTACATACTGCCCACTGTCATACCCTCCACATTCCTCTCCTGTACATACTGCCCACTGTCATATCCTCTACACTCTTCTCCTGTACATACTGCCCACTGTCATACCCTCCACACTCCTCTCCTGTACATACTACCCACTTTCATAAACTCCTCTACTGTGCATACTGCCGGCTGTCATACCCTCCACACTCCTCTCCTGTACATAGGGCCCACTGTCTTGCCCTCCACACTTGTCTCCTGTACTTACTGCCCACTGTCATACCCCACACACTCCTCTCCTGTACATACTACCCACCTTCATTAACTCCTCTACTGTACATACTGCCAGCTGTCATACCCTCCACACTCCTCTCTGCTGTGCATACTGCCCACTGTCATACCCCCCACACTCCTCTCCTGTACATAGTGCCTAATGCAATACCCTCCACACTGCTCTCCTGTACATAGTACCCACTGTTATACCCTCCAGATTCCTCTCCCTCACCTGCATATACTTACCTACAAAAACAGTTCTTTCAAATTTATACTGAATATCCTCAATGTTACCAGCTCTAGAATGGGCACACGTGTTAGTTAACTAAAGGAAATCTTCTCAGTCCTCATATTTGTTCTGCCCATTATTAGTACTCATTTAATTTTATGATTACTACTGTGAGGTATTGAGGAACATAGGAGATGTCAGCTACTCTAACTATACCACTGGTAAAAAAAAAAGCTTCCCTGAAAATATTTTTTAAATGTTGACAACTATGCATTTGGGCACTGGCCAATGGCCACGAGTCAGTAGGGGGCCCCATGAGAGGCTCCTGGGATCCTGTGATACTAAAGCCGTAATAAACTTTGCCAACATTACTACTTTTTAGAGGCCCCCAGGTAGGTTTTGCCATAACGTACTAGTATGCACAGCATATTAGCACATTAGGGTACACTTACCTGTCAGACTGAGCCCTCCAGAACTGCGATCAATCTGGCAGGTCCCGGTCTTCCTTATGGGTTCTGTGCCTTCGGTCATTTGCCTTAGCCAGGCTGCGTTGCTGTCACTCCCATGCATGCTAATGCGCATCCTCTCTCTCGTCCTCCCTCCCTTACCCCTCACCCATCCCCTTTCTCTCTCTCTCATTCTCCCTCTCTCCATTTAATTTAATTTGTTTGTTGTTAAAAATTGTTTGCATTTTTATTTAATTATTTATTATAAAAAGCCCCACCAAATCCCTCAGCACCAGGCCCATGATGTTCTTAATTCGGCCCTGTCTTTTGCTTCTCTTTCTATCGATGTATAGAGTATAAGAATATTGTTTAGAGTTTATATTATTGTTGTACAATGCAAGTGGGTCTTGTAAGGTGAGACAATGACCCTCTGTAAGTTTGTATAAGTTTGTAACCAAATTAGGAATGGGTAAGGGAGGTAAAGTAAAGTAAAGCATACCCCCCACCTAACCCCAGAGAGACATGTAAAGACTATGTGGAACGGATAATTTTTTGATAAATTCTTTCATAGAAGATGTCAGGATGCACATGCCAGCAAACAGAATAATCCATCTGGAAGAATTCTTGGGCACAAGTTAAAACTGATTCCCTTTCATGCTCGTAAGAATTGTGTACTGGCTAATAGATATGCGCATGTGTGAACGCGTGCACTAACACAAGCCGTTGCGCATCCCAGTGTGCGCCGACGCTTGCGTGCACCTGTGACAGACGCTGGCGCAAACAGACTATTTGAACCCAGCCAGTGCTCAGATTCAATGCGGCCTTGTCTTCAGCCTCCTGTGTATCTGGCATCCTGTGAATCTGTGTCCTGCTTCCAGTTATCAACCCGGCTTGTCTTGACCATTCCCTGAACTCCACCTGCATTGACCTCGGCTTTTCCAGTCACCATTCTTCTGTCTGCTCCTTTGGCTCCAGTTCCACTGATCGGTTCCAGACCCGGCTTGCTTCCTGACTACGTTCCTGTCTGTGACCTGTATCCGATTCTTCAAGTCTCTGTATGACCCAGCCTGCCTGACCCTGCTACCCTGCCTGCTGTCACCAGCACCAGCTGCCTGCCTACCTGCTGAAGCCATGTGACAACTTCACCTGCCCAGCAAGGCTGCTAGCAAGACTTTCTGGTACTAGTGCGACTCTGCACTTGGTCTACACTATCAGGGGCCCCGAGTCAGAGGTGTGCATAGCAGAACATTCCTATGGACTGGGTCTAGACCACAAGTGTGCGAGGCCTCGCAAAGTATACAACAGCTACCCTCCATGACTTTGAGTTAAAAAGTCAAGTGTTATTTCAAGAGTTCCTCCATGCTGCAAAGGTTGAGAAAGGCTGTGCTAAGCTAACATAATGTGTTGGCACTATGGGCTTTTGCTTTGTATTGCTGCAGCTTGAACTTACATGTTTGCTTTTTGCAGGAAATCCTACTCATTTACAGATGAGCACTAGAAAGAGAATGTACACATCATTATATGATATGCTACCATTAGAATATAAAACAACAAATTGAAATAGGAAAAAATAGGAACATTTTCTTTCTGATAAATATTACAAACATATACTTAATCTACTATAGTTTCCCTTTATAATAAAAGTGGTACACAACCCAGTCCCAGAAGATCCTCTGCAGACAAAAAATGGATGAAGTTTAGGATAAAGTTCAGAAACTTCTGCTGCTGGTGTGTCCTGTCTATTTAAATGCTGACTAGACATGACCTTGTTTAGCTTCTCTAATCTCCTGGGATCATACAACATGTCAATGATGTGAAAGGCATCATTCCAAACATGCCCAGCTAAAGAGAGCTATAAAAGAGCATCTATGCTCTGAATGGCTGTAGCAGAGCTCTAGATCTTTTATGTTTGTTAGAGTGGCATCAACTAAAGTGGTAAAGTGGTACAAATGAGGCATTAACGGAGAACATGAGGCAACTCAAAAACTCACATATGCAAATCAAACAGCAATATTTCTAAAATGTATTTACATAAAAAGTGCTCCATTACTATTGTCAGTAATGCTGTTTATTTTCAGCAGCAGCCCTGACCAAGTGAGATTGTCCCTCCACCTTACAAGAGACAGCATGCATGACCTCAATCACCTAAATACTCCTAGGGGTCTATGTATAAAATATTAATTGTAAAGATGTGATAAACATTCACACAATCAAGGTGAAAATTGCCTACTACCTATATTCCATTTTGTCAGCACCATCTAGTGGCCATAATTAAAAAAAATTTCTGATTGAGGTATTTCTGGGAGAAATAATGCATTAAATTAACCACTTCAGCCCCGGAAGGATTTACCCCCCTTCTGACCAGAGCATTTTTTGCGATTCGTCACTGCGTAATTTTAGCTGACAATTGCGGGGGTCGTGCGACGTTGTACCCAAACAAAATTGATGTCCTTTTTTTCCCCCACAAATAGAGCTTTCTTTTGGTGGTATTTGATCACCTCTGCGGTTTTTATTTTTTGCGCTATAAACAAATAAAGAGCGACAATTTTGAAAAAAAAAGCAATATTTTTTACATTTTGCTATAATATATATCCCCCAAAAATATATAAAAAACTTTTTTTTTTCCTCAGTTTAGGCCGATATGTATTCTTCTACATATTTTTGTAAAAAAATCGCAATAAGCGTATATTGATTGGTTTGCACAAAAGTTATAGCGTCCACAAAATAGGGGATAGATTTATGGCATTTTTATTATAATTTTTAATACCGTAGTAATGGAGGCGATCTGCGATTTTCGGGACTGGGACATTATAGCAGACACATCGGACACTTTTTACACTATTTTGGGACCATTGTCATTTATACAGCGATCAGTGCTATACAAATGCACTGATTACTGTGTAAATAACACTGGCAGGGAAGGGTTAAACACTAGGGGGCGATCAAGGGGTTAAGTGTATCCTAGGGAGTGATTCTAACTGTGGGGGGATGGGCTACCACTGAAATGTCAGCGATCACTGCTCCCGATGACAGGAAGCAGTAGATCCCTGTCATGTCACTAGGCAGAACAGGGAAATGCCTTGTTTACATAGGCATCTCCCCGTTCTGCCTCTCCGTCTCACGATCGTGGGCCACCGGCGAACATCGAGTTAGTGGGGCCCGCGGGCACGCTCCCACGGTGGGCGTGCTCCCGCTGCCTGCGGCGGGTTGCATGCCTGCAAGGCGGCAAATTTTAAAGGGACATACAGGTACGCCCATTTGCCTGTAGGAGCCATTCTGCCGATGTATATGTGTGTGCAGCGGTCGGCAAGTGGTAAATGTCACTAGGTGGCACTGATGATATAGGAATCACATATAATAGGGGAAGTACGGCAATTTTTGCCCTGATTGTGAATGTTTGTCACCCTCACATATTGTTTTGATGCTGCTCTCTATTACTTTCATATACATCATTTTCTACACCCACCTCAAGTGGGCATGTGCTATGTGAGGTCCCTTTCACACTGGGGCGGGATCGGCATCGCTTACCGTCGTTTTAGCGGCGGTATTCGGCCACTAGCGGTGCGGTTTTAGAACCGCGGGGTACTCACATGTACAGAAATGGTTAAAAGCATGGATACAATACTGGCAGCAGTGGCATCAGCAAATCATCTCCCGAAGATATATATCTGTGTTCAAATAGAGATATATATATATGAAAGTTTGTTTCACGGTTTAAAATAGAGTTTTTGTTGACACATTACCCATCCTATAAGTATATTTGTCTCCTATTATGGTCACATTGCAAGGTTTATGTAGGGATAAATATCTACTTTACAGCCACTATATACTTGAGTGTGTATCACCCACATACTGGTTACTAGACTTTGTTTGCACGTATTTTCTTGCAGATTTTTCTATGTGAATGTTCAATAATCATATCTTGGACATTTAGAAACGCCGCACTTTTTGATTTTTCATTGCTTTTACATAACATATATTTTGTTGTACAGGCTGCTAAACACTTTTTCTTCATAAAGATAGCGCGGTTTCTTTCCATCCCTTTCTGGTTCTCTTATTTACCTACAGGTTTATCGTGGTTTCTCCGAAAATCTCTGGTCCTGGCAGATTTAGCATTAACTATTATAAAGAATTTCAGCACTTACTGATGGATACCTCTTCTCACTACAGAAAACTTTAAAGCCCACAACACTGTACAGTTAAAGCCTGGAAAGGACACATCTCACTACTAACACATTGGCCATGTCTGTACTATATGTGGTTAAAAAATCACATTTACTTCCACTAGAACTCCCTATGGATTTTGTGTGATATTACTGAAAAGTGCACCTTCAGCATTTATTCCGCGAATAATACTGGGCTTTCTAGTGATAAAGCCCAGTACTGGCTGAGAATTCACACAAGAGAGTAGCTGTCACTGTTACTGAGGTTTACTTTTAACATTGGGGTTTATTGTTACAGCTGATCTCATAGATTTCATAGAGTAAGGTACACATCTTTAAATTCTAAATGCAAGTGGTACATATTAAATACTTATATGTAACACTATAGATTGCCTTTTAAAGATTATATATTAGCTTTAATTAGATATCATTTACTTCATATTTGCTATTTTTTTAGGTTATAACAGTAGTTGTTTCTCATCTTATACAGTCTTCATTTTTGGGAATGTACTAAAGAAAAAACATAAATCCTGAGACTGAATCAAAGAAGAAATATCACACAAATCTCCTCTTTGTGAGATCCTTCCTCATGCTTCTTGTCTATTGACCTAGCGCCAAGCAGAACTTGCTTTTGGCATTGACTAAGACCTCCGAACAGAAACTCTTCTTTAAAAAGTCTAGTAATGCAACATATTTATAGACTAGGCCTCCATGGCATATTTCCAGCCTTTAAAATAGTTTCAGTCTTTAAATATGCCGCACTTCAAAATGCTTCTACATTACTTGCAAAGCTCCAAGTTCAAGGCAGGGCTTGACCAAGTCTATGAAGTAGTTCTGAAATATAAAACAGTGGCCACATATTATTTATTTAGAAAAGCTATGAAGTTTAAAGTTGAAGTTTGAATAGGGTGGAAGTTGGTTTGACTATGGCAGTTTTCCTAATTTCAGTCATTTCAGGTTTTTATTGAGTGGCAGCTCACTTCTGTCAATGAGGATTTTGCTAGAAGTGCAGCCAAGTGAAGACAAGCGTCGGGGTAAAAATAAGATGCATTAAATACAAAGCTATGCAAGGAACCCCATAAAACAACACGTTATACTTACCTTTCTGGTCTGCAAAGTGTTACGATTTTGATCTCTTTCAAAGAGCTCAGGATAATGACAGTCAAGCACATCACTTGGGGTGGTTCCAGTGGGCTTCCACCCACTGGTTGCTACATCACTGTTGAACAGCATGTCCACTGCAGTGGTTTCTGCAGGTGTTCTGTAGTGATCAAGCTGGTTACTACATCACTAGATTGCAAAAGATAGTAGGACAAACCCCCAAAAAATCTTCAAATATATTAATAGTAAAAAGGTCAAGTCTGAGCATGTAGGCCCTTTACAAAATAATCTAGAGTGGGTGACAGGGGACAAAGAGAAGGCTAAATTTATTAAATACTTTCTTCAGCTCAGTGTATACAAAGGAGCATGGGGGAGCTCATGTCCATAATGGGGGTGGTAGTGACACAGCCCCAAATCCACAATGGCTCAAAAGTGATATGGTCCAGAAATATTTAGACAGAATAAAGGTGGATAAAGCACCTGGACCTGATGGCATCCACCCATGGATCCGAAAAAAATTGAGCTCTGTAATTTTAAAGTCATTGTATCAAATTTTTAGGGACTCATTAATGACAGGAATAGTACCACTGGATTGGCGCAGGGCCAATGTGGTGCCTATATTTAAAAAGGGAACAAAGTCTTTACCAAGTAACTATAGACCTGTTAGTTTAACTTCTATAGTCGGGAAGATACTGGAGAGATTAATAAAAGACCACATTCTTGCAGGAGTTCTTGCAGGAAAAAAAATATTTTAAGCAACAGAGAGCATGGATTCATGAAAGACAGAAGTTGTCAGACAAACTTGATTTATTTTTATGAAGAGGTAAGTAAAACCTTGGACAGAGGGGTGGCGGTGGACGTGGTATACTTGGATTTTGCAAAAGCGTTCAATACAGTTCCGCACACATGGCTCATGTGTAAGGTAGAGTCTACAGGTTTGGAAATATCAGTTTGTAAATGGATAGAAAACTGGCTAAAAGACAGAATTCAGAGAGTAGTGGTTAATGATTCTTACTCTGAATAGGCTAAGGTTATCAGTGGTGTACCCCAAGGTTCAATGCTGGGACCTTACTTTTTAATATATTTATAAATGATATTGGGTCTTTGATCAAAAGTAACATTTCCGTCTTTGCAGATGACACCAAGCTATGCAGTGGAATAACGTCCTTACAAGATGTCTCCAATTTACAAGCCGACCTCAATGCTCTCTCTAATTGGACGACTATGTGGCAGATGAGGTTTAATGTTGATAAATGTAAAGTTATGCACTTGGGGGCTAAGAATATGTATGCATCATACATACTAGGGGGAGTACAACTGGGGGGATCCATAGTGGAGAAGGATCTGGGGGTTTTGGTAGATCATAAGCTAAATAATAGCATGCAATGCCAAGTTGCGGTTTCCAAAGTGAGCAAAGTCCTTTCTTGTATTAAGAGAGGTATGGACTCCAGAGAGAGAAATATAATTTTGCCCCTGTTAAAATCATTAGTAAGACCTCATCTGGAATATGCAGTTGAGTTTTGGGCACCAGTTCTCAAAAAGGATATTGGGGAACTGGAGAAAGTACAGAGAAGAGCAACCAAACTGATATAAGGCATGGAGGAGCTCAGCTATGAGGAAAGATTAGAGGAACTGAATTTATTCACTCTTGATAAGAGGAGATTAAGGGGGGATATTATCAACATGTACAAATATATAAGGGGTCCATATAGTGAACTTGGTGTTGAGTTATTCACTTTACAGTCAACAAAGAGGACAAGGGGGCACTCTTTACGTCTAGAGGAAAAGAGATTTCATCTCCAAATACGGAAAGGTTTCTTCACAGTAAGAGCTATGAAAATGGGGAATAGACTCCCTGCAGAGGTGGTTCTGGCCAGCTTGGTAGATTGCTTTAAGAAAGGCCTGGATTATTTCCTAAATGTACATAATATAACTGGGTACTAACATTTATAGGTAGAGTTGATCCGGGGAAAATCCGATTGCCTCTCGGGTGATCAGGAAGGAATTTTTTCCCCTGCTTTAGCAAATTGGATCATGCTCTGCTGAGGTTTTTCGCCTTCCTCTGGATCAACTGTGGGTATAGAACTGGGAATATGGGATTGTATGATATTATTATTATTTTTTTTTTTTTTTTTTTGTGGTTGAACTGGATGGACTTGTGTCTTTTTTCAACCTGACTAACTATGTAACTATGTACATAACAAAGCAGTGACATGGCAGGCTGAATCCTGGCACCTGGTGGGAACACTATCCAATACACCAGGCCCCAGATCTGGGCAATGACAGTCAGGAGTGTGTTGGATAGCACATCCCCTGTGGTGATTCCAGCCGAGAGTCTTCCCTCTAGTTACTACATCACTGCAGAACACAGTATTGGCATGGCATAGGGGGAATCACAGCACCCACTGAGGACCCAGTGATTCAATACACCAGGTCACAGGAAGCCTCAGATAGAAGTGACACCCAGAGCTCTTCATGAGCCCGAAGATTTAGATTTAGCATATAGTTTCTTTTTTACAGAGTGCCAGAGTCACAAATCTCATGGCCAGATTTTGGTTTCAGTTATAGCAAAATATAGATGAATATATACTATGCATACTGTTTTCTGGCCTCTGTTGAAAAATATTCCTTGCAGTAACTTGCCACACTGGTGCACTTAGAACCTGAGAAAAGATCACAGAGCCTAAGGCAATGAACGCTGCTATGGGAATACATTCGCTGTGGAAGCCAATCTGCCATTTTTTAATTCTCAGGTTATTCTCTAAGGGTGATTATAGCTTTAATCAGTTTTACTTGGCAACTAATCCCTCCAGATTTAAATCACAACACACGAAGGTATACAAACAAATGAGTAATCAGTGAGCTAAATGTCTAATAATATGAATGAGCTCAAGTTAGTAAATAATATATCATATATGTAAGGCTATGAGTTGCATACATCATACTTGGCAGCATTTGAAAACAGATCATGTGTTGTCATGTGATATATAGCGTTACTGATAGAAGAGGATTATAATAATTTAGCTGCTCCTAGAGTAGAGTATACTTTAGATTTTACATTCATGGTGGAATTTGTTTGGAGGGCACTCTGATGAAACAGAACATTACCATTCAGAGTGATCCTGTCAGGTTATAGTGAGGTTAACAAAGTCCCTACAATCTATGAGCTTATATACTAACTTTGCTGTCGACTCAAGTCCCCTACCTTCTCTTTGTTCTGTTAGGTAAAACTCTATAGCATTTAACTTTTCTGTCAGATGACTATATTCTGCCCGCTTGCCATGGTTCCATTGTTTGACCTTTAATCCACTAAGTTAGTAATGATGTAGGAGTCTGAGAAAAGAACCACAGCATGTGATGGTGGACACAGGTATTTTACACTTCTGGAAGTTCTGAATTTAAAGAGTCGAAGATGGAGAAGATAGGAGATGCAGGTTGCAAGAGAGTATAAAATATCTTCTACACTGGGCACCCTTGACCTTGATTGAGGGTCAATTTAAACTGGCTTAGGTGCTCAGACCATACGCTGCACACTGCATCAAATTGGTCTGCATGGCTGTAGTCCCAGAAGGAAGGCTCTTCTAAAGATAATGCATGAGAAAGCCCACAAACTGTTTGCTGAAGATAAGCAGACTAAGGACATGGTTCACTGGAACAATATCCTGTGGTCCGATGAGACCAAGATAAACTTATTTGGTTCAGATGGTGTCAAGCGTGTGTGGCAGCAACCAGGTGAAGAGTACAAAGACAAGTGTGTCTTGCCTACAGTCAAGCATGATGGTGGGAGTGTCATGGTCTGGGGCTGCATGAGTCCTGCCGGCACTGGGGAGCTACAGTTCATTGAGGGAACCATGAATGCCAACATGTATTGTGACATACCGAAGCAAAGCATGATCTCCTCCCTTCGGAGACTGGGCCGCAGGGCAGCATTCCAACATGTTATGTTAAAAGTACACAAATAAATGTGTGATGGGTGCGCTTATATCAACCTTACAACAGGATTTGATAGACCTGTATGACACTTGAATTATATGGTATATAAACCGTGAACGTGAAGTGTATAAAACCGTGTAGTGCGGTGATTTAAAATTTGTATTTAGACCCCAAACAGGTTGTGTTTAAACAAGGGGTTAAATAATTGACATCAATCTGTCAAATTGCTTCTGTGAAATGTGAAACAACCTTTGGTGATTAGCCTTGATTGATTAAATGATTGAATGAGTGGGGCACTTAACTATTAGTAGATATCAGTTTCCTATTATTCAATATGTAGCTAGTGCCAATAAATAAACAAACACAATTGATTAGGTTTAAAATAATAATAAACGCTGTATTGGTTACAGCCGCCAATACTCAAATTAGTGAATAATAATCCTATGCCATATCCTCCCAGGCTGGATCAATACTTAATATTGCATGCCGCAAGAAAATAAAATGCTGGAAGTTTCTGCTTTAAACACAGAATGACATGCAGGCATATGGAGAAAGGAGAAAAAAAAAGGAAAAAATAAACTGTCACTTTCCTTTTTTGCTGACACCTCCAGGTGTTTCTCGTCCTCTGCCTTTAGCGCTGTGCTTGCAGACACTTCCAGTGGGTTTGCATAGAGAAAAGAAACATACACCAATTGCGCAGTATTTCCAAGACAGTGTGTGTGTGTGTGTTGTAGCCAGTGAGCGGTATTGTACTCACATGCACCCGGTATTAATGAAGCGGTAGCCGAATGCTTGTCAGGCTTATGTTTCAGGGCTGGGTGCCCTGCTCGTCCACACTCTGCGTGCTATGGTGACGTCACTAGGCTCCTCCTATTCCCGACGCGTTGCATTACAGTCACGTAACGTTTTCAAGGGATCAGCGTTTATTATTATTTTAAACCTAATCAATTGTGTTTGTTTATTTATTGGCACTAGCTACATATTGAATAATAGGAAACTGATATCTACTAATAGTTAAGTGCCCCACTCATTCAATCATTTAATCAATCAAGGCTAATCACCAAAGGTTGTTCCACATTTCACAGAAGCAATTTGACAGATTGATGTCAATTATTTAACCCCTTGTTTAAACACAACCTGTTTGGGGTCTAAATACAAATTTTAAATCACCGCACTACACGGTTTTATACACTTCACGTTCACGGTTTATATACCATATAATTCAAGTGTCATACAGGTCTATCAAATCCTGTTGTAAGGTTGATATAAGCACACCCATCACACATTTATTTGTGTACTTTTAACATATCACTCACGTGTGGGAACACTTTTTTATGGGTTTGCAGCTGTATCATTTGGTTATCTTAAAACATTAATGGTCCTCTGATTTTAATCCTCACTAGCGCTTAAGTAACCCTATTTTTATTCCAACATGTTAACGACCCCAAACACACCTCCAAGAATACCACTGCCTTGCTAAAGAAGCTGAGGGTAAAGGTGATGGACTGGCCAAGCATGTCTCTAGACCTAAACCCTATTGAGCATCTGTGGGGCATCCGCAAATGGAAGGTGGAGGAGCGCAAGGTCTCTAAAATCCTTCAGCTCCGTAATGTCGTCATGGAGGAGTGGAAGAAGACTCCACTGGCAACCTGTGAAGCTCTGGTGAACTCCATGCCCAAGAGGGTTAAGGCAGTGCTGGAAAAGAATGGTGGGCCCAATTTGGACATTTTCACTTAGGGGTGTACTCACTTTTGTTTCCAGCGGTTTAGACATTAATGGCTGCGTGTTAAGTTATTTTGAGGAGACAGCAAATTTATACTGTTATACAAGCTGTACACTCACTACTTTACATTATAGCAAAGTGTAATTTCTTCAGTGTTGTCACATGAAAAGATATAATAAAATATTTACAAAAATGTGAGGGGTGTACTCATTTTTGTGAGAAACTGTATAAATACACATACATAGAGTCTGCTATAGGAGCAATAATCTTTAAAAAAGTTACTGTGATAGACTCACCTGGGACAGAGGCTTTTGGATGGGTCTGAATGCTGAATGCTCTTGCCTACCGACTCTGGGCCCTGGCATTTGAGGGAGCTGCAAGCATTTGGGAAGGTATTCTGTTATGTAATGAAAAAGGACTTTATTAAAAAGGCCATGATGGTAGACATGTGCAATTCGTTTAGTTACGAATTTGTTTTCCGTTAAAATTCGTTATATTCGTTCATTCGTAATCGTACAAATGAACGAATGGTTTACTAAAAATTCTAACGAAAAACGAACTATCGAAAAGAACAAATATGAAAAACAATGAAAATACGAAATAATTAAATTGGAAACAACGAAACTACGAAAGAATGAAAATCCGAAAAACTAAAACAGAAACAACGAAAATACCGAACAAAGATTCAAAAATAACAAAAATCAAAATGAACGAAAAATCGAAATTACGAATATTCGGGAAAAAGGAAATCAAAACAACAAAAATACGAAATAACGAAAATTCTGCTTATCGAGAATTCGAAAGAACGAATGTTAGTTCTGATTCTGAAATATACCATCCAGAGTCCAGATAGGATGTGGTTGGGTCGGTGGCACTGTTTTGGTGGATTTTTGAGTTAAGTTCTGACTTGTGAGAGAGAAATTCTTTGTTTCTTAAACATATAAATAGCATACACATTATGTAAAATTATGAATTATGCTCCGATTACGAATCTACGAAAACAATGTTACGAAAGTACGAATAAATCAATCTCACGAAAGTACGAATGTAATTAAATCTACGAAAATACGAATTTCGAATCATTTCAAATCAACGAAAATATAGCTCTTCCGAAAATACGAATGCGTCCGAATACGAAATATAACGAAAATACGAATTTCGAATAAACAAACGGAAATACGAATCAATGAAAAAATAACTCTTACGAAAATACGAACGAGTCCGAATACGAACACCCACGACTTACGAAATTACGAATCATTACGAATCAACGGAAACTAACAGAAACGAAACTAAACACATTTTTTTATTGTGCACATGTCTACATGATGATCTCTACCAGCTTGGTACTCATAGCTGATGTTGATGTCATCAGCAAGCCACCTGTTTAGGGCCCCCTGCCATAATGTGTTTATTGTAAGTAGGTCTAGTGTGCCGCCTAAGGGTCTCTCACCCATTGTTGTTTGTGCTAATTAACTCTGCTATTGTCTGAAGGTGTTCTGTGTTTATACTTATGATAATGTGTATTGTGAGCTAGGAGATGGCAAGTCTGACCTGGAAGGTCAGACCTCTGAGTCATCCAGGGGGTTAATTAACATCAAGTTCACAGTATATGTCTGTTGTAATTATATTCCTGTGTGCAGTTTGTATTGTTAAGGTAATCTGATCAGAAGGGGGGAATGTCCTTCTCAAGTGTATAAAAGCCTGTATACGTGTTCAAATAAACAGTTCTTATTCTGGTTTACTCCAAAACAGGTACTGCCTGGTTCTTGGGGTAACTTAGCTAGATCCACTGGTCTCGTGCTCCAGAGCTTAGGAAGCAATATACTGACGGAAGCACTTAATCGGAGTGTGGGAAACGATTCCGTCACATTGGTGGCAAGCAGTGGGATGCTTCCTGAAGTCTAGGACGTCCAAACCTTCACCGGGATCCAAGATCGGGATAGCAGACTTCAGTTGCCCCAGCGGAGATATGGATCTGACATCAGAGTTCCCGGGGCTGCTGCAGTTTGTCTTTTCAGCATACTCCGGGACTGTGTCTGCGGATGAATACCTGGAGCTCATGCAGCAGATTAGGGTAGGGCTCTGGATTGAAGCCTTCCAAGTCACTAGTATACAGCAGGGCAAGTGCTTTCCAACCCCAGAGCAACGGGCCAGTGACCAGCGGGATTTGCGGATGCCATTCCTGGGAGAACAGCTCCAGAAGTAATGGGTGACTGAGTTGGACAGGCTGGTCCAGCAGGAGATAGAGCTGGACAAGTGATATTGGGCTCTGCAATGGCATGCAGAGCAGGGATATTTAGGGGAGACAACAGAATGCTCTCTGGAAGGATATGACTTTGGCGGCCCTGGACTGCTGTGGGAGAGCCTTACAAATGTTTTTGTATTTTTTGCGATGAAGGGGAACCTACCCTTGAGGACCTGCACGAATACAGAGAGGCTATGCTTGGTCTTGTCGGGGTCTCAGAGCTTAAACCTGATCTGGAATATTTGCTAAGGAAAGAACAGCATCTGGAAAGGGCATACAGGGAACTGCTAGAACACGTTCAGCAGCATGCCAGAGAATCGCCAGCAGAAACTCCAGAGATAGCCATCCCCAAAGCGGAAGTGCTGACAACAGGGCAGAGCTCTGCTAACCTCTGCCCAGCACCGGTAACATCTTCTTCGTTCTATGGACAGGAGATGGTGAACCTCTATTCCCAGACTCCAGTTCCAGAGACTGGGGATTTAATTGACTTTTCCGCTGAGGAAGAACAACCTGGTGAGCCTCCAGGAGAAGAGCTGGCATTAGGGCCAAACCTCACTGAGCTTTTCCAGCACCCACAGTGGCTTCGGCCTTCCTGAGAGAAGAGGCAGTCAGCCTTTCTCCCACAACACTGACAGAGACATGGGATTTCCTGCCATCAGCATCTGTGGAGTTACAAGAAACTTCTCTTGCTGAAGCGCTGGCAACCGAACAGAGGGTCCAAGACCTCTGACCCACACCTGCGGCAGTTCCGGAGGTCTAGGGTGAGAAGGAGATGGTCACTTCCAAGCAGCAGATCAGGATCTAGGGGGAGAAGGGAGAGGAGGTTATCGTCCTCCCTTCCCAACAGTTTTATTTTAGGGTAATCTGATCAGAAGGGGGGGTGTCCTTCTCAAGTGAATAAAAGCCTGTATACTTGTTCAAATAAACAGTTCTTATTCTAGTTTACGCCCAAATTGCTACTGCCTGGTTCTTGGGGTAACATAGCCAAATCCACTGGTCTCGTGTTACAGAGCTTAGAAAGCGATATACTGACAGAAGCACTCAAGTGCAGTGTGGGAAGCGATTCTGTCACAGTTACCATACCTAGATCAATAAGTCCAGCGACATGCATCCACCGCCAAGTTTCAGCTCAGGAAACATATCCCTGACTGGGCCCTTTTAGCCTGCCCCTGCCCCACACTCAGCCCGTTTGGCCACTGGCCGATGAAGTTGCAGGACCTGATATCCAATCGCGCATTCGCGTTGCCAACAATGAGACATTAGCAGACCGGGCGAAAGGCCGAAAAGTGGCCACATAGAGGCCCAGATAGAAGTGGACACAGACCAAGCTACTGGTGTCCCAGAGATTGGGACATCATGAATCATGGGGCGCCTGCCAAGGGGTCACCCAGTCTATCCATCTCAAGAGAAAGAGGGAAGGGATACAGCAGGACCCACACCGCTCCTACTCCCCCGACAGGCTTCACATGCTCGCCAGGGACAAGAACCACCCAGGGCGCCATCTAGCGGCCAGCCAGAGAACCACGACCGTGGCAAAAATGTCTCTGCTTTTAATGTCAACCATACATAACATATAGAGAAGAAAAAAATACAGCTTGATACAAAAAATATCCTTCCTGCACTGAGCCAGGAAGATTAAACATATCTGAAAAACATATTCAACAAAGGGAATCCTTACATAAATCAATGTATATTTCACAAAAAAAGGGAAAGGGAGAAACAACAAAATAATAATATATAGAGAAAGGGTCTATTTTAGGTATATTCCTTCTGGAAGGATCAAAAAAAAAAAGGGGGGACGAAAAAAGTAGGGTGGGGGAGGGGAAGTTGTGAAAGAAAAAAAGAGAGAGAACAGGGAAAGAAAGGGTATGATAATGGGAGAAAAAAGTGAACAACAAAGAAGAAGAAGAACACACTGATTAAGTCACAGCAAAAGCTTGTAGGTGTGCATTTCATTTAAACCCGGAGGATATGTCGCCTTCAACCGCTCAATCCAGTATGTTTCACACTGGAGCATACGCCAATCCCAATCCCCCCCCCCCCCACCCTGTGGAGGGATCACTTCCAGAACACAGAAGAAAACTACTGTATTGTCAAAAGTGTCTTGTCACGGGGGTTAATATCTTGCCATTTCCAGAATAGTATATGTGGTTAACTATACGCTGACCAAACTGACGTATTGTCTTGCCTACATAAAAGGCCAAGTCATGCGATATATGACTCCCCGAGTTGTACAGTCTACATACAGTAGGTACGCAGCCTATGGTATTGAGCATTTGGAAGACGAACACTCCCTTATGGTCTACACCTGTCACGTACCTGGTCGGAGGCTGAAGTGTGTGTGTGTGTGTGAATTGTGTGTATTCTCTCTCCTGTAGAAGCGGGCAGTATGACTTCTTTAATGTCCACATGACCCTTTGAGGTATCCCTAGGTTTGAATAACCTCTGAGTTAGAGATGTATTGACCCTTGAGAGGACTTATTTTGCACTATATTTTTTAATGTGTATATGTGTTTTTTAATCACAATGTAAAATAAAATAAAAAAAAATAAAAAAATAAAACCTTTTTAACCAAATCATTGTAATGTCTTGTGACGGTACCAGAAAAATACTATTTGCCCCGCCCCACACACACACACACACTTTTTTGGTTTTCTGTATTTTGTATGATTCTGGGATGTAGGTACCTATACTCTTTATTATACAACCTCCTAGACAATTATTTCTGATTAATGCAAAAAGTGTGATGGGCCCTGACATTTTTTTTAAACACACCCCATCACAATGTACACATCAATTGTGTATTAGCACGCATTGTTGTGTGTCACACTGAAAACACATGCATTGCCAACAGCAAACCTAAGGCTTTTTGTGTAAACACTTGGCAGATTGGGCTGTATATCTTTTGGTCATGGTTGACCAAGTCCCATTTACACCATTACGGTGCATATTAACGTATGCTTTGCAATTCATGTTGTTGTCCATTATTGCAAAGAAATTGTGTGAATGATCTTTAAGGGGTTAAAGCGGTTCTGCACCCTTTTCATTTAGTAAATCTCTTTGCCTTCCAAATCAGGCAAAGAGTACTAAATGAAATGTTTTTTTTTTATTTTTTTTTTTACTTACCTTGTAATTGAAGACTTCCGGTCTTCTCTCTCTGCGGCGGCGGGCGGGGGTCTCTGCGTCGATCGTCGTCACGGCGCACTGTCTCCTGGGATCTGGTGTCATTGATCCCAGGAGTCAGTGCGGGCATCTTCCGAAATCTCGCGAGATTTCGGCCACATCTTCCGAAATCTCCCGAGATTTCGGCCACATCTGCCGAAATCTCGTGAGATGTCGGCAGATGTGCCGTTACTGCGCACGCGCGAGTAACGGCGGTGCATGCTGGGCCATCTAAAGTTCCTGTGGGTGTTTCACATGCCCACAGGCAAGATGGCCCCCAGCACTAAAGAAGAAGACGAGGAACTTCATCGGACGAAAACCGGCGGCGATCGAGATGGAAGATGGAACAGGTGAGTCCCCTAATAAAGGTAAGCACACTTTATATTACGTCCTAAAAAAAAAAAAAAAAAATTTTTTCAGAGTGCAGAACCGCTTTAAAGCTTATTTTGTGAAGTGCTTCTACATGCAATAGTTATCACCAGTGAAGATACCTCCAGAAAGCAGACCTCAAAGGAAGCAGCTGTTTCCTATCACAGCTATACAAACTTAGAACTTTTATCTATGTAGCTCAAGTAAATAGCTTAGAAGTTCTGTGAGTCACTTTGGAGAGAATAAATACTATGCCTGAGAACTCAGGAGAGTGGACATAAATCTGATTGGATGTAAACACAGCTCTGCTAAAGACTTTTATTGAGAAGATAGCACATCACACACTGAATAAGTGTTGCTGAACACAAGCCAAGGAAGAGAATTAAAGCCATAAGGCAGACAAAGTGTGGATGGAGCAAATGCATGCCAATTTGGAGGAAATTTCAAGGCCTGGAAATGGTTAAAAGGTCATAAAGGGGAAATGAAGTGGGGTGAGCCTTATGTGGATAGCTATCAGGAGTCAGGTGGAAGGAGGAACAACAAGGGGCTTGATGGTCATTCAGGAGCTGGTGACAGAAAAAGTGCAGCGTCTGTGCATTAATGGAAAACTCCACTTTAACAAAGAATCATACAACATATAAGTCCTGCACAAGTCATTTTGTAATTTATTTTTAATAAAATAATGCTATCATTCCAGCTTGAAGCCATTAAAACTGTCTAAAATGTGTTATTCCTTTTGTTTGTGTAGTTGGTTCATTGTTTTGCCTGAAGACTGCGTGGAGCTACAAGTTAATTTATAGACATACCTTGCTATAGGAGTTTTCTTTTTGGTGAAACACGTTCTAATGTTCACTGACCACGTAAAGGACCACCGACACTGCAGATTTTCTTGCATCACTTAGGTGGTTAAAATGAAGGTAGATTAATTTAGTATTCAAAGAAAAGATATGGTTCTCCAAACAGCAATATCGGAGGAACGGGGAAAGGCAGGGCCATCTTAAGAGCATTATAAGCCCCATACACACGGTCGGATTTTCCCATGGATTCTGTCCTATCGGACAATGTTGTCGTAAAATCCGACCATGTGTAGGCACCATCGGACAGTGTACGTCGGATTGTCCGACGGACAAAGTCCTATCTCCTGCTGGATAGATTTTCCGACAACAAAGTCCGATCACACCAAATCCGATCGTGTGTAGCGTAGTCCGACGGACAAAGTGCTACGCATGCTCAGAAGAAATTCTGTGACGGAAGCGCTCGGTCAGGTAAAACTACCTTTCCTAATCGACACAGCACATTCGTCATGCTGCAATGTTAAAATGTCTTTAATGCAGCGCATTCTCTTTTTCTTTACAATGCAAGAAGAATGACATGTTTTAGCTGCTCCTATTCACACTCACTTCTCCCAAACTTAGTTCTTTATTAGTTTTCTGGATTTCTGGACTACATGTTTATTTTTACTCAGATCGTAAAAGAATCTTTGTTATATTTTTTGGATGATTTGTCATTTTTGTAGTTTTTTTGGAATACATATTTTAAGGATAATTTTTTTTTTTTTTTGAGGGGGGTTGTGTGTCTCCACTTATCAAAACAACATTATTAACATTTGTATTTGTTGCCTAAATTTACTAGGAGTTTGTTTGTTGTTGGTACACCTTGTTAATTATACTTTATGATTAGTGAAATGTACCTGCCTACTCACAAATAAACTGTCATTGTAGAAAAGTAAAACACATAGGCAATGATTCTTTCAAATCAAAAATACCTTTATTTAGGTCTCAGCAACAAACCAAAGAGGAACGCAGCGATGAAGAAACTTGGGGAATTTGCAAAGCCTTGGACCCCCACGGCAACCATCATTTTTGAAGCGTCTAAAATTGGTGGCCTGAGGAGTACCTATCTAAATAATAAGGGAGTGCTATCTGGTCCTGAAGTCCAAAACATCCGGAACTGCAGCAGATGCCATCTAGGTCCCCAGGCTCTGGTCCTACGAGAGGCTCCATCTTCTCTAAGACCAGACTGAATCCAGGTCGTCACTCTCAGGTCTCCCTTCCACGCTTCCTTGCACGCTGTGGCTGTGGTGCTGGTGGGGTGGCAGAAGGAGGAGGAGGAGGCGGAGCATGGTCACTATCGCAAACATGTGTGAGTGGGGTCATCTCCCCAGCCATACCCTTATTTAGGAACCTTGAGGATGACCCCCTCACACATGCTGCGTTGCCCCACCTCCATACCCTTCATTTTAGTGGCAACCAAGGAGCCAAAGGCCTCCTCGTAGGTGGGTGTGGCATATAGGGAGGCTGAAGCATCTCTGATCAGCCGGAGCGCTGACTCTCCCACCTCCCCCATCCTTCTCGCCCTTCTGTAGGGAAGGCGGAGGGGAGGGACTTGGGAGACAGTCAGGCTCCTACGCCTACCCCCCTGTTGGCTGCCACTACCCACCTCTTGGCTGCCACTAACCCCTGCCTCCTCCTGACTGCCACATTCCACAGCCACCTCCTGGCTGAGGTCTTCCTGTGTATGAAAAAGGGACATAGTTTGAGTTATTTGGTCATCAAACACACACAATTTTCATCTAGTGACTGTTGCAAAATGTTTACAAATAGAAAACCATACAATTCTCAGCCCTGCAGTTTAGATTCTTCCCCAAAATGTCTCCAACACTACTGTCAGTTGATATGTCAATCACGTTAGGAACTAAGCAAATGGGGATCCTGAATTAAGTGAACATCATTCATTATTCCCAAAAATGGGTACAAAACTACTATACCTGGCTCAAGCTGGGCTCCTCCACATCTTCCAGACTGGAAGGCCCAGGTTGCTCCTCGGAAGCCTCATCAGGGGTGGCGTGCATGGAAGGACGCGTGCAAGGAAGAGTCGAGAGTGACTTCCTGACATCAGCCTGGTCTTTGAGAAAGTGGAGCCTCTCATAGTACCAGAGCGTGGGGACATAGACCTCATCTGCTGCAACTCCAGATGCTTGGGACTTCCGGACCTTATTGCGCTCCCTGAAATAGGTACTCCTCAGGTTGCCAATTTTAACTCTTAACTTCTCCACGGTTGCCGTGGGGAACCTTGGCTTTACAAATGCCACCAGTTTCTTCATGGCTGCGTACCTCTTTGGTCTGTTGCTGTAGTCTCGGTGTTTCGCCTGCCATAATAGGGGCATTTCCCTATATTTATCAATGAAGAGGGGGAGAAAACTCACATCGTTGAAGCCGTCCATAATCTCTGCAAGACACAACACCACACAAAACACTATAAATAATGTCAGGCAAAACTCTCCTAATCTTCTCCATAAAGAAGCCTCAAGGTCTAATCTGTCTAGGCTAGTTATGTACCAACGTCAAATTGTACCTTCGTTATAGCGATCGTCTCGTGCGTGAGCTTTCTCTCCCCTCGTCTCACAGATCGTGGCTACGACACAGGCGTGTGACGTTTTATATACAGTGCGCATGCGTCAAACTCCGCCCGCCCCTGACGATCTTTCTCGTCTATTCCCCACCCCTTCTCTTTACGGCGCAGTGGGGAGAGCACATGGCGGGGACACAGCAGGTGCGCCCGAAATATTGCAGCAACGAGGAGGAGGACGAGGAAAGGCCGGAGGCAGAAACGTCCCGATCCCGGAGCCTGAAATTCAAGGCCTCCAATATGTCATTTGGAGAAATGTTGGAGATGGTGGACATATTAAAGAGGAGCGACTATGATGGGAAGTATGGGCCTTACCTCAACCCCAATGTCCGCAAGGCCAAGATCATGTCTAAAGTTGTGAGGAGGCTGTACAATCATTTTGGGGTACAACGATCCAAGGAGCAACTGAGGAAACGCTGGTCAGACCTGAAACTGAGGGAGCCCGATCAGTACAGAAAGATCAAGCGAGTTCTTCAAAAAAGTAAGTAGTTGTGTTGTGTGTTTGATTTCTTGCTTGCATACTGCTCCATGTGTTTGTATTTTTACAAAGTTGTACATTAGAAAATGGCCACTTTCATGTTCGTCTGTGCATTCGATCGTACTCAACCTCGATCTTTCTGCCACTGTCATGTTCGTGTGTGTGTCCATTCGATCGTACTCAACCTCGATCGTTCGGCCACTTATAATACGATGTTTGGTGTTTTTTTTGGTGAAAGGAAGTTTGTTCTCACTAGAAATGTCATCAAGAATGTAAAGCCAATTTATTCAATGTAAAGGAGAGGTCACCCAGTAGCTGTTTACCCATCTGGACTCTAGAGCACTAGTGCTGGGACACCCAAACCCACTTTTTATTATGCTTTTCCACACATGTGCTCCAGTGGATACTAGATGGGGGTCTCCATCAGACAAACTTCGACCAAAAAGCTATAAGTTTATCACCTTTACAAAGTGACTACATTCATGTTGGTGTCATTTGTAACTGGCCAACCAAAAATATTGTCCCTCACTTTCAAGCAATGTTTGTCATTTCCTATTTCTGCCCTCAATAGATTGTGTTGCTAAATCTTCCTTTTGTACATTCTCATAGGGGAGCGAAAACTCGGGACGTCTGAGGAAACCACAAAACCAACACCTCCCAAAGAAGGGGAAAGACCAGAAGCAGAGGAGGAGGAGGAGGAAGGAGAGGTCATAGAAATTGGAGAACTTGTCACCACAACAGGTGAGTGTGGGAGAACACAGCTACTGGTAAGCTAATCAATGTATGCCTGCCTCATTTCCAAGACACTTTTTTGTTTTTTTTTGGTTGTTTTTAGGTGACGTGGATGTTGTGGAAGAAGAATCGCACTTTACCACAGAGAGTGCCCACGTACTCATCGGGGAGATAATGGTCTGCAATCGAGATCTAGATGACATAAAGCAAAACATCAATGATGTTCAACAAAAATTGAAGAACATCATTGATGTTTTAGGAAAAATCTGAAAACGCACAAGTAATTAACACACATTTGTGGCTGTTTCTGAACACATTTGCAACTTAAGAACTGTGTGAAATTTGGAACATGCACACATTGTGTCCACATGTGCTAGCTCCCATCATGGTGGATGAATGACAACGTTTTTTTGGGGGTGCAACCACTTTACGAACTACTAAAGTGGTTGTGGTGAAGGGGTTGCACCCCCAAAAACGTCCATTCATCCCCATGATGGAAAATGGCACTTTTTAAGATTCTAGGCATGTGTTTTACCATCTAATGACCATTTTCAGACCCAAATTGTGTGCATGTTCTAAATTTCCAGTTTCCAGGGGTGACCCCCCATGTGATGAAGGCAAGATCAAACACACTTTGAACATATAGTCATGTCTGATCTTGTCTTCACTTTGGAAAGTTGAACTTTCCTAGTTCCTATGTTCTGTTTTGCTCCATGCCTGGTTTTAACAAATGCGGAATGTTTGTAAACAATGTTGTAAAGAACCAAGATCTTGTCAGTTTTGGCAAGAAGTTTGTAAACGCACTTGTGAATGTGTTGCAAGTAAACTTTTTTAATTTTCTAAATGTGTGGCTTCCTTATTGAAAAACACAAAAGCATTATGTATGTCAAATGTAAAGGATTTGGGGGGCAATGGGTGTTATTTACTAAAGGCAAGTCCAGTTTGCACTGCAAGTTTCTTTTCCAGGGCACTTTTGCACTGCACTTGTAGAGCATAGTAGATTTGACTTATGTAAATGACACCCACCGTGATTTGTACGAAAACACGTAGCACACCATTTTTGGGAATACACACATTTCTGTCATGGTGATGAAAAGGAGTATTTTGGGTGTCAGTTATGCACTACAAACCTTCTCTAGACAAAAGATTAGGTATCAAACACACAACATGAGAAGAATCTTTTTGGGAAGAAGAGACTGTTACCTCCTTTTGCCCAGAAAGTGCATTCCCACTGTTGAAGCTAAAGGGCAAAAATTTCAAGGTCAAATAAGCAATAATACGGAAATGACAAGAAATCATAGGTTGGTTTAAAAAATATATTTATTAAAAAATGCCTCTCACACATCGTCAGGCAGAGCAATGGCCCCCCTACCCACAAAGTAGTCCATATATTGCTCGCGGACCTCGCGGGCATTTAGAGGGGGCAAGCCTGGACGTGCCGCTTGAAGGGCTGTGAGGTCAGCATTGGAAGGGCCCTCCACATCTGGGCCAACGGGCACCACATAGTTGCTGTTGTGTCGTTTTAAAAAGTTGTGCAATATGCAACAGGCAAGAACTATGTGGTTCAGTTTGTATTCCGCCAAGTTAATAGCCGTCAAAAACAGGCGGAAGCGGCTGGCCAGGATTCCGAAGGTGTTCTCCACCACTCTGCGGGCTCTGGACAGCCTGTAATTGAAGACCCTCTGGTCTGGGGTGAGGGTCCTCATCGGGAAGGGCCTCATCAGATGGGGAGTCAACGCAAACGCTTCATCTGCGACAAAGACGAAGGGGAGTCCTTCAGCATTCTCCTCTGGAGGTGGCAAGCACAGACTGCCACTTTGGAGACGCCAGTAGAACTCCGTGTGCGCAATGGTACCACCATCCCCACGTCCACATACAAAAAATCGTATGTCGCCGACACCACCGCCAACATCACTACACTATTAAACCCCTTATAATTATAATAGTAGGACCCCGAGTTGGGCGGTGGGACGATGCGGACATGTTTCCCATCAATTGCACCTCCGCAGTTAGGAAAGTCCCAACGGCTGGCAAAGTGGGAGGCCACAGTCTGCCATTCCTGTGGCGTGGAAGGGAACTGTGGAGTGAAACAAGAAAAAAAAATTAGTCACTTTGCACATAAACATTGCAAGCAGATTAGACAATAAACATCTTGGAACAAGATCATACTTTTACATTTTAGGCTGGAAAGTATTTGCACAGAAAAGTAGAGGGTCCCCTTAGCAGATTACTCACCCCCCATCAATCCCCCCCACTTCTGATGGGCCATTGGCAATAACTAGGGGTTTGGGGGGGGGGGGGTTGGACAGGTAACCCTCTGCACTTCATTGATTGCCAAATGGCTCAATAATGTGTGCTAGTTTGGCCAGACCCTCCTTACTTAACACTATTGGCAGCCCACAGGAAAGATAAAATAACATTTCAACCCCCCCCCCCCCCCCAAAAAAAAAGGAAAGCACATTGTGACATTCTGAAATTACCTAGCAAGCTAATAGGAGGGAAAGAACACAAAAAAAGATGAAATGGAAAGTATGGAGCCAGCCCCTTGCACTACATGCTTTGCAGAATTCATCACTAAAGATGCCCACTATAAAGAGGTAGGTATATAGTGTGTATTGACCTTGGGAAAGCCAGCAGATAGAGGATTGGTACCATCTGACAGAGCAGTTGGGGGAGGGGGTTCCTAATGAGTTTGCCCCCCCCCCCCCAAAAAAAAGGGAAAAAAAAAGGGGCTCTACATGAAGTAAAACACACAGCAAACATTTGTGCATGTTTTAGGGGGTGTTTGGGGGAAAACAATACTATGCAGCAGACAAAATACATTGGTGTCTATTGGGCCAGAAGAGCATGCTGGGGAGGTAAGTGAAGGGAAAAATGCATGAAGGAGAAAAGGGGCACAGCATATTAGAGCATATTGCAATCATGGTAATTAGGGAAGGAGGTCAAAAATACAAGTCATTAGCAAACAGAGCATACATAGAAGGGAATAGTAAAGGAGAAATGTTACCTTAATATAGTCCTCCTGCAGGACCTGGATGATGGCAGAACAGGTCTCTGGAATAATGATTCCCAGGGCCTGGGGAGAGATACCTGAAGAGAACTTCAAATCCTGAAGGCTTCTCCCTGTCGCCAAGTACCTCAACGTGGCAACAAGCCTCTGCTCCGGAGTGATGGCTTGTCTCATGCAGGTATCCTGCCGGCTGATAAAAGGGGTCAGCAAAGCCAAAAGACGGTGAAAAACGGGGTCCGTCATCCGGAGAAAGTTCCTGAAATCATCAGGATTATTCTCCCGGATCTCACGAAGCAAAGGCATGTGCGAGAACTGATCACGCTGAAGCAACCAATTCTTGGTCCACATACTCCTCGTCACTCTGTTCATGGACGGGTCTTGGCTCAAAGCTAAAAGCCCGACACCAATTCCGCGTACAGCACGAACTCGGCGACGAGTACGTACGGGAAACATCGCTCACAAACGGTCGGCTGGTCAGAACGGACAAACAGAAAGCACCGATAAACAGCAAGGCCTGAAAGAACGAAATGAATACCAGAAACGAGCAGACAATAAGCAGTGAAAATCAAAGCGTCCTATATCAAGATATAGGCCGCAATGACCAACAAATGCGAACTGACTACACGCACTAATAAACAGATATGCACGACAAGCACAAACTGAAGAGCAGTAACGATCTGAGTCAGAAAACTGAGAAGCGCGAATCGTAAGTCCCCAAACTTCGACTAACTCGCGATAAACACGGGATCAGCAGAAGGAGCCCAACGGGTGCCTGACGTGGTGCTGAACTTCCCTTTTCTAGTCTCGTGGAAGACGACTTACGTCACGACGTTCTTGCAGACCGGAAATTCCGACAACGTTGTCCGACCGTGTGTACGCAACACCAACATCGGACAAAGTACGACGGACATGATCCGACCGGCCTGGTCCGCGGATAATCCGAGCGTGTGTATGGGGCAGCCGCGGTGCGCTTTGAATGCTTTCCAATCCTACTGGGGAATCAATAGGGGAACCTGGTACTCCCTCTGCTTTATCTACAAGTACCAGCATCCAACACCACAAAGAGAGAACTGCTGCTAAGTGTACCCATGTCTGTGTTGGTGGCCAGGCTGGGAAGCCTATGCACCTCATTTGTCATGGAAGTTGTCCATGAAGGAAAGACGGTATCTGTGAGCAGTGAACTCACAGTCATAAAAATGCCTGGTTCACCCCTTTGATCCAGTTGTATAGTGTGAGTGCTCCAAACAGTTAAGTGTACTTAGAAAAGGTGGTTTCAGGCACAGTTCACTTGTGGTCCGATACAGTTCACTCCAATGTGAATGCAAACCATGCCTGAGCATAGAGTTGATAATGTAAGTGTATATGGGAACAGTTGCTTAATGCCCAATGTGCGTGCAACCAGCAGGGGAGTGGGGAAAATCAAACTCAGGCATTGTTCAGTTCAACCATGCCCAGTGTGAATACACCGTTATGGTCCATGGTGGTGTCTGGAGAGATTAGTAAGCAAATGGGTTTTGAGAAGACGGAGCTTAAGCTAGTTTCCAAGCTGTAACTGTGGTCGCATTACTGAGTTGGATCAATAGAGTTGTTTTTAGCCACAGAATCTATTGGTACTTGGATTGTGTCAGTAGGTTCAGGTCAGTGGAAATGTGATTGTCAGAAGAGTATTCTGCAGGGTCTAATGCTGTTTCTGTATTGGTTTTTACAGCCTTCATAGCATTAACTGCAGGGACTTAGCAAAGTACAGCAGCCACTAAGGAGAGTAAGTTGTCAATCTGGTGGCCATTAGTTAAGATTGATCAGTCCCAACCTCTGTGTAGCACATGGCCAGCCATTTTGGAATTCCATTAGACAAAACTGAGGGAATTCAATAGACCAATCTTTTACTGCTAGGGAAACTGGCTGACCTCAGGTTAATAATAGGAAAATTGTAATAGATGTATAATTTTTAAATTATACTAGGAAATAATGTTTGTGAAATTAAGTCTCCATCTTGTCCCTTAGTTTAAACAGTTTTGCTTTTTTCACTCAACCCAGCGGGCTGAATGAAAAAAAAAGCCTGAAAATTTGCCATACTAACTAAGCGATGTTAGTGTGACAATCTCCCCTGCTGAGCCATTGTCTTCTGAGAGGGGGGCTTCCCCCTCCCCGCCAGAACACACTAATCAGTGCTCACAGCCATTGGCTACAAGCGCTGATCGGATGCTGGTTTTCCAGCATGCCTGTTCGATAATATTCGGCCCGTGTGTACAAGCCTTAAGGCCAAGCTTCTAGCAAAGTTTGGACTAATGTTTTATCTAACATAATAGGAACAATTGCTAATACAGTGCCTTGAAAAAGTATTCACACCCCTTAAAATGTTCCACATTTTGTCATGTTACAATCAAAATGTAAATGTATTTTATTGGGATTTAATGTGATAGACCAACACAAATTAGCACATAATTTTGAAGTGGAAGGAAAATGATAAATGGTTTTCAAAATGTTTTACAAATAAATATCTGAAAAGTGTGGCCTTCATTTGTATTCAGCCCATTTACTCTGATACCCCTAACTAAAATCTAGTTGAACCAATTGCCTTCAGAAGTCACCGAATTACTAAATAGTCCACCTGTGTGTAATTTAAGCCCAGTATAAATACAGCTGTTCTGTGAAGCCCTCAGGGGTTTGTTATAGAACATCAGTGAACAAACAGCTTCATGATGGCCAAGGAACACACCAGACAGGTCAGGGATAAAATTGTGGAGAAGTTTAAAGCAGGGTTAGGGAAAGAGTATGGCACAACTGCAAACCTACCAAGACATGGCCATCCATCTAAACTGACAGGCCGGGCAAGGAGAGCATTAATCAGAGAAGCAGCCAAGAGGCCCATAGTAACTCTGGAGGAGCTGCAGAGATCAAAAAAGGTGGGAGAATCTGTCCACAGGACAACTATTAGTCGTGCACTCTACAAATCTGGCCTTTATGGAAGAGTGGCAAGAAGAAAGCCATTGTTGAAAGAAAGCCATAAGAAGTCCCATTTGCAGTTTGTGAGAAGCCATGTGGGGCTCTGGTAAGATGAAACTTTTTGGCCTAAAAGAAAAATGCTATGTGTAGCGAAAAACTAACACTGCACATCACCCTGAACACCCCATCCCCACAGTGAAACATGGTGGTGGCAGCATCATGTTGGTGGAATGCTTTTCTTTAGCAGGGACAGGGAAACTGGTCAGAGTTGATGGGAAGATGGATGGAGCCAAATACAAGGCAATCTTAGAAGAAAACCTGTTAGATTCTGCCAAAGATTTGAGTCTGCTACAATGGAATGGAATGGTCAGATCAAAGTATATTCATGTGTTAGAATGGCCCAGTCAAAGTCCAGACCTAAATCCAATTGAGAATCTGTGGCAAGACTTGAACATTGCTGTTCACAGACGCTCTCCATCCAATCTGACATAGCTTCAGCTATTTTGCAAAGTAGAATGGGCAAAAATGTCACTCTCTGGATGTGCAAAGCTGGTACCTGGTACATATTACAGCTGTAATTGCGCCAAAGGTGGTTCTAGAAAGTATTGACTCAGGGGGGCTTAATACAAATGCATGCCACACTTTTCAGATATTTATTTGTAAAAAATTTGGAAAACCATTCATGATTTTCTTTCCACTTCACAATGATGTGCCACTTTGTGTTGGTCTATTACATAAAATCCCAATAAAATACATTTACGTTTTTGGTTAAAACATGACAAAATGTGGAAAATTTTAAGGGGTATGAATACTTTTTCAAGGTACTGTATATGCCAATAAGTAATCAAAAATATCTGCGCTAAAGATAGTGAACTGCAGCCTCCCTATATAACTGCACCAAGGTGAAGCCACTAAATGAGGAAAAAATCTGCAAAGGGATGATAGCGCTGTTCTAAAAGCTATATAAAAATGTCTATGGTGGGTGCACGCATGGACAAACCACACCTATAGAAATATGTGTGTATGTAAACAAGTGTATGTAAAAAACTCTGCATAGAACGTGCAATGTGCATAAAGATAATAAAGTGCATCAAAAAAGTCTAAAGTGAAACAGTACAAGAAGATGCTTGTATATAATACTGTCCAAAGGCAACATCAAAAAATAAATAAATAAACTCTCCAATGCATATAGATCCTGTGCACTCAGCCAAAAAAAAAAAATAGGATGCATATAATAATAATAAATTATAATGTCCAAAGTGTCAAAAAGTGGAAGTCCAAAGTGTCAGACAAAAAAATAAATATAAATTATAAATTAAATAAAGTCCATAGGTGAAAGATCCTGTGCACAAACACCAATGGAAATAAAGGTGACTTTTCAGTGCTCCCCTCCTTCCTCCAATGGCCCCTCTTGTATATGCACTCACCAGAGCGCCTCACCCCTACTGGGGTAACAGGCGTAAAACCTCCTATCTGGATGATGGTGGTAATCCTCCTGTCATGTTGTCCTGGAATCCTGGTAATTACTGACCGTCAGTGGTGCTTCCTCTCTTAGGAGAAGTGAAATGAATCGGCAGCGGGCAATCCACATGCATCAAAAAGGATGGTGCTCATAGCGTAAATCCATAAAAAACATTTTATTTAATTTTAAAAGACATTGGCCTGGGGACAGGATAAGCCCCCTGGTGGCCTTTCCCAGGTATTCGTCTTGTTTAACCCTTGGTCAGGTTTTATAGCTGCATTAGGGAACATTTGATTGGTTCCCTTATTGATATATCTGCTATTGTTCATAGGGATGGCATTATTTCGATATCTTTTTGGAATCCTTGTTAGTTGTTGGCTGACCGTTGCCATATCTGTGCTTACAAGTGTTCATAGGCATACTTGAGTGGTCGTCTGGGCCTAGCAGGCGTAAGTATTTTTAGGATCTACTTACAGTAATTGGCTATTTTAGCATTTCCATTAGGATGAGTTATTAATATATATTATATTCTTTTTCTTTTCTTTCCAATAAACAGATTCATTCTCATGCTAACTTAAGTCCCCTGTGTACATGAACATCGTCCATTCTTATTTTCCCACTTATATCTATGGGTACTACACCACCTCCATCTTATTAAGCCACTCTTGGTGTTGGCTTTTCTGGGTTTAGACCATTTCAAGGTAGGCTGTTGTAGCCCTTAAATTATCAATAAAACATATTGGTGATATTTGTACGAATGAACCACTAATAAAATTATGTATTTTATAGATATGACTTACATATCTAATTTCTCCCATGATTTTTGTGATCTTTTTAGGTGTCATGATCATATTTACCTGGTTCTGAAGAAGCCTTTGGCGAAATGCGTCAACCAGTATTTATGATACACTCTATGATTCTAAACACCTTCATGTTATGGTACATGTGTCACTATTTTTTAATTCAATGTATATAAGATTATATTTTGTATCAATAAAATTATTAGAAATGTATTAGTATTTGTCTGCACATCTTGTTCAGGTACCGGTATAGTCCATCTAGTTGGTTCTCCTTCTTTGTCTTTTTGTTAAATAGTAATGGCGGCAATCAGCGATTTTTAGCGAGACTGCGACATTGCAGTGGACAAATTCTCCCCAAACAATAATGCACATATTCCATGAACTCCCAGTTCCAATCCAGTTCCAGTGGAGATGTGTCCGCTGACACCCATCTGCCATCCAATCCGCTAAAATCATATATATATGGCGATACGTTTGCCATCCGTCTGGGCGGATCGATTCGGATGAGATCTGATGAAAACGGACATGCTGTCCGTTTTCGTCTGATTCCTCCATAGGAATCAGCGGCACTCTGATAGGTCCCTCCCCATTCAGTGAGCAGAGACGGACCTGTCATCCGCCGGCTCAGTGGACATCAACGGATCCGTCTCCCGCTGAGCTGGTGAACTCCGTTGAGCTGATCTGCCTTGTGTCAATGAGGCCTTAGAGAGATTCACCATCTTTATTTGGCCTGTTTACCATTATCACTGAGGGTGAAAGTTAAAGAAAATCTAAAGTTTTGGGTTGTCCCCAGAACAGGAATAGTTCTGGAGACAACCAGGCATTCCTTCACTTTGGAGAAGTTTTCTCTCACTACTTGATTTGGCTATGGGACAGGAAGTGAAGGAAAATATCTCCAATGGGACACAGATGGCAAAAAAACAAACAAAAAACTGACAGGAGTTATAATCCTCCATTACTCTTTCCAAATTGATAAATAAAGTTCTGCCCTTAGTTGAAGTGCCAAGGTTTGTGAAAGTTCACTTGTACCTAATAATTAAAAGTGTTATATTTAAAATGCAATAAAATTGCATCACTAAATAGGCCATACTGGGATTGCTAGTTTACCAAGATTTTACAAGAAGATAGTATGTGAACAATTACAGAGTTATTACGTTATTTTTAAATGCTGGCCACTGTTATACCTCTAAAGCACAAAAATGAATTGTGGTGCACTTTCCAAAGAAAATGGTCTTCCCACAATTTACTAGCAGTATTCTCATGAGAATGATGAAGATCTTTGTTTCCATGTTCAATGCTGATCCCTTTGTACTTTGATCTCTTTAGTTTTGTTCTTTTGTGGTTAACTGACAGTTCTGCTTTTTACACCATCCCCTCGAGGGAGGTGTTGGAAGACACAATAGTCTGTGTACTCTGCACTTTCATACAACACTTAAATATTGTATTCCGTTTTCTTCCAGGCTAAATGTATGTCACATGTACATTGTATATTTAGAGATGACAGGTGCTATATTTGTATAGTGTTTAATTCAGCACAGTTACCAAAACAAAGTACTAAATTACTTTAAGTCAACTTGACATAAATCTCGGGAAATTTAAACACAGCAAATCCCTTTTCCCTGCACTGAGCAAAACTCAGTATTCCGAGCTCCTGGTAAAAAAAAATAACACCACTAGTCTTTATAACCAGAAAATGCTTTACAAACCAGCGCTTGTGTAAAAACTATCCCCAAATAACCTCTTTATCATACAAATATACAAGTGTGCTTTTGTAAAATTTTATGTGAAAATATAAACCTCCACTAATAGTGAACAAAGTGTAAAACCATGAAAAAACACGAAAAAGTGTCCAAAAATTATAATTTTAGAGTTTGTATAATCAAAGTTCAATTGTGTTTCCACCACTGTGTAGATGGGTAAAGGAGGCTTACCACAAAATATTGACTCCTTGCATATAAATATAATGCTTTTCAACAACATCTGTATAATGTTCAAGAACTTGTAGCACTCTCTAGTTAGGTAGGTGCTAGGGTGAGGATTTTTTTGGCAGAGTAGGTAAATTTAGGCAGGCCTAGCTGTTTGCTAGGCCTGTTTGTTTTCATTTTGGGCTGGGAGTGGCTCTGGGTAGCAGTAGGCCGCATCACTACACTGTCACCTCCCTTTTCCTTTTAGAAAGTGCTAGAAGAATCCCCAACTTGTATCGGCAGGGTGCAGTCTTCCTTAAATACTTGGGGTCAGCCCAGATGGGGAGGAGTTGCCGGGTGGAAGAGCTGGAGTGAGAAAGTGTGGAGACTGTCTGGGGTGGGTGACCCTGGGCTGGGGCTCAGGTGCATCCATCAGGAGTAACGAGATCTTGGAAGAAGAGGTAGATGAGAGAGCAAGCAGAGGACAGAAAGAGAGAACACTTCTAATGCTGCATACACACGGTCAGACTTTACGCATAAAATGTGCGATCGGAGCTTGTTGTTGGAAATTCTGACCGTATGTAGGCTCCATCGGACAGTTTCCATCGGAATTTCCGTCGCACAAAATTTGAGATCTGGTTCTCAAATTTTCCGACAACAAAATCAGTTTGCGTAAATTCTGATTGTGCGTACACAATTCCGACGCACAAAGTACCACGCGTGCTCAGAATCAAGTAGAAGAACCACACTGGCTATTAAACTTAATTTTTCTCGGCTCATCGTACGTGTTGTATGTCACCGCGTTCTTGATATTCGGAATTTCCGACAAGATTTGTGTGACCGTGTGTATGCAAGACAAGTTTGAGCCAACATCCGTTGGAAAAAATCCATGGACCCCACGTGTTTGAAGTGCCTAAATGCGCTATAGACTTTTACAAGCTTTAAGCATTTTTTCTGCCAAAACACAGAAGTCAGAAGAAAAGGTGTCTAGTAGAGATAGCAAAATGTCCTATTTGCAGGAGGCCTAAAGGTCAAAGGCATTACTGCAGATACTTTAACCTTTAGGTTTAGGGATCCTGTATAGCCAAATGGCAGCACCCTCTTGTAGCTTTTCGAGTAGCTGCCCAGCTTGCTCAGGACTACAGGTTTCTCTTGTTTAAAAGAAAAAGATAATCTCATGTTTTCTTAGCCAAATCATAATTTTAGCCAGACAGGCTAGTAAAATACCAACTAAGTGACAACCCCAGATATAGTTGCTATTACATTTTTCAAATTCTTACAAACTACTGTAATACCGTAAGTATACATTTATTAAATCCTTGCATTTATAAATAGAGAGCGAGAGACAGAGATAATTTATAATTGTGTATGCAAGCGTGCATAAATTCTAAAACATCGGTGAAAGTATTTGTCAAACTATATGGTGCAGGCTCCATCTGCTGGCCAATTCTTGGTAACGATGTAAGTTAAAAATATGACAACATATTTTATCATACCCAGAAGCCAACAATAAAATACAGAATCGCTCACACATAATATATCTTACCCGAATCACATTTGTGAGTGAATCTCAATTTAGTTCAAATATATTTTCACTAAATCTAAACTATACTAGGTATAGTTTATCTGTGATCAACAATTCATCTTTCCTATCTTATATCCCACTGGCGCCCAGGCTGCAGCCCTTTGGCACTTGTTGTGCAGATCTTGGGGCTCCTGCTGCAAATAGTCTATGTTTTCCATGCAAAGGGATGAGCAATTTTGTTCCGGATTCGATTCATGGGGCCTTTGTCAAAACCACTGCAAAGTAAGAAAATTGTAAACGTAAATCCAAACCCCTTTTAAGTATGTGTTTGAGGGGAGGGTGAATCTTGAAAATTAACTTTCAAGACTAATAGGCATGGGATTGTCAAACAATGGGCACTGGGAGCTGGGTGCTGGCATTTTAATAAATACTGTACAGTGGGAAGTGGGTCCTCTTTTCCCTCCGGATTCAAGTGTGACCATAGGCGTGCACATAGCTCCCAACTGTCTCTGATTTCAAAGGAATGTCCCTGATTTGGAGCAATGTCCCTCTGTCCCTTATTCCTCCTCATTTGTTCCTCATTTTGGTCTGATCTATATAGATGTATATAAAATGCACTTTTTATCTATCAAAAAGTGTTTCCCAGCACTAAACCTTTAATCTGATTTCTAAATTGCTGAATTTATAACTTCTAAAAGGCAATATAAAGAAATAGTAGTGGTAAAAAAGTACTTGTGGGTTTAACCAATCTTGTTTTTTTGTTCAATTCTCCTTTAAGGGGGTGTGGCATGGGGTGTGTTCTATGCCTGCATACTTTTGCTGATAGGTGTCCCTCATTCCCATCTCAAAAAGTTGGGAGGTATGGGCGTGTGCACAGGGTGTGCCAGGTGTGGCCGGGCACACCCTAATCACCCTGTGCAGTGCAGATTCCCCCTGCTGCTTGGCTGCAGAGAAAGGGTCCTCAGCCCCTTTTTCTGTATCAAAAGTGAGACATCAGGGGTCTGTTTAGCCCCCTTATATCTCACCAAAACCCCCCAATGGTGCTCCTAAAAAAAAAAAAAATTGTAAAAAATAATTTAAAAAAGAAAATTGTAAAAAAGTAATAATAAAAATAAACTACTGACACCAGTCCCTGCCCACTGACACTATCCATGGCCCTACTGCCCTATATATATATACACGCACACGCATGTTTGTGTGTATATATATATATATATACACACACATGTTTGTATGAGCTTTGGGGTGCACACCCTAATGCAATAGACTGGGCACACCTGAGTGTGACAATGGAAAAACAATCCTTTCAATTACATGCTTGGAAGAGACAAGGGTATTTTATACTACAAGAAAATTTGATGATATTTTTTTAGAGACAATAGTCACAATTGTTATTGTATAACAAACATTTTAAAAACACTTTATATCAAAATTACTAAAACTAATTGAGCAGTAGTATTAGTCTTCTGTAATATCTATATACACTAAGATATTAATATACTTTGCATGTATTAGTGCTGGTGAAAGGCGGTCTTCATGTGTTTCGGCAGGTTTAGCTTCATCAGGGCTCATGAAATTACTACAGCACTTATCGAAGAAAAAATAATAACATTTAAACAATACAGTATCTCTAACCGCATATTTCATCAGTATATTCATACATGTATTGTATAGGACATACCTCGGCACTCAACAGCACCAGCAAAACAGCCCCCTGGGCGGGCACTAGAGCATCAAAAGGAACCCAGCCACATGTAGGATCACCCACAGTAGGTCACTAAATATAAACATCAAGAAGGATTATCTAATACTATCCAATCTCGCTGTGCATGTATCCATGTAATCTCATAAGGATCAAAATTAAGTAATGAAATAAATACTTAGAGTCTCTAAAATAGGCACCCAATACAAATCCAAAAGGACGGAAAAATGGTATGTAATAAGGTTGCCACAATAAAAGAGGTAGAATAAAGGCAGGTTTTGTCATGAAATATAGAGTTTATTATTTTAGAAACCATATTGTACATTCACTGCAGTGTATGTAAGCAGCTTGATTAGGTCACAAATTAAGAGGGAGACAAGGGGCGGGTTTTATCCTGAAACATTAGAGTGTATTCTTTCATAAAGGCAATAGTCACAAATATTTTTGAGTGCTGCAACACTGGAATAGGCTGAAAACTGTGAGGCTCAAATCATAATTTACCCTGCAGCAAATGGCAGCCATAATGACAGTGTCTTGCCTGTGATAAGAAAAGCATAGGAAGTGCTGCTGATAATAATAAAGTGTATAGGGATAGAGTAGCGAAGGGCTTGTAGGCACTGGCTGGTCTCTTAAAGCGGTTCTGCACTGTGTGTTTTCTTTTTTTTTTTTTTAATGTAATGCTTAGGATTTGGAGGTCAATTCTGGGACTCACGTGTTCCATGTTCTTAATTGATTGCTGGCGTTTTTTGTCCTATAAAAGATTTTTTTAATAATTTATTCTTGCTGGGTGCCATCTTGCCTGTGGGCATGTGAAACCCCACAGGCACTTCAGATGGCCCAGCATGCACCGCCGTTACTGCGCCGAGCTCGCGCGTGCGCAGTAACGGCAACGTGCAGCTCACGTTCTCCGAAATCTCGTGAGATTTCGGCACATCTGCCGAACATCTCGCGAGATTTCGGAAGATGTGCCCGAAATCTCGCGAGATTTCGGAAGATGTGCCCGAAATCTCGTGAGATTTCGGAAGATGTCCGCACTGACTCCTGGGATCAATGACACCAGATCCCAGGAGACAGTGCGGCGTGACGACGATCGACGCAGAGACCCCGCCCACCGCCGCAGAGACAGAGGAAAGGAAGTCAGCGATTACAAGGTAAGTGGAAAAAAAAAAAAAACACATTTCATTTAGTACTCTTTGCCTGATTTGGAAGGCAAAGAGATTTACTAAATGAAATGTGTGCAGAACCGCTTTAAATGAACCCTTTCCAAATGTCCTGCAGCTATCAAACTGCTGTGTGTGGGAAATATGGGGCCAGGAGAGGGAAGGGTTTTTAGCAGTGGTGGCTGGTGCTCAAAATTTTTTGGGGGGGGGGGGGGGGTGCAAAAATTCTGAAAAAAGCCACTGTGCCATGAAACACAGCCGCTGTGCCATCAAACGCCGCCACTGTGCACATCAAACGCAGCCACTGTGCCCATCAATTGCTGCCACTGTGCCTATCAAACGCTGCCACTGTGCCATCAAACACTGCCACTGTGCCCATCAAACACTGCCACTGTGCCCATCAAATGCTGCCACTGTGCCCATCAAATGCTTCCACTGTGCCATCAAATGCCGTCACTTTGCCCATCAAATGCTGCCACTGTGCCCATCAAATGCTCCCACTGTGCCATCAAATGCTCGCACGGTGCCCATCAAATGCTGCCACTGTGCCATCAAATACTGCCACTGTGCCATTAAATGCTCCCACTGTGCCCATCAAATGCTCCCTCTGTGCCATCAAATGCTCCCACTGTGCCATCAAATGCTGCCACTGTGCCCATAAAATGCTCCCACTGTGCCATCAAATGCTGCCACTGTGTCCATCAAATGCTCCCACTGTGCCCATCGAATGCTGCCACTGGGCCATCTGCCCGGCACTTACCCTGACTCGATGGGGCAGCAGGTGACGGCGGTGGGCAGTGTCCTCCATGCTCCTCCATGTCCTCAATGTCTTCTCCCATCTTCTCTTCCCATCTTCTCCTATGATTGGACACCTGATAGGCATCTAATCACAGCACCTGTTGTTTCAGCCAATCAAGTAACTGGTAACAGAACCGAGCACCTGATCGGCGGAGAGGTGGTTCAGTGTTAGGAAATCGAATATTCATTAGTTTTTCTAACACAGCTGGGTGAACTGCGAGTGCCAAGCATTACCTTTTTTTTTGCGCCCTTATGGACACACCGCCACTGTCTTTTACCTTTTTTTCATTCTTTGTTATATCTTAATGCTGCCGATGCTCTGCAGCCTCTTTACAGCCTGTCCCTGTCTACATGAGCTATAGTGATACTTGGCTGCATGTGTTTTTTTTTACAGGGCAGATTTCCTAAATGTTGCTGGCTGCAATTGCTTTTGGCACAGCCTCTTTACAGCATGTCCCTGTCCACATGCACTACAATGAGGTCAGGCTGCATGTTGTCTTTCACAGGGAATGTGTTTGTTTTTCACAAAATCTATAGTTTCCTTTGAAAGACAAGGTGATGAACAGGCAGGAAATTGTGGAAGCCAAGGGCAGAGCGTTGTCACTCCATAATATAAAGTACTCAAACAAGAACCCTGATTTTGTATCGCCAGCTGTTATTGAAATGAATTGTAGCGGAGGAAGGTAGAGAGAGGCTATGATGTGAAGAGTAGGCTGAAGACACTGGCTGAAGACACTGATGTACAGGGTAGACCGTGATGTAAAAGGGGGCTGCGAAGTGTTATAGCACAAACATGAGATTCAGACCTCTGCCGGAAGAAAATTTTACCAACTGGACCTCTAATTTAAATTCAGGACCCCTGCTATACAGTATGTATTGTTTTATTGGTTTGATATGTATTTTATTTAAGTTACCTGCAGTGAAGAGGTTATGCCTTAACTGCATCTTGCTGTAACTGTATTTTCTGAGTGTTATATTCGTTTTATGAAAAGTCTGTTTCTTCATCAAAGCATCCCCCAACCCCACCCTCACTGTGCTAAAGGCCCTCTCTGCAGGCATGTACTGGCCATCGGTACTACCGGGAGATTTCCGGTGGGTCGATGGCTCAGTGGGCCAGTCTGGTGCAGTCCTGGAGCCGCTCCTCTCTGACAGTGAGTGATCGCGATTTTTCTCCTGTCAGGAGGAGCAGCTTCCGTCATATGCTGGAGAGAGCATTAGACGTTATGCTCCCTCCAGCCTGCAGGGGGAGATAGACAGCCGGCAGACTTTCCTTCCTCTTTCCCCTTAGCACTTGTTATCACATGACTGGAGAGAGGAAGAAGAGAAGCTGCCTTCAGAACTATGAGTACATCTGGGAGGAGGACACTCTGATGTAAGGGGGCTGGTGATGGGACTCTGATGTAAGGGGCTGCTGATGGGACTCTGATGTAAGGGGGCTGGTGATGGGACTCTGATGTAAGAGGCTGCTGATGGGACTCTGATGTAAGAGGCTGCTGATGGGACTCTGATGTAAGGGGGCTGGTGATGGGACTCTGATGTAAGGGGGCTGGTGATGGGACTCTGATGTAAGGGGGCTGCTGATGGGACTCTGATGTAAGGGGCTGCTGATGGGACTCTGATGTAAGGGGCTGGTGATGGGACTCTGATGTAAGTGGGCTGCTGATGGGACTCTGATGTAAGGGGGCTGGTGATGGGACTCTGATGTAAGGGGGCTGCTGATGGGACTCTGATATAAGGGGCTGGGGATGGGACTCTGATGTATGGGACTCTAATGTAAGGGGCTGGTAATGGGACTCTGATGTAAGGGGGCTGGTGATGGGACTGTGATGTAAGTGGGCTGGTCTGGATGAAGTCCAGGGCCAAATTTCTTTCCCAGTCCAGCCCTGCCTCTCTGACATAACATGTGCAGCAGGATAGGCTAGTATAGCCTCTCTCAACCAGGGTGCTGTCTACGTTTGACAGGATCAAGCATCCTGGTTGGGAACGTCTGTGATGGAGCACTCACTGCTCTGCTGAACTGTTCATCGGCACAGTGGAAGCCCCTACTCCCCCTACAGTGCAGTACCCCGCAGTGTGGGTATGAATGTATGTATGTATTTATGTATGTTACTTTTGTAGCACCCTCCTAGAAAGGTGCTAGGAATTAGTTAAGTTAGAATTAGTTGTGTTTTGATAGGTAAATTTAGTTGCCACACTGTACCTTCACGCTGTGAAGGCGCTTTACTGCCTTCACAGCGGAGTATATAAACTCCCCTTTTTAGGAATGGGCACTCTTGCTTGGTCTGTAGGACAAGCACAGGACTTATCCCTTCACCAGAAATTCAATACTGACAAATACACATAATTTTATATTTATATTTATATTTGTTCACAGATGCATCACCATTGACTGTCTGGTGGGGACCACCTTCCAGTCACATCTTTCCTTTCATGACTCCCCGCGGCTGTGATTTGGGCTGTAGCGCCTCAGCTCCCATGCTAGAAGATGCCCCCAGCCCACCTTAAGTACCCACTGCCACACTCCATATCCATAGTCAGCCTGTAAGTATAGGTGGATGTTTCATTACTCTTCCTCCCCCTTTTTCTTTAACCACCTCAATACAGTGCACTTTTACCCCCTTCCCGCCCAAGCCATTTTTCAGCTTTCAGCGCTGTCACACTTTGAATGACAATTGCGCGGTCATGCAACACTGTACCCAATTTTTTTTCCCCACAAATAGAGTTTTCTTTTGGTGGTATTTGATCACCTCTGCAGTTTTTATTTTTTGCGCTTTAAACAAAAGAAGAGTGACAAGTTTGAAAAAAGTTTTATTTTTTGCGCTATAAACAAAAGAAGAGTGACAAGTTTGAAAAAACTGAACATTTTTTACTTTTTGCTATAATAAATATCCAATTTTTTTTTTAAACACATTTTTTCCTCAGTTTAGGCCGATATGTATTCTTTTACATATTTTTGATTTAAAAAAAAAAAAAAATAAGCGTATATTGATTGGTTTGTGCAAAATGTATAGCGTCTACAAATAGGGGATAGATTTATAGCATTTTTATTTATTTTTTTTTTTTTTACTAGTAATGGCGGTGATCTGCAATTTTTATCGTGACTGCGATATTACGGCGGACATATCGGACACTTTTGACACATTTTTGGGACCATTCACATTAATACAGCGATCCATGCTATAAAAATGCATTGATTACTGTATAAATGTGACTGGCAGGGAAGGGGTTAACACTAGGGGGTGATCGAGGGGTTAATTATGTTTCCTAGGGAGTGATTCTAACTGTACCATGTGACATGAGCATGTGACCCTGTCCCCTTGTCCCTATATAAGTCCCAGCACAGCGCGGCTCTGGCATTCCGGCCAGAGCAAGCGACGAGTCAACATCGGAAGAAGAAGAAGAAGAGGAAGAAGAAGAAGAAGGAGGTGGCGGCGGTGGCGCAGAAAACGACGACAGCGGCAAGAACAAAAGAGACCCCGGAAGACCCCCCAAAGCTCCTCTGCTCGGTAAAAGAGCTAGGTAAATGAGTGGAGGAGTCCGGTGAGAAGACCCCCCAAGACGGAAGAAGACCCCCGGAGCAGTGCAATAAAATATTTTTAAAAAATTGTGTGTTTTTTTTTCTTTACACTTTACACCTTAGGTGAATGGGTAGGGGTACATCGTACCCCATACTACTCATTCACATAGGGTGGGGGGCCGGGATGATGACGCTCGTCCCCACCCCTTTCCTGGCCTGCCGGGCTGCGTGCTCGGATAAGGGTCTGAGATGGATTTGGGGGGACCCCCACGCCGTTTTTTCGGCGTGGGGATTCCCTTTAAATCCATACAAGGTGACGGGGCTAGCGCGGCGGCATTCACTGCCTTCGCTAGCCCCGTCTACCTGCAGTTACGTTCTAAATGAACGGACTGCTCCGTGTGTGGGCAAGTCCGTTCATTTTCAAAAGTCCCGCTGACTTTTTCCCGCGGATTGTCCGCCGGAGAAGTCCGGGCGTGTGTGGGCAAGTCACACGCTCGGAAGTCCGGGCGTGTGTGGGCAAGTCACACGCTTGGAAAGTCCGGCGGTTTGTCCGCTGGACTCGGTCTGGCGGACAAAGTCCCAACATGTGTACGCAGCATAAGAGTTCCCCTCAATGCACACAGATGTTATGAATTGAGTCCTTTATAGGGGGGGGAGAGAGAAAAGAAGAAAAGTCCTTGTAGCATAGGTATTCAGAATCTTCAGCTAACTCAACAAAGTCCCAGAGAGGTTGCTTTGCATAGGCGACCAGCAATAGTGGATAGCGTATGCCAAGTGTTTCCTGCTAAAAGCTTTTGTGTAAAGAGATGGGGTAAAGGTGTCTTCATGCAGTGTCTTTTGTAAGATTTACTCAGGGTTCGCTTCTGCTTGCTCACCAATCCTGATGATACCAAGGCTCAAGGGAATAGGATGTCCTGGAACAGGCTCTTGAAGAATTTGCAACTAGTGAAGAGTGCCTGGCCGTGCACCTGTTAACACTGGGAGTCAGCTGGGTCTGTACCAGTGATGATGAGAGTGACCCCTGATAGTCACTCACCCAACAGGGAGGTGGTGATTGTGGATCTGCCTGCAGGTGTATGGCTCACTTGTTGAAGGCTCTCCATGCCGTCCAGGCCACAACGCCTGCTCACATCCCCCAGAGAGCCATATCCCTGCTCTCAGGTAAAGGCTGTGATCCCAAGAGAAAGAGAATGTTTTTTAACTTGTAAACACCACATCTAAAAAAGAGGCCCGGTCTTAAAGTGGTTAAGTGATTGTAAACCCTCATCTTGTAAAGCAACTCATTCAGTTTAAAATAGAAATAAAGGCAAAACATTTGTGTATAGATATAAAAAACATAATAAATTCCTTTTTTCCCCTTTTTTAAAAGCAATCACATTCCCTCTGTTCTCAGCGCAATAAGAGCTCGGGGGGAGAAGGCTGAGGAAAAACAGGAAACCACTGAGCTTACCAGTGAATGGCTGTGCAGTGGGGGCGTGTGAGGAGTCAGGACAAGCTTGATAATTAGAGGAGAGCAGGCTGAATTCTCAGCACAGCTAGAGAACTGACCATGCTGTGTTCTCCTGCTTAGTATGGTCAGTTTTTAAGTGAAAACAGAGGGACTGGCAGGAACACCAGGATTTCACACAAAGGAAGCAATACAAAGAAAACAGGATACTTCTTCATACAAGCACATGGTACAGCAGGCACAATTCAGGAATATCACATGCTGGGATTACATATTCTTTAACTAATTCACGCAGATGGAACTGCTCTTGGTGCTTGTGCCTATGAGTGCACTGCAGGGACTACATCACTACTGTGAGGTCAAAGGGGAGGTAAGGCTGTGTCACACATTTCTGCTGTGCCACACTGTTATCTAATAACCCATCACCTCTCATCATTTACAGTACCATGTTATTTAAACCAATTTGGATTTAGTATACCAGGCCAAAGAATTACAGGAATCAGCGATCCATCAAATTCTCATTACAGAGATACTCACCACTCACCATTGCCTGCTATATTCCACTTTAATATTTTCAAATTAAATTTATATTATAATTCCTTGCAAGCTTACTTGCTCATATTTAGACTTCACAGTTCTCAGTGAATTGCTTTCTGGTTTAAAAAAAGAAGTTTGAATTTGTATTTCTTCTGGTTATTATTACTAGATTTGTTATTTAGCTGTATGATAGATAATGGCCTGTAAATTTAATGAGACGGAAGTAGACATAACAATGTAATTTGGTAGGCTAAAAAAAACATTTGTAATTCAGACTCTTCAGTACTAGTAAATCATCAGAGAGAGAGAGGGAGAGAGAGAGAGAGAGTGTGTCTTATGTTATAAATTGGAATTAAAGCAGAGTTCTGTCCAAAAAAATAAAACTTAAAAGTTATCAGCTACAAATACTGCAGCTGCTGACTTTTAACCACTTCAGCACCGGGCCATTTTACCCCCTTCCTTACCAGAGCACTTTTTGCGATTCGGCACTGCATCGCTTTAACTAACAATTGTGTGGTCGTGCGACGTTGCACCCAAACAAAATTGACGTCCTTTTTTTCCCACAAATAGAGCTTTCTTTTGGTGGTATTTGATCACCTCTGCGGTTTTTATTTTTTGCGCTATAAACAAAAGAAAAGCGACAATTTAGAAAAAAAAACACAATATTTTTTACTTTTTGCTATAATAAATATCCAATTTTTTAAAAAATATATTTTTTTACTCAGTTTAGGCCAATACGTATTCTTCTACATATTTTTGGTAAAAAAAATCCCAATAAGCGTATATAGATCGGTTTGCGCAAAAGTTATAGCGTCTACAAAATAGGGGATAGATTTATTGCATTTTTTTTTCTACGAGTAATGGCGGCGATCTGCGATTTTTTTTCGTGACTGCGACATTGCGGCAGACACTTCGGACACTTTTGACACATTTTTGGGACCATTCACATTTACACAGCGATCGTGCTATAAAATTGCAGTGATTACTGTGTAAATGTGACTGGCAGAGAAGGGGTTAACACTAGGGGGCGCTGCAGGGGTTAATGTGTTCCCTAAGGTAGTGATTCTAACTGTGGGGGGAGGGGACTCACAAGGGGAGGAGACCGATCGGTGTTCCTCCGTACTGGGAACACATGATCGGTCTCCTCTCCACTGACAGGACATGGAGCTGTTTGTTTACAAACACAGCTCCACGGTCCGGCGCGGTCCCGTTGTTTTCATGGGCAATCGCGGGTGCCCGACGGAGATCGCGGCCGCCGGGCACGCACACTGGGTCCCGAGCGACGCCGCGGGCGCCCCTAGGCGGCCGGGAATGGGAGGACGTCATATGACGCCCACGCAGGATGGGAGATCCACCTTGTGGGCGTCATATGATTATGGGCGGGATGGGAAGTGGTTATTAATCGGACACTTACCTGTCCCAGCATCCAGGGATGCGGGAAAACGAAGCCCCGCTCGTCTCCCCCTCCTCTCTGCGGTGCAGGCATTGTCATTGTTCACAGCTGGGCACGCAATGCACATGCGCAAGCTGCGCTGCGCTCTGTGACTGACCAGGCAATCATCTGGGACCTGTGACGTGTCTCAGATGATTGCCGAGAGGGAAGGGGGAGAGTTGAACTGACTTCTGGCGCTGCAGTGCCCCGGGAGGAAGTGGGAGCTGGAACCCTAAAAAGATGGTTTACGCCCCCCCCCCCAAAAAAGGACATGCCAAATGTGGCATGTCAGGGGGTCAGCTTCCCTTAAAGCGGAAGTTCCATTTTTGGGTGGAACTCCGCTTTAAAGTGGATTTCATTGGGATTTTAGGCCACTGATTTAAACAAGTTTGTCCATAAAGTGGAAAAAGTCCTTATAGTAGACAGGTTTTTAAACTAAAAATCCCTTTAAATTAGTACTCATGACTTTTCATGCCTAACCCCTAAATAAACCAGTTGTCTGTGTACAATTAACCTCTTGCTGTCTACATAACGCATATGTGCAGTGCAAAGAAGGTGAACTTTGTTTTGTTAGTATTTAATCACCACTGGGTTTTTATTTTATTTGCTACATAAACAACAAAAGACAAAACATTTTGATAAAAACACATTTTTTTTTGTTTCTGTTATAACATTTTGCAAATAAATAAGCTTTCTTCATAAATTTAGGCCAAAATTTATTCTGTTACATTTCTTAAAAATAACCCAAATCAGTGTATATTATTTAGTCTGTAGGAAAGTTATAGAGTCTACAAACTATGGTATATATATTTGAAAATTGATCAATCCTGATGTACTGACGGACGATCAGTGGCAGCCCATCCATTAGGGGTGCACGGGCGCCGCCCCCCTATCCATGCGCCCGAACCACTGATCTACATGCAGAGACGCTGGACCATGCATTCCAATGGGTGGTGGGAGTGTTTTTTTTTAAGCACATGATTAGAGCCAGAGGCTCGAATAGGCTTCAAAAAAGGGTGGGCTCAGGGCGCAGAGCATTGCGCTCGGAGCCCACCCAGTTTTGCGATGTGTGCAGCGGTGGTTGGAGTGGAGAAGGAGGCACAGGGGGTGCTGGCGGCAGCCAATGACTGTGCAGTCTCAGAGCAACCTGAGCAGGAAGATGGCATACTGTGGCTTGGCTCTGTCCACCTGCCTGCTTTCAATGGTCTGCGGAGAACGAGGGGAAGCAATCGTTTATGGGGTAAGTGGGGAGCGGCTGTCACCCATCCTACCGCCAGTGTGCTGCTGGTATAAGAGAGAGTGGGCTGCAGAGATGGAAGCCAGCTCTCCTCTCATCTGTGTATGGCCCCCCCCAAAAAAAACACCAGCCGCCACTGTGGCCAATCTCATTTCTTGAGGCCCTAAAATGCCTGAACAGTATACCCCCCCCCCCCCATGACACCTCTTTGGAAAGTAGACAGTCCAATTTATTGAGTAAGAGGCATTTCTGTCCGAATCTTGGGGAAAATTAAATTAAGAAATGTAAAATAATTTTTTTTTTTACAATTTTTTATTTTACATACTGTCACCAGAGCAGTACAAAGTTCCCATATGACTGGTGTGGTGTTGATCAGGGAAACTGACTTGTGACAGTATGTAAAAAAAAATAAAATAATAATAATCAATTCTTTAAACCTTTTTTTTTTTTTACCATAGTGACACAGTACTACTCCGGGGGAAGTGATCAGAATTGTTTTTTTTTTAACACTATGATTGATTGTAACAGTGACAAATACTGTTATAAGCAATCGTTTTTATGAATGGCATCCATTCATTCATTGTGCACTATTGTGAAGCTGTGATTGGCCATAGCTATCACATGGTGACCAATCACAGAGATCAACACAATAGTATACAATGAATGGCTATGAATGGAAGCTATTCATTGTGTACAACTGTCATGTGATTGCTTTGATTGGTCACAGGGATCACATGGTACAGGCACGCCACAGTGCAGCCCCTAGGGTCACTGGGAGGATGTCATAAGACATCATTCTTCTGTAGGCCAGATAGGAAGCAGTTAAAAAAATAAAATAAATTAAAAGGTGTCCCTACACCCCAGGGATTTTTGCTCTCTTCCATGTTGTTCAGCTAGATCGCCACCTCTCAAGGGTTGCCTACCCTGCTTTAAAGTATATGTATAGCCAAAACTTTTTTTGTAGTTTTGGATAGAGTAGGAATATTTTAGGCTATTATTTTGCTTTCTCTGAACCACTGGGGACATTTTTCTTCACTTTCTCTCCCAGAGACACAACAGGAAGTTAAAGGAAATCTCCCAAATTGAGGAAAATTCCCCTCTAGGAATAGGAAAGAGGTATCATTATTGGAAGATTTTTACCCTACCTCTTGTTCTGGGGGACATGTAAAAAATGTTGGATTGCCCTTCACTTTCTTTCTTGGTGATAATAGTCACCAGTACAAATAGTGTCTAATCTCCTCAATGATGACACAGACAGCAATAAAAACTTGACAGGTGGTCTAACACTTCCCTACTCTGTCCAAAGCTAAAAAACAGATTTTGCCTAGAGATACACTTTAAGGTTTGACACATCTTGCAGGGCGTGTACAGGCACAAAGTTGCGCACTTTCCCAGTATACACAGAAACACGCTGCTCTTTAGCAATGGCACCCCTATGCATCAGCACTCGAGTGTGTTTTTGTTTGCACCCAACTGTATGGTGCCAAAGCACCATGCGGTTTGGTGCAGTGCAATTTAAAAAAAAGGGTCAAGGACTTTTTTGCCTGCAATTCTCGCAACATACGCGTGAACACGTGGGCATAGGTGGGAACCCAGACTCAGCTTTTCAAAGTTGTTCCTACTGTATGTGATTAAACTTTCTTACTTACATACTTTTTTGTATGTAGCCATCTCTGGATGTGTTTGAGCTTTACAGAATCTAAACTAAAGAACCTGCATCTTTATTAGGCAGGGAAAGGAACATAATCCATCCTGGATATAGGGGAATTAAAGTGGAGTTTTTCTCCAGAGACTCTAAATGGCCAATGTCATGACAAACCAGTGGCGGTTGTGTAGGAACTATAGAAGAAACAGCCTGTGTTCCCTGAAGACTTTAGAAATACCATAATTTGTTGGAATAAAAGCTAATCACCTTGGCACCTCAGGCATACAGTTAGCTGACTCTGCGGTCTGGAATTTTACAGTAATTAAATATAGCAGCACAAGATGCCACTCAGTGGAAACATTGTTACATTACAAGCATTTGATGATATATAGAAACTATTTTATAGTTGCTATATCTTGATTTACCAAGTGCTAATGAATATTTTATAAACGTGTTCATGTTTAGGAAAAGAAAAATCCATGACAGACTGAGACACGGGCACTGATCCCTAAGGAGCTAATTTAAGGTAATTTAACTTGAGGCAGGAAAGCTTCATTCTCAATGGAAGATACACATTTTATTAAATTAACTACTAATCATAGGCATGCACAGGTGGTGTGCCGGATGTGCCTGGACACACCATAATACAAGGGGGGGGGGGGGGTGCTTTGGTTCACCCCTATCTCTGTCACCAAGTCGGCAAGGTCAGCCTTTGACTTTCTACCCTGGCTGCAGTGTTCCTATAGTGCCCCGCACACAGCACGCTGTGGCTTGCAGCCAGCGAGGACTCTCAGTTGTGCAGTATCTCCTGCGGGCTGAGGAGGTGATGGGCGAGGCAGGGGTGTGGCTGAACTCTTCCCTCCTATAAACTCACATGTGGCTGCTCTGAGTGAGAAGGGGTGAAGCAGAGATGGCAGCCTGGGAGACTTCTACTTCCAGTAATGGGGTAAGTGGCTGAAGGGGGAGGTCAACCTTCACTGTATCCCTGCAGGAATTCCCTCTATGCTCCATCTGTGCTGCTTTAAGCCTTACACTGCACATAAAGAACTGGAGAACTTCTCCCAGCCCTCCCTCTACATACTGCCACTGACTGGCTGTCCTCACCGCACACTGCTCACTGATTGGCTGTCCTCACCGCATTTCTCATAAGTTAATAAAATTGAACTGCATTGACAAGTGCCAATTTATAAAAATATGTTTTAATACATTTTAAATAGTTTTTTTACATATATTTATAAACGTTTGCTTGTATGTGTGTGTATGTATACAGTATATATATATATATATATATATATATATATATATATATATATATATATATATATATATATTGTGACGATCCCGGGTGATTAGGTACAAGTGGTGCATGCGATTTTTCAGAAACGTGCCACTCCAGACATGTGTTTTTAGGGCATGGCAGCCCACTTTTATTTAAAGGAAACGAAATAGTTCAAACCAACAGAAATCTTCCCTCACAAGGGGTTCCACCATCACTGTATTCCAAAACAGTAGCCTCCTGATTTACTCATTGTCAGCTTCGTGCTGCTTTAGTCGCAGGCTACCCCTGCCTGCTTCAAACGTACGCACAGATGGCCACCTGCAATCTTAGGCTCCGAGACCTCCTGGAACTCTCCTGACCTCCTAGCCAGACTTCCTGTCTGCTGGGCGGAGCTGTCTCCAAGTCTGAGCACTGACTGCTCTTCCTGGGATGTTTATGAACCCAGCCCACAGGTGTGCAATTAGCATTCCTGCCAAAATCAGGCATACACTGCACATATGCACCTGTGAGATGGGGTCGCATCTCCACAATATATACACACAGTTAGTTATGCAGTGAAAGTGCACACTCTCGGGTTTGATTTGAGTGTATGTACACCCAAATCGAGGGAAGGGTTTAGGAATTACAGTATTTAGGAATAGCCACACCCCCCCTTTTTCAAGGGACCAAAAGTAATTGGACAATTGAACCAAAAGCTGTTTCATGGCTAGGTGTGGGCTACTCCTTCATTACTTCTTCATCAATTAAGCAGGTAACAGGTCTGGAGTTGATTCTAAGTGTGGTATTTGCATTTGGAATCTATTGCTGTGAATCAAAATCATGCGTTTAAAGGAGCTGTCCATGCAAACAGGCCATTGTAAGGCTTCAAAAACTAAACAAATCCATCAGAGAGATAGCAGCAACTTTAGGAATGGCCAAATCAACAGTTTGATACATTCTGAGGAAAGAAGAACGCACTGGTGAGCTCAGCAACATAAAAAGGCCTGGACTTCCACGGAAGACAGCGGTGGTGGATGATCGCAGGATCCTCTCTATGGTAAAGAAAAACCCATTCACAACATACAGACATATCTCATAAAATAAGAATATCATCAAAAAGTTAATTTATTTCAGTAATTCAATTTAAAAAGTGAAACTCGTATGTTTTAGATTCAGTAGATGCGTTACACACAGAGTGATATATTATGGCATGGAGGCAATCAGCCTGTGGCACTGCTGAGGTGTTATGGAAGCCCAGGTTGCTTTGATAGCGGCCCTCAGCTCGTCTGCATTGTTGGGTCTCGTGTCTCTCATCTTCCCCTTGACAATACCCCACAGATTCTCTATGGGGTTTAGGGCAGGCGAGTTTGCTGGGCAATCAAGCACAGTGATACCATGATCATGAAACCAGGTATTGGTACTTTTGGCAGTGTGGGCAGGTGCCAAGTCCTGCTGGAAAATGAAATTTGCATCTCTATAAAGTGGGTCAGCAGAGGGAAGCATAAAGTGTTCTAGAATTTCCTGGTAGAGGGCTGCACTGATTTTGGACTTGATAACTTGATAAAGCACAGTAGACCAACACCAGCACATGACATGGCTCCCCAAATCATCACTGACGGTGGAAACTTCACACTGGACCTCATGCAACTTGGATTTTGTGCCTCTCCCCTCCTCCTCCAGACTCTGGGACCTTGATTTCAGTGATGTTTTGGGGAGCCATGTCATCTGCTGGTGTTGGTCCACTGTGTTTTAACAAGTCCAAAGTCAGCACAAATGCTTAAAATATATAATTTAAAAAAAATATATATATATATATATAATTCTGTGTGTAACGCATCTATATAAAATATATGAGTTTCGCTTTTTGAATTGAATTACTGAAATAAATTTACTTTTTGATGATATTCTAATTTTATGAGATGCTAGGTTTACACATGTGGCAGACTTTGCACCAGTTAGTAAGAAGGTGATATGTTGCCTTCTCATCGCTTGTTTTAACGGTGTAAATTCTGCACCACTGTGCCACAACCAGGTGCATTGCACATAGTTGCAGGGTGGTTGCTGAGATGCCACATTCATTTGCAGGGCAGAACTGGCCATAAAATGGAATGGGAGGAGGGTGGTCATATTTGCAATGGCATGTTTGCAGCCCCATTCAGCAGCCTTTGCACTTTAAGGGTGGTGGTTGGGGGGTAGTAAAAATGCAGGTCAACAACCTGTTTTTATGCCTTCCAACTGCAAGTGTAAATGAGCCTGGAAATTTTTGTTATGGGGCTTTGCTTCAAGTTTAACCCCTTAAGGACTGCCCCACGCAGATATACTGTGGCAGGGTTGCCCTTCTGCGTGGAATCACCTACCCGTATGTGATTTTGTGCACTGGGTCTGGGGCGCGCACCACCCGCGACCCGCTACCGTTGTGATTGGATACAGCGGGAGCCAATCAGTGGGTCCGGTGGACCCGATGTCCACCACAGAAACACAGATCTCTGTTTTCCCCCCCAGTCAAAGCATCCCCCACACAGTTAGAAAGCACTCATTGGGCACTCATTTAACTCTTTGATCACCCCTGATGTTAACCCCTTCCCTGCTAGTGTCATTAGTGCAGTGACAGTGTATATTTTTTACACTGATCACTGTAATAATGTCACTGTTCCCCAAAAAGTGTCACTTAGTGTTCGATCTGTCTGCCACAATATTGCAGTCCCGCGAAAAATCGCTGATCGCCACCATTACTAGTAAAAAAATAAATAAATAAAAGTTCCATAAATATATCCCAATGTTTGTAGACGCTATAACTTTTGTGGGGTCTGTACTGATGGAGGGGGGTCTGTACTGAGGGGGGTCTATAATGATGGAGGGGGTCTGCACTGAAAGCTGTGTCTGCTGTCTCATCAAAACTGCCCCATCAAAAATGCCCCATCAAAACTGCCCCATCAAAATTGCCCCCATTAAAACTGCCCCATCAAAATTTCCCCATCATACTGCCCCATCAAAATTGCCCATCAAACTACCCCATCAAAATTGCCCCATCAAAACTACCACCATCAAAATTGCCCCATCATATTGCCCCATCAAAATCGCCCCATCATACTGCCCCAATCAAAATTTCCCCATCATACTGCCCCATCAAAATTGCCCCATCATACTGCCCCAATCAAAATTTCCCCATCATACTGCACTATCAAAATTGCCCCATCAAAACGGCTCCCATCAAAACTGCCCCATCAAAATTGCCCCCATCATACTGCCCCATCAAAATTGCCCCATCAAGATTGGCCCATCAAAATTGCCCCATCAAAATCGCCCCATCAAACATGCCCCATCAAAATTGCCCCATCATACTGTCCCATCAAAATTGCCCCATCAAAACTGCCCTTGTAAAAATTGCCCCATCGTACTGCCCCATCAAAATTGCCCCATTATACTGCCTCCATCTAAACTTCCCCATAATACTGCCCCCATTAAAATTGCCCCATCAAAATTGCCCCCATAAATACTGCCTCCATCATACTGCCCCAACAAAACTGCCCCATTAAAATTACCCCATCAAAACTTTCCCATTAAAATTACCCCCATCAAAACTTCTCCATCAAAATTCCCCTATCATACTGCCCCATCAAAATTGCCCCCATCATACCGCCCCAATAAAAATTGCCCCATAAAAATTGCCCCATCAAAACTGCCCCATCATATTGCCCCATCAAAACTGCCCCAATCATACTGCCCCATAAAAATTGCCCCATCAAAATTGCCAACATCAAATTTGCCCCATCAAAACTGCCCCATCAAAACTGACCCCAACATACTGCTCCATCAAAATTGCCCCCATCAAAATTGCCCCACCATACTGCCCCACTAAAATTGCCTTCATCAAAATTGCCCCATCATACTGCCCCATCAAAACTGCCCCATCATACTGCCCCATCAAAACTGCCCCATCATACTGCCCCATCAAAATTGCCCCATCATACTGCCCCATCATACTGCCCCCATCAAAATTGCCCCATCAAAATTGCCCCATCAAAACTGCCCCATCATACTGCCCTATCAAAATTGCCTCCATCAAAATTGCCCGATCATATTGCCCCATCAAATTTGCCCCATAACACTGCCCCATCAAAACTGCCCCCATCATACTGCCCCATCAAAATAGCCCCCATCAAAATTGCCCCATCATATTGCCCCCATCAAAATTGCTCCATCATACTGCCCCATTAAAATTGCCTCCATCAAAATTGCCCCCTCATACTGCCCCATCAAAACTGCCCCATAATACTGCCCCATCAAAACTGCCCCATCAAAATTGCCCCATCAAAACTGCCCCAATAAAATTGCCCCTATCATAGTACTCTTTTATAAATGATTAGTAAAGTCTGTCCCCTCCCCCGGGCCCTGTATGTAATCAGAGCTAAGATGTTCCAGCTCCTCCCCCATCGCCCACCACTGTGTATAAGAAGCTTTGGTAACCATGGCAAAAAAATCCCGGTTACCCTTTTTAAAAATGGCGCTGGCCGCCTTACATCGCGCCATTTCCGGTTTTGAAATAGCGCGATGCTACGGCCCAGCGATGCCGATTGTCTCCTGGGATTGATGACAAACATCTCCCAGGTAGCATTGCAGACAGGAAATAAAGAGCTTGGCCACGGCCCAGAGGAGGAAGTGAAGATTTCAATCTTCATTAGAAGAGTCAGTTTAAAAAATAAAAATAAAAAGATCTGCCAAATCGTTTTCAGCACACACAGCGGCTTGGGATGTCGAGGACTTCAAAAAGTGGGTGGAACTTCGCTTTAAAGGGTTGAAACAAATGAACAATATAGTTCATATAGTTCAATTCACTTTGGTAGTGAAAGGGTTAAAAACTGAAAAAAAAAGATTTGTCAGTTGAAGAGAATGAATGTCCCTAAAGGGGGCGCAGACAGCAAAAAAAACTGACAGGGGTTCTAATCCCTCTCCACTCCATCCAACACTAACAATAAACAGGATTTCCTTTAGTTATACTTTAACATATAGGGTAGAAATTGGAAAAAAAAACTATTGGTTCGGTAGTGAAAGGGTTAAAAACGGGGAGGGGGAGGGTTAAAAAAAGAAAATCATTTGGTTTGTCGCTAAAAGAGTTTCAAAAAACAAAAACTTAAAAAAATCTTTGTTTTTCAAAGAAAGGTTAAAAAAAGAAAAAAAGAAAATCATTTGGCTTATCGCTAAAAGAGTTTCAAAAAACAAAAACTTAAAAAAATCTTTGTTTTTCAAAGAAAGGTTAAAAAAAGAAAAAAAGAAAATCATTTGGTTTATCGCTAAAAGAGTTTCAAAAAACAAAAACTTAAAAAAATCTTTGTTTTTCAAAGAAAGGTTAAAAAAATGAAAAAATATGGTTTGGGAGTGGAATGAATCATAAATGAAAGGAAAAACATTTGACTTGGCAGTTAAAGGGTTAAAAATAGGGGGAAAAAATTGGTGGTATAATTTAACATATGGGGAGAAATGGGGAAAAAATGTTTGGTTCGCACCAGAACCTGTGAACAGACCAAAAGCTTGTGTGAACTTTAGAACCCTATTAAAGTTTATGGGATTCGAACGTTCAAAATCAAAAGTGCTAATTTTAAAGGCTTATATGCAAGTTATTGTCATAAAAAGTGTTTGGGGACCTGGGTCCTGCCCCAGGGGACATGTATCAATGCAAATTTTTCTTTTAACAATGGCCGTTTTTTCACGAGCAGTGATTGTAATAATGCTTAAAGTGAAACAATAAAAGTGTAATATTCCTTTAAATTTCGTACCTGGGGGGTGTCTATAGTATGCCTGTGAAGGGGCGCATGTTTCCCGTGCTTAGAACTGTCCCTGCACAAAGTGTCATTTTTGCAGGAAAAAAAGCTATTTAAAATCACTCGCGGCTAATGAATTGTCGGCTCCCGTAATACAGAGAACAGTCATTCATTGAAAGTCATTGATAAAAAAAAAAGTCATTGATAAAAAAAAAAAAATAATAAAATAAAAAGCGTGGTGGTCCCCCCAAAATCAATTACCAGGCCCTTCAGGTCTGCTATGGATATTAAGAGAAACCCCGGCCAAAAAAAAAAATGGCGTGGGGAGAGCGCCCCCCCCCCCCTCCTGAACCGTACCAGGCAACATGCCCTCAACATTGGGAGGGTGCTTTGGGGGTCTGTGGCCACCCAAAGCACCTTGTCCCCATGTTGATGAGGACAAGGGCCTCATCCCCACAACCCTGGCCATTGGTTGTGGGGGTCTGCGGGCGGGGGGCTTATCGGAATCTGGAAGCCCCCTTTAACAAGGGGACCCCCAGATTCTGCCCCCCCCCCTGTGTGAAATGGTAAGGGGGTACAAAAGTACCCCTACCATTTCACCAAAAAAGTGACAGAAATGGTAGAAATTACAGGAGACGGTCTTTGACAATTCCTTTATTAAAATCTTCTTTCATCTTATTTCTTCTGGTCTTCCTTCTTCCTTTCTTCATCCTTCGTTTTCTTCATATTCTTCTTCCATCTTCCTCCATCTTCTTCTTCCTCCGATCCGCTTCTTCTTGCGCTGGTCTTCTCGCCCTTCTCGTCCGGCATCTTCTTCCACGGCGTCGGCGTCTGTTCTTCTGTGTCGGGCCGCTCCACGCAATGGGAGGCTCCCGCTGTGTGAGGCTTCGCTCCGGCAGACAGTTCTTTTATAACGGAGGGCGGGTAGCCACCTGGTGACCCCGCCGCCCTCTGACGCACGGGGACGTCATGGGGACTTCCCTATGGCTTTCCCCGTACGTCAGAGGGGGGCGGGATCACCGTCCCTGCCCCCTCTGACGTCGTGGGGAAAGCCATAGGGCTCTGCAGCCCTGATTCATGGAAGTCAGCACAGAGAGGGGAGGGTAACAGGCTTTAAAGGAACAGGATCTTTTGTAACCACTTGCCGACCGCCATACGCCTGATGTACGTCCCTACTTTGAGGACAAATTTAGTTGTTATGGCAGCAGCTAGCTGCCATAACCCCGATATCCCCGTGTTCGGCCAGCGGTCGGCTACAAGATAAAAGTGGTCTATGTGGCGGGTTCACCGCAAGATCACTTTTATTGGTGGTGGGAGAGGGTCCCCCCGCTGCGATCCGGTGCCCTTTGCCACTGCCGACGGCTCAGATAAGCGGTGGAGGGCACCGGATCGCTTCTATCCCCTGGGCTGACATGGAGACGAGTGAGGGGAAGATGGCCCCCACCTATCTCCATGACACTGCAGGGCGGAAGCGACGTCAAAACGCCACTTTCGCTCATAGCTCTTAAAATTTTTTTATTTTTTATTGCATTTTAGTGTAAATATGAGATCTGAGGTCTTTTTGACCCCATATCTCATATTTAAGAGGTCCTGACATGCTTTTTTTCTATTACAAGGGATGTTTACATTCTTTGTAATAGGAATAAAAGTGACACATATTTTATTTTATTTTTTAAAACAGTGTAAAAGTAAAAGGTAAAATAAATAATAATTAAAAAAATGTTTAAACACGCCCCCCCGCCCACCAAGCTTGCGTGCAGAAGCGAGCGCATACCTGAGTAGTGCCCGCATATGAAAACAGTGTTCAAACCACACATGTGAGGTATTGCCGTGATCGGTAGAGTGAGAGCAATAATTCTAGCCCTAGACCTCCTCTGTAACGCAAAACATGCAACCGGTAGAATTTTTTAAATGTCGCCTATGGAGATTTTTAAGGGTAAAAGTTTGTCGCCATTCCACGAGCTGGCGCAATTTTGAAGCGTGACATGTTGGGTATCAATTTACTTGGCGTAACATTATCTTTCACAATATAAAAAAAATTGGGCTAACTTTACTGTTGTCTTATTTTTTAATTTAAAAAAGTTGATTTTCTTTAAAAAAAAAAGTGCGCTTGTAAGACCGCTGCGCAAATGCGGTGTGACAGAAAGTATTGCAACAACCGCCATTTTGTTCTCTAGGATGTTAGAAAAAATGTATACTGTTTGGGGGTTCTAAGTAATTTTCTAGCAAAAAAAAATTGTTTTAACTTGTAAACACCACATCTAAAAAAGAGACCCGGTCTTAAAGTGGTTAATGGTGCCAAAACACACAAAAATATATTTTGTTATAAAAACATCTTTATTGGAGTCCAAAGTTTTAAAAGAAACAAGGGGACAATGAATGTTGTCCTGAAGAAGCTGAAAAGTGAAACATGTCGAGCAACAAGCACCACGTTGGTTACAGTAGCTATTTTATGTGTATATTGTACATGTGCACTGAATTGTTTTTTATGAAATGTGGACAACATTCATTGTCCCCCGTTTCTTTTAAAACTTTGGACTCCAATAAAGATGTTTTTATAACAAAATATTTTTTTGTGTGTTTTGGCACCATTAAAATGCCATTCTGTTCTAAAATTCTTTGAAAACTATTGATAGATACAAGATAACTGAAACACTTTCATTGGATCCTACTTTCCCATTGATCAGGGTTTCCCCCCCATATGTACACATGTATAGGGCTTGCCATGACTATTGATGAGGAGGCACCCCCCTCCATATGTACACATGTATAGGGATTGCCACGAACAATGATGAGGGGTCACCCCTATTTCTTCACTTTGGGGTGCGGCAGAGTAATCTGCAATGCAGTGGTTCCCGGTTCCGGCTTTTTCTATATCAATCCACCGCAACAATTCAAGGGATTGCAATAGAAGAGACGGGTGTTTAATAATAAGAAACAGAAGCACTGCAAATTACTCTACCGCACCCGAAAGTGAAGAATCAGTCCCCTTTTTTACTCAATTCATTTTAGTGGGTTGGCATAACTGCCAGACATCCAGAGTTTTTATATGAAGGCCAACATTAGTCATCCCTGTGTCCCTGTCATGTTGGAATTATTTATTGTCCCTTGCACTGGAATTCCGAACTTTTCTCTCTATAATTTGATGTTGTATACATATATATATGTAGGTGAAGGTACTAAATCTGATTCTTCTTTTTTATTGCAGATGTACATGGTATTTACTGCAGACACAGCTCACAAGGCAAGACTACCCCAGTGAGCGAGACAGAATATGAAAGCTACATTGAGACTCCACCAGCATGTGATGTTCACAAGGAGTCCCCACCAGCATGTGGCATTCACACGGAAACACCACCAGCATGTGACGTTCACACGGAGACACCATCAGCATGTGACGTTCACACAGAGACTTCACCAGCATGGGATGTTCACATGAAGATTCCACCAGAATGTGACGTTCACATGGAGACACCACCGGCATGTGACGTTCACACGGAGACTCCACCAGCATGTGACATTAACACAGAGACTCCACCAGCATGTGTAGTTCACATGGAGACTCCACAAGCATGTGTAATTCACATGGAGACTCCACCAGCATGTGACCTTCACACGGATACTCCACCGGCATGTGTAGTTCACACGGAGACTCCACCAGCATGTGACGTTCACACGGATAATCCACCAAAATGTGATGTTCACATGGAGACTCCACCAGCATGTGACATTCACATTGAGACACCACCTGAATGTCACATTCATGTTGAGACTGCAGCACAATGTGACGTTCATGTTGAGAACCCATCAAAATACAAGGGCAGCCATTTGAATATATCCTCCCATGAAGATGAGGGCAAGATTAAAGAAAAGGATAGGCAGATCCTGGTGGTAGGGGATTCTGTTATTAGAGGGACAGAGAGGGCAATCTGTCAGAATGACCGCGATCGACGAACAGTATATTGTTTCCCGGTCGCATGCGTTTGGGACATTGCAGATCGGATGGATGGATTGTTGGATGGGGCTGGGGAGGACCGAGCTGTCATGGTACATATTGGAACCAACGACAACATTAGAAGAAAATGGAGCGCCCTACAAAATGATTTCAGGGACTTAGGGGCTATATTGAAGAAAAGGACCTCCAAGGCAGCATTTTCAGAAATACTGCCTGTACCTCGAGCCACACCAAGGAAGCAGCAGAAGCTTAGGGAGCTTAACAAGTGGCTGAAGAACTGGTGCAGGAAGGAGGGGTTTGGTTTCATGGAGACCTGGACTGACTTTTCAATTGGTTACTTGCTCTACAGCAGGGATGGATTGCACTTAAATGAGCACGGTGCAGCTCTGTTGGGAAAGAAAATAACCAAAAAGTTGGGAAAAAGTTTAGATCAACCATGTGCCATTCACATCGAGACTCCTCCAGCATGCAAAGATTCTGTTGATACTCGGGCAGAATGTAACTTTCCCACTAAAACTCCGGCAGGATGTGGTGTTACCACTGAGACTCTGGCAGAATGTGACGTTCATGCGGAGACTCCACCAGCATGTGTAGTTTACACGGAGACTCCACCAGTATGTGACATTCACACGGATACTCCACCAGCATGTGTAATTCACATGGAGACTCCACCAGCATGTGACATTCACACGGATACTCCACCAACATGTGATGCTCACACGGAGGAAAATCCACCAGCATGTGACATTCACATTGAGACACCACCTGAATGTGACATTCATGTTGAGACTGCAGCACAATGTGACATTCATGTTGAGAACCCATCAAAATACAAGGGCAGCCATTTGAATATCTCCTCCCATGAAGATGAGGGCAAGATTAAAGAAAAGGATAGGCAGATCCTGGTGGTAGGGGATTCTGTTATTAGAGGGACATAGAGGGCAATCTGTCAGAATGAACGCGATCGACGAACAGTATATTGTTTCCCGGTCGCACGAGTTCGGGACATTGCAGATCGGATGGATGGATTGTTGGATGGGGCTGGGGAGGACCCAGTTGTCATGGTACATATTGGAACCAACGACAACATTAGAAGAAAATGGAGCGCCCTACAAAATGATTTCAGGGACTTAGGGGCTATATTGAAGAAAAGGACCTCCAAGGCAGCATTTTCAGAAATACTGCCTGTACCTCGAGCCACACCAAGGAGGCAGCAGGAGCTTAGGGAGCTTAACAAGTGGCTGAAGAACTGGTGCAGGAAGGAGGGGTTTGGCTTCATGGAGACCTGGACTGACTTTTCAATTGGTTACTTGCTCTACAGCAGGGATGGATTTCACTTAAATGAGCAGGGTGCAGCTCTGTTGGGAAAGAAAATAACCAAAAAGTTGGAAAAAATTTAAAATCAACCATGTGTCATTCACATCGGGACTCCTCCAGCATGCAACAATTCTGTTGATACTCGGGCAAAATGTAACTTTCCCACTAAGACTCTGGCAGATTGTGGCTTTACCACTGAGACTCTGGCAGAATGTGACGTTCACAATGAGATTCCTCCCAAATGTGACATTCACAATGAGTCTTCTCCAGAATGTGACGTTCACAATGAGACTACTCCAGAATGTGATGTTCACAATGAATCTCCTCCAGAATGTGATGTTTATGAGACCCCTTCAGAATGTAATTTTAATTTTTGGAGCTTCTAAATCACCAACTATCAATGCAGTTGGACAAACAAGACAATTGGACTCAACATAAAGTCTGAGGAATGGAAAAAATCAATGGGTGGTGTCGCGCTCCAAGACTGATATCACAAAAAAAATCGCATAGAACCGCTGATATGAAGAATCAGCGGGAAAACTAAAATTATGCAAAGTAAAGTGACTGTAGTACAACAATGGCTAAAACATCAGTATGAACAATAAATAAACAAATAATAAATACAGTGACTATATATGACTGTAGTGCATCAATAAAACCGTAAATGAAAATTATTGTGCAAATGAAAAAATATATATAAAAAGCATTAAAGTGACTGTTATGCATAAATAGCTAAAGAACAGCGAAGTACAATGGTGATGTGTTAATATAAAGTGGCTAAGGTTGTAGAAACAGCCGTGAGGTAGTACAAAATTAAATATATAGGGAATGGAAACAGCAAATACATGTGATTATGGATAAAATTATTCAAATAATAAAATCAGCACATAAGTGTATCAATTAATCATCGGTAGCAGTTCATATAGCAGTTCATATAGCAAATGTGCAGTGTAGTGCAGGTAGGTGCAAATGTGTTCAGGTCTGGAGATCACAGTGATACACAGTGCCAGGTGTGGGTCTAGAGGTAATGGTTTAACTTGCACAGGGTGATGAAAGTGCTGTGCTTCTTCGGTGCTAGCAACACCCGTGGGTGTCCTAACTTCTTACCTTACTGCTGTAAGGTAAGCAGCATATATGCAGACAACAGGGAGGTGGTCTCTCAGGGGGATGGTTCTCTAGGGTCTCCTATCCGGTGGTCCTCTGTTTTCCAGGGTGTATGGAGCCTATGAGGTGGTGGGTCTGGATGCTTCCTTACAGGTAGGGCCAGGCACCGCTCAGCATATACCGTATTGTGTAGGTATGGAAAGGGGCGAGAACAACCAGGGACCCATATGGTGTAGTATTTTGGAATATACAGCTTGCTTTATTATTAAAAAGATGTGTACTCACATAGCAACAAACAATAGAGTATGTATACAAAACGAGCGGCGAGCTCGCGACCAGTGCGTCACTTCCGGGGTCCGTATCCAACGCGTGTCGTCACCGTCACGTGACTTCATCGGGGATATCACACCTTTATAAAGTCTGAGGAACCCTCCCAGGGACCAGGTACAGCTGTACCAACACAGGTCCCTACACTGGTGGCGGCTGCCACTCCAGTAATCGGAGGGTCCTACCAACAGCCCCATTTTTGTTTTTGGAGATTATGAATCGCCAACTATCAATGTAGCTGGACAGACAAGACAATTGGCTGTTCCTAGAAGAAGACTCAACAAAAAGTCGCAGGAACCCTCCCAGGGACCAGGGACCAGGTACGGCTGTACCAACACAGGTCCCTACACTGGTGGCGGCTGCCACTCCAGTAACTGGAGGGACTTCTGCAGCTTCTGAATTACTATCAATATAGTTGGACATGCAGGACAATTGGCTGTTCCTAGAAGAAGACTCAACAAAAAGTCTGAGGGACCAGGTACGGCTGTATCAACACAGGTTCCTACACTGGTTAGCGGCTGCCACTCCAGTAACTGGATGGACTTACCATCAGCCCTCTATTTCCCTTTCTGCAGCTTCTGTAGAAGCTTTAAGGTTAAGCTTTAAGGTTAATCAAATATATCACATTCTAAAGACAAAGGTAGAACAAGGGGATGGGGAGTATGGAAGAGGGAGGAAAAGAGGGGGGGAAGGGAGGCTGGAAGAAAGAAGGTGGATGAGGGTTGGGGGGAACCCTCACACCCTTCTATATTCCCAGACCCCCCCCTTTCTTTTCCTCCCTCTCTCCCTCTTCCATACTCCCCCCCCCCCCCCCTGTTCTACCTTTCCCTTTAGAATGTGATATATTTGCTTTACCTTAAAGCTTAACCTTAAAGCTTCTACAGAGGAAGAGGAGTCTTTCCAGCTTTATTTAGGCTTTCTCTGCTGGAGAAATGAGAACTCTTCCCACCAGTGAGGTCCTTCAGGGAGAAGTCCAAGGCCTTACACAGGGTGTATGAATCTATACCCTGTGTGGGGGCTTTATTGTTCTTTGGATGTGTTTTATTATAGGAGTGTTATATTTTGTAGATTAGGATAAGTTTGTATTTGTTGTGGAGGTGTGCGTTATTCTTTGGGTGTGTTTTGGAGTGTTATATATATAGATTGTAAAAAAAGGATGAAACTTAAAAAACGCCCTGAGGTTCACCCCTCCGCGCTTATTGGATGTGTACTCTAAAAAATATATATATATACTGGATACAATTGCTAAACATATACACCCATTCAGAGGTACAAGCAGCTGCTTAGAAATACGAAATATGAGAATGTGGCAATAGTCTAAACCAGTCTTTTTGTAAACAAAGTCTATGTGAATATTGCAGCAGCGCTATAGTCCCTATTCCACGAGGACTTGCGGTGAGGATACAGATGAATCCACGAACAATAATAATAATCTGGTAAATGGAGCACAGTAGTCCCTTGTGTGAAAATCATAGAAAAGCTTCCACCGATTGTTATCCACCAAGAATCCACCACGTGAGATCCAGACTCCCCTGTGGGGATGCACTCACCAGAAATTAGATAAAAATAGGCCCTTCAATCAATCCACAGCACCACCGCTCCTCTCCTTACTGTCTCCTCTCAGAAGCAAGCCATCAAATTAGACTCATGCAGGAAGAAAAATAAGGTGCATAGCGTAGTACAGTTTTTTAAAAATATAGGAATTTTATTGAAACATCCAAAAGAAGCCCCCCCCTAGTACAAAATTCGTACCATTAAACACAATTAAAGTAGCATAAAGTGCACTGTGCCTGATCATGCAGCATCTGCCGGAACTCCGCTTGTATAACACCGCCGTATAGAACTGTGCTGTGTTTCCTGAAAGCTGAGACCGCCTGGAGCGCACGGCGAGACGCACAACGTCACTTTGGGTTGTAGGTCACGACTCTGACGCGTTTCGTCGCTTCCTGACTTCGTCTGAGGGCGCCGCCCCTGGGATGTCAGGAAGTGACGAAACGCATCAGGGTCGCCGCCACACACGCCTGACACCAAATAAGTTTATCTTGGTCTAATCAGACTACAGGACATGGTTCAGTAATCCATGTCCTTAGGCCCCTTTCACACATGCAGGCCATATGTCCGTATTTCATCCATCCGTTTTCGGATGAAATACGGACATACATGCATCCCTATGGGATAGCTGGTGTCAGCGGATGAGCATCCGCTGACACCCGATATCGTCCGTCTCCGCTATGGTCCGATTCTGCAGACGGAGGAAAACCCTATTTTTCTATCCGTCTACAGAGCGGATCGGATGAACACGGACAGACGGTCCGTGTTCATCCGATCCTCCATAGAGGAGAGCGGAGATCTGACAGGGCGGTCCCTGCACAGGCTCAGCGGGGATTTCGGAACGATCCCCGCTGAGCAAGCGGATGTTTACGAGGCGGATCATTACGGATCCGTCCCGTGTGAAAGGGGCCTTAGTCTGCTTGTCTTCAGAAAACTGTGTGCAGGCTTTCTTGTGTGTAAACATCCCTTTTAATATAAAACAAGAATGACAGGACCTCTTAAATATGAGATCTGGGGTCAAAAAGACCTCAGATCTCATATTTACACTAAAATGCAATAAAAAAAATAAGAATGAAGTGTAATTTGAAAAAAAAAAAAAAATGGGTAGAAGTGACGTTTGACATTGCTACCACCTTCCTATGCTATGGAGCCGCTCGGGGGCCATCTTCCCCTCACTCGGCATCCAGGGGACAGGAACCGATCGGCTCCGCCGCTACTGACAGCTCCGGTAAGCAGTGGAGATGACAGGAGCGTGGCGGGAGGGGGGGCCTTTCCCTCCACCGATAAAAGTGATCTTGCGGTGAATCCGCCGCTAGACCACTTTTATCTGAAAGAGGACAGTCTTCTTTTTTTTTAAATACCGGGGTTATGGCAGCTAGCTGTTGCCATAACAACGGTATTTAACGTCAAAATATCGACGTATAACGACGGTGGCTGGTCCGTATGTAGTTAATAAATTTGCAAAGATTTCAAGCAAGCGTCTCTCACATTGTCATTATGGGGGATTGTTTGTAGAATTTTGAGGAAAATAATAAATTTAGTCCATTTTGGAATAAGGTTGTAACATAACAAAATGTTATGACGTGGATCTATGCCTTCCCCTAGTACAAGCACCTCCCCTACAGTAAGAAAACACCAGCTAGGCACACAGGTAACCCTTTGATCGCCTCTGCTGTTAACCTCTTCCCTGCCAGTGTCATTAGTACAGGGACAGTATTTGTCACTTAGTGTCTGATATGTCCGCCGCAATGTTGCAGTCATGCAGATCAGCGCCATTACTAGTAAAAAAAATTTAAAAAATCCCATATTTGTAGATGCTAAAGACCAAAATCAATATACACTTATTGGGATTTTTTTTTTAATCAAAAATATGTAGCAGAATACATATTAACCTAAATTGATGAAGAAATTTAATTTTTTACATTTTTTTATTGGATGTGACAGCTGCTGTGGTAGAGAACTCCAGCATGTTGTCCACGTGGAATCTGTCTTGGGGGTGGGTAGGTCCGCATGGAACCATGGTACATGTTTCACCCTAAATATAGGTGTACCATGTAACACAGAGTTTTCTCCATGAGCTGAAAGAGCTTTGTGATTAAAGCAGAACTGGTCATGACATTGACAGGTCACATAATCAGACTTTCTTCCCATTTTTTTTTTTTTAAAACAACTGTGTTTGTTTTTTATTGGTCCCCACTGACTACAAACTCCCAAAGTCAGTGGAGAGCAAAATGCACATTTGTAAAGCGCATTGCTGTCAGGTTAGGCAGACTGCTTCAGAGTCACGTGGTCACTGCTATTTCTTCATCTATCTACATGTAGCGCACTACCCCCTTGGGAGCTGCAATGTTGTTCATTACATTTTTGTCAGTTAGCCCTGTTTCTTCCTTCACCATGAAATTTTATACACCAGACGACGTTAAGGTTGATAATGCTTTATTCTGGGGTAAATCAATAAATGATGAAGCAGATGATATTCGATGCACCGTTACTTTATCATATTGGCATGTTATATCTTTTCTCCTGGTGACTCCCTCCTGTGCTCAACTTTTGCTCGGTTAGAAATGAACACTTCCAGTATGGACCGACCATCACCTCTTTGAAAAATGCGTTGAGTTAGACTACAAAGTCTCAGGCCACACTGCCTATTTCCATGACTACTATTGTTGTCATACCTCCGTCGAATCCTGCAGTTTGTGTATCACTGCAGTCCTTGGACACACATCGTGTTCACGGAATAGCACTACTGGGTTGCACTCCCTTTGCTCACTCCCAATCAACAGTCCATGTTACTAGACATGTGCAATTCGTTTCGTTTTTTTTTCGTTTTTTCGTTCGTTCGTTTTTGTACGAATGAACGAATCGTTCGAATCGAACGAATCCAAATAACGAATCGTTCGAATCGTACGAATCTGATTAACGAATTGTTCGAATCGAACGAATCCGAAAAACAACGAAAATCCGGAAAAAAAAAATTTAAAACAACGAATGTACGAATGAAGAAAATCCGAAAAACGAAAACAGGAACAACGAAAATGAACGAAAAAATTCGTACATTCGTAACTTTTTTTTTTGTTGAATTGGTAATTTTCCGTGTCCCTTACAATGGTGCTGCTTAAATTGCTTCGAATAGATTGAACGAAAAAATTCGTACATTCGTAACTTTTTTTTTTCGATTCGTAACTTTTTTTTTCGATTCGTAACTTTTTTTTTTTTTTGAATTGGTAATTTTCCGTGTCCCTTACAATGGTGCTGCTTAAATTGCTTTGAATAGATTGAACGAAAAAATTTGTACATTCGTAACTTTTTTTTTTCGAATTCGTAACTTTTTTTTTCGATTCGTAACTTTTTTTTTTCGATTCGTAAATTATTAAAATGTAATAATAGCATACACATTACATAAAATTATGAATTATGCTCCGATTACGAATCTACGAATGTTCCGAATGTACGAATAAATACGAATGCGTCCGAATTTCGAATAAACGAAAAAACGAATCAACGAAAAAATAACTCTTACGAATGTACGAATCCGAACACTGACGACTTACGAATGTACGAATCGTTACGAATCAACGGAGATGAAAAAAACGAAACGAAAATAAACAAATTTTTTTCGGAAACGAAAAAAACGAAATGAAAATAAACAAATTTTTTTGTTGTGAACATGTCTACATGTTACTCACAGAAAGCCAATTCTCAGTTTCCTCCGTCCGCTTGACTCCTACTTCCTCCTCCTTTGATGTCCGGTACATCCCTGCATGGGACGCCCAGTCTTCATTAGGTTTCTACATGGTCATTATTCTCCAGGGACCAGTTGTGGGTCCGCTGAACTCCTACTCCGCTGAACTCCTACAAAGAGGAAGGCATCTCATATTCTCATATATACAAGTAAGAGAAAACAAAGTCAACATCAATGAAATATGTACAGACATTTCAAACATCAGTTTTGTACATTTATACATCCTAGCTGCAGATCCCTACAGCTAACCGTGCATACAAACAGAACCAGAGCACTGCTTCCGGAGGAGGAATACTCTGCTTGCTGTAGGTCTTCTTCGGTTTCCACTGTCGAGGATAGACAGCTGTAACATCCAAAGGTTCCTAAGAGAAGACAAAATAATATACATGCTAACTGGATAACTAACTGGCTCAAGAAATACCCCTGACCCGCAATTATAAGGAACCTGAATTCCCCTTAACCCTCCATCCCTCTACTGTAATGTCTTTTCTGACAATAAATCATTGAAAAAAGGACTAAGTGTCGGAGCTGAAATCTGTGAGAAACTCTTTGATGGGAAATCTATGACGGACAGGGTGGAATGGTGAGGTAACGGTAAGCCCAATCAAATACCAGCAGCTCCTTCGGGGGTTAGTGCTACATGTGGGGGCTCGAGTCCGGGATTTGACGTTACCTCTCACAACTTAAGGAAACTATTCACTGGGAACTTATGTAAAAGAGGGTTCTGGACTGTGCCATTGTTTCTAAAAAGGGGTTAATTGCGGGTCACTACCTGGCCGTGTGAGCTGTGGGCGGAGCCAAGAAAACCCGGGAGCTACGTGACCAGAGGAGCCAGTGGGAGAAGTTCTTCCATCTGCTTGCTGCGTGAGACACCACGTGAGTGTATCTGAACATTTAGAGGGAAGGATCTGATTGTTACAGCCATGTTCCAAATGCCAGGAATGCCGTCTGCCATGGGGCCCAGGATGTTCCTTGTGGGTACCACTACAAGCGTCAGGCTGCCTGGAACGTTGTTGACAGACACCGTTATTCGTCTGAAACTGCATGGGCATTTGATACTGTACACGATAGGAGATGTTGAGGCCTTGGGTATGCTATTCAACAGGTGTGAGGGACTGGTCGCAAAACCCCCATCCATTTGTCCGATGCCTACACTGTGGGAAGTACCTGTTTGCCATAGAGCAACCCACCATGCCACCTCGTGCCTACCGGATGGACTGGGCCACAGGCATCGCTACTGAGGAGACTGCTATGTTCGCTCCTACGGCTAGGCCTACATTCTCCAAGTCTGCTACACCGAGTGCTCCTGAGGGAGATAGAACTGTTACTGCCATCAGAGAACTAACAGCGGACACCGCTACTGCTCTCACTTCCACTACTACCAACTTTGCTGCACCTGCCCAAAGGAAGGTGGGATACATAAAAGCCTCCCGCGGCCACAGTCGAGGCCTACATCAGAGACTTCTCGAACCGGATCCAGAGAAAGAAATCATTACTGAGGAATCCACGACAGGAACGGGTGAGAGATCTGGGGAAAATGTACATAAGAGGACTGTTTGTAAATATGTGCCCACAGAGGAGTTACGGGATTCTGAGATAGACTCCCTGTCAGATATCTCCGGAGATAATGACCTGTTTGAAACCTTGTCTCAGGAGATGCTATGGGCAAATAGCGATGATGTCGCTTCGGCCTTTAATTTGTCTGATTGGATAGCCATGGACTCGGGGAAGACATCACCCTGTGTGGAAACCCCTGTAATTACTAGCGAGACTTTGACCAAAGGTACCAGTCTGTTTGGGTCAAAGAAATTACCTGTCCATGCTATGGTACACAAATCACCAACTTCATGTGTGCCCCCTGGACTAGGAAGTACCAGATCTCTGCCGAGGCTTGGCCGATCACAACAGCTGCTAAACAAACAGGTGGCCACGGAATATGGACTGGAATTTTCCTATGTCCCCAAGGAGATCACGCAGGAAATCGAGGGGAACAGAGAGCGTTGGTACAGTGAGGCTGTTTGGGACTATTTAAAAGTACCAAAACCTTTCAGGAAGACAGGTTATTCTTCAACCATGGATGATCGTTTTAATGGATGCCTTCTGCATTGGAGTTATGGGAGACACATTTATGCGGATAAAGTGATCATCTTCCAGCCTGGCAAAGATAATGTTGTGTACTTTATCACCACCATGGATACACAAGGAAAAGCTTTGACTTTGCCAGACCCCCGCTTTTACTGGTGATCAGTTACAGTGACTGTTCTGTTTAATGTCATTTTTGAAGAAAAAAAGAAAAGAAGCCTTTATGGGGAATATAGCTAGGTAGTGTTAGCTAATAGAAAACTTTGAGTCAAGATCTTCTACCTGCTCCAGTACTTGCATCAAGGATGAGTGTCACAATGCCTTCTGCCACTAGGTGGTAGAAGTTTGCACAACAAAGGTTGAACTTTTACATTTAGTTCTTACATACAAAAGGGGGAAAGAGAGTTTCATCTTCTAGGAGATGAGGCTTTGCTTCCTACATTATAGATGAGTTAGATGTTGGGAATTATGATGCTGAAATTCCTCTATGTGTTTCTGTTAAGTGTACATTTTGTTGTTACTTTACCTTTCTTCCCTTCCCCATCCAAGTTTTGGGATTAAGGTATTCGACTCTCAGGATTGAGGGTCTATTATTATTTTTTTGACAATGAGGACATCATCTATTGCGGTGGGGGAAGTATGTAGCGTCCTGCTCCTGATGGGCAGACGCTATAAATAGAAATTTAGTTTTGTCTAAGCTGTAGTTTAGCTCAGACTGATTATGTTAAAATTCTGGTTCTGTTCCAGTTCAGCTGGGTTGCGTGGTTTCCCACTTGGCCGAGGGGTGGCGCTCTCGTTGATGGCCAAGGTTGTAAATTGAAACAAGCTGGGCGTATTGAGTGCTTCTTTGCCCAGAAACAGTCAATGGGAGTGGTCTACCCACTGTGCCTTCTGGGAGAGGGTACTTAAGGGACAGACCCCCGTGATAGGGTGTGTTCCGAACCTGATGGCCCTCCTGGCCTAAGGTGTGCTGCTGCCATTCAATTCATCTCGGGGCCGGCTGGCCCGAGGCTTTGTTACTAAAAGGTAGGCCCAGAAGTCCTGGGGCCTACCGATCCAGGGGTGGTCCTGTGCTGTCTTGCCTGCGGGGAGAAGCCAAGAAACTGAAGGTTACAGGGGAGGACTTTTCAGAGAGAGGACCGAGCAACAAGGCTGGCACCTCTAGAAGAGCCTGGAGACTCAGTTGGAGGACGCATCCTGGGTCATCTACCTCACAGTATCGCCGGCTCGGCTGAAAGAAACTGGTACTGTGTGACGGTTCTTTGATATTGCAAAAGTTACTGGTTACACAATCCTGTGTCAGAGAATTGTGCAACGGTTCTACTAATTCTTCAAGTCTGTGGCAGAGACTATGACCGAGCATCGCATCGGTTGCTAGGTCAGTGAGAGAGGCCTATCCGGTGGTTGCTGGATCCAGTTGTGGAGCTGTTTGTCCTCTTGATCAAGAAGTACCCCTGACCCGCAATTATATGGTACCTGAATTCCCCTTAACCCTCCATCCCTCTATTGGAATGTGTTTTCTGACAATAAAGCACTGAAAAAAGGACTAAGTGTCGGAGCTGAAATCTGTGAGAAACTCTTTGATGGGACCTCTATGATGGACACGGAGGTAACGGTAAGCCCAATCAAATACCAACAGCTCCTTCGGGGGTTATGGCTACACTTGTATGCAGTGGTGCACCTCATTTAAAGTCCCAGGGCAGATTTTTGTTTTTAAATATGAGAGTTGGCACTTTCTCTTCTTTCTTCCCCATTGCACTTAAAATGCTTTCAATGCCATCACCTTGTGGACTTCAATCAATCTTGATCTCCCTACAACCCCCAGAGGGGATCCTTCTGATGTTATGCATTGTAAATTGTGAATTCTAAACGTGATTCTCCCTGTGTGGAAGCATTTTTGTTTTTACATTTTCTATACATTTAACTATATGTGATGGCAGATCTTATACCCAATAAAATACTTGAACAAGAAAAAAAAACAATATCTACTTTGGTTATATTCATATTAAGTCTTAATATATCAAAAATGGCAGCTAGGCTGGATTTGGCTTTGAACAGTCAAAACATCCAACATCTAGGCATTTGATGGGAATACAATGATTCTGAAGAGATTGCCCTTTGAGGGCCACATAAAATGGAACAGCTGGATCGAGTATAAAAAGAACATAAGGCAAAAATGGTACAGAACACACACTGGGAGACAGATGTTTATGATAAAGAGCAACAAGTGCTAGAGACAGAGAATGGGTCAACTAGTAACGCAACAGCAGAACCCTAAGGAGTCAGAAATGTCACAGAACAATAAAAGAGAATGTGAAAAGCAGAATAGATAAAGGGAAAATGAGTGGAGTCTAAAGACATAAGGACATCAGATATTGAATGCTATACTGTAAATTAGGTCACTATATGTTTGCTCTTCGTTTGCCTTTGTGTGCTCTGCTTTGTGTTGCTTCTTGCCTGTCTGTGCTAATTGTATTTCTTCTTTTTACTTTTTAGCTCAGGTTTTTTCTTTTTTATTTAATTATCAGGTCTGCAGGAAGCATGTGCAGACCTGGTAGCTGGATGACCAACCAAAGAAGCACTCATGGCAGGCTAGGCATACATGCAGTTTTTTGCAAGGCTTTTGGTTTAGCGTTGTCACTCTAAAACAAGGAGTGCTTCTACTGGTATGATCTCCAGGTAAGAAACTCAACAGATTCCCAAAAACATTTTTTGCTAAAGAAATGTATACAGTAAGACAAGATGCCAATAAATATTGAATGTAGTGCAGTCGGCAGTTCCAGCAGGAAAGGGACTTTATGAGTGTGTTGAGACAGATACACAAGCGCTGCTGTAGGAGAGACTGTTGTCATATAACATAGAACAGCTGTCCTCCATCCACTAGGGAGAGAGCTGACAAAATAAACTGTTAGAGATTTTGGAGAGGAAGCGTGGAGGATTGTGGGGAATATAGTTTACAAAGAGACTCGGTCATTGCTACAGGTTCGTTATGAGCTACAATTCCCAGAGCGACACTAAAGAGGAGGGGTAGAGGCATTTGTCCTGGGTGAGAGAGAGAGGAAGGGCTCTCTTTTTCTTCAGGGAGACCAGGACTGATACAGACCTGGTGCACCTGGTGAAAAGGTAGGGGCAATCTCTGGCTGAGGAGTGGAGGTGGTGAATGGATGGTGACACCTGAGAGCAGTAGAGGCAGAGTACACATTGTCTCTGCTGAGTGAGTGGCCACTGATCCCAAGAAATTAGAAGCTGTCATCTCCTGGCCAAGACCAAGCAACGTGACTGAACTGAGGTCATTTCTGGTTCTGCTCTTATTATTAAAGATTGGTAGAGGGATTCGCCAAGATAGCCTGACCCCTCAATGATTTGATGAGGAGTGAGGCTGAACAAGATGACTCAGAATTGCTGAGATCGGCTAGTCAAACGAGAGGGCCAAGGGAGTCTCAATATCGATACAAGGACCCATTGACGGATCAGTGGGCCTTCCATCAATTGAAGAGGAGTTTAACAAATTACCCTATCCTAGCCTACGCTGATCCAACCCAACCCTACAAGTTACATATGGATGCCAACCATGATGGGCTAGGTGGGGTGTTGTATCAAGAACACGATAGACACCCACAACCTGTTGCCTATGTGAGTTGGAGCCTTACCCCTGCTGAGAAGAACTATTATCCCACACATGCTGGAGTTCCTTTCCTTGAAGAGGGCAGTTGTAATCTTTCCAGCTTTGGTAAAAGAGCAATGTTTTGGGTAAGGATGTCCCTGTGAGTTATGCCCCGTACACACGGTCGGAAATTCCGATGGAAAAAGTCAGATCGGATTATGTTGTTGGAAAATCCGATCGTGTGTGAGTGGAAAAAGTTTGAGAGCTGGATCTAAAATTTTCCGACAACAAAATCCGATCTGACTTTTTCCGATCATGTGTAGAGAATTCCGACGCACAAAGTGCCACGCATGCTCAGAAAAAAATTGGAGACAAAAGCTATTGGCTACTGGCCTCTACGTAGTCCCGTCTAAGTTTTGTACGTCATCTCGTTCAGAACGATCAGATTTTCCAACAACTTTAAGTTCAAGTTTCAGGCCAAAATACGTCAGAAAAAATCTGACGGATTTTGTGGTCAGAATGTCCGACCGTGTGATAAGTGTTAAAACTAGGGATGCACCAATACCATTTTACAATGAGTACTGATGCATTTTTTTTTAGTACTCGCCAATACCAATTACCGAAACCTACCGCAACATTTTTGTTTGCACTTCAGCTGTCAGCAATGGTACAAAGCATTGAAAAGTTATTTACAAATGAAGTACATTTTATTTTATTTTTTTCAATGTGAAACGTGTAAATATATGTTAAAGGTGTAAAAATATTAATGAACAAAGCAAACAAAAAAAATGTTTTAATTGTTAATAGTTTATAAAATAGAAGTGAACAAAAAAAAATCATCAGGAAAATAATAATTAAATTGAGAAGGAGAATAAGGAGTTATTAAGGCTGATCAGAGTAAATTAAGGGTTAATAAGAGGTTAAAAAGAGTAATGCCCTGTACACACGATCAGACATTCCGACAACAAAATCCATGTTTTTTTTCCGATGGATGTTGGCTCAAACTTGTCTTGCATACACACGGTCACACAAAGTTGGTCGGAAATTCCGAACGTCAAGAATGCGGTGACGTACAACACGTACGACAAGCCGAGAAAAATGAAGTTCAATAGCCAGTGCTGCTCTTCTGCTCGATTCCGAGCATGTGTGGCACTTTGTGCGGCGGAATTGTGTACACACGATCGGAATTTCTGACAACGGATTTTGTTGTCGGAACATTTGAGAACCAGATCTCAAATTTTGTTTGACGGAAATTCCTATGGAAACTGTCCGATGGAGCCTACACACGGTCGGAATTTCCGGCAACAAGCTCCGATCGCACATTTGCCGTTGGAAAGTCTGACCGTGTGTACGCATCATAACAATTACTTGACAGGTTGGCGATCTACTTGAACGACACGGGAGAAGTCAAAGATCATAAGGCACAGTGTCGCCTCCTCACACCTCATTTAAACCTCGAATTGCCGTACTACAGAATGAGCCCTTAGTTGCTGTCACGTACCTAGTGGCGAGTCTGGATTGCAGTGGGAGACCTCTCTTACGTCCCAGACTTGCGGCCCCTGGAGATGGGGACAGGGGGCGCAGAAGTCAGAGGAGGCACGAGTGTCTGGAAGGAACAGCAGCTGTAGGCGGGCCTCCGGATTAGACCAGCGAAGACAGGAACCAGCAGACAACAGGTGACAGGAACCAGCAGACAGCAGGTGACAGGAACCAGCAGACAGCAGGTGACAGGAACCAGCAGACAGCAGGTGACAGGAACCAGCAGACAGCAGGTGACAGGAACCAGCAGACAGCAGGTGACAGGAACCAGCAGACAGCAGGTGACAGGAACCAGCAGACAGCAGGTGACAGGAACCAGCAGGCAACAGGAACTGGCAGGTATGCAGCGGACCACAGGAACCAGCAGGCAACAGGAACTGGCAGGTATGCAGCGGACTACAGGAACCAGCAGACAACAGGAACTGGCAGGTATGCAGCGGACCACAGGAACCAGCAGGCAACAGGAACTGGCAGGTATGCAGCGGACTACAGGAACCAGCAGGCAACAGGAACTGGCAGGTATGCAGCGGACTACAGGAACCAGCAGGCAACAGGAACTGGCAGGTATGCAGCGGACTACAGGAACCAGCAGGCAACAGGAACTGGCAGGTATGCAGCGGATTACAGGACAGGTGCACAGGTAGGTCAGACAAGCCGGGTTTGGTAACAGAGGACACACTGCGGATAAGCCAGGGATAAGCCAGAGAATAGTCGTGGGTAAGCCGGGGTCGGGGCAGGCAGGAAGCAGAGCAGGTAGGTAGACAAGCCGGGTCACTGGTGCAGATACAGGGAAGTACAGGACTAACACACGGAACGCTGTAGATCAGGCAGCAAGGATTGCATGGAGAAGGCTGGTTTAAATAGCCCGCCTGGCGCCAGTAACCGTGCGCGCGCCCGTCCGAGACCGCGCGCGCGCACCCGCTCGATTCCGCGCATGCGCAGTAGCCCGCGCACCCGTTCGAGCCCGCACACGCAATCGCAGCGGTGGAGAACCACTAGGCCCAGCAGAGCTTTCCTTACATTGCCCCCCCCCAAGGGGCAGCCTCCGGATGCCCAACTGGGAACACTTCTCTGGGTGAGCTTTCTTGAAGGCTTGGATCAAATGCTTGGCATGCAAGTTGGTTTCAGGTTCCCAGGAATTCTCTTCAGAACCGTACCCCTTCCACTTGATGAGGTATTGTATCTGGTTATTTCTCTTTCGACAGTCCACAATTGTCTCCACCTCGAATTCCTCTTCCCCATTGACCATTATCGGGGCTGGGGGATCCGTAGATCGCCCAGGGAAAGAATTGGGGACTGCTGGCTTCAGGAGTGAAACATGGAAGACCGGGTGTACCCGAAGTGATTCTGGCAATTCCAGCTCGTATGCTACCTCGTTGATTTTCCGCTTCACAGCGAAGGGGCCCAAGAATTTGGGGCCTAACTTCCTGGAAGGACAAGTAAGTCGGAGATTCACTGTGGACAGCCATACTTTGTCTCCAGGCTCCAGGACCAATTGCCCCCGTCTGCCCCTGTCAAAGACCTCTTTATTAAGATTCTGTGCCCGAGTCATAGTTTCCTGCAACAATTTATTGTTGGTTGAAAAGAAGTCCACGGTCTCAAACACAGCAGGAACGGCACATTCTGGTACGGAATTTGGCAGGAATGATGGGTGGTAACCATAGTTGGCAAAGAACGGAGTCTGTTTGGTAGTGGAGTGGGTGGAGTTGTTGTAGGCGAATTCCGCCAATGGCAACAGAGAGAGCCAGTCCTGTTGAGAAAAGGATGAAAAGCAACGCAGATACTGCTCAAGAGTCTGGTTTGTTCTTTCTGTCTGCCCGTTTGTCTGTGGGTGGTAAGCAGAGGATAAAGATAGTTCGATGCCAAGGGAGTTGCAGAGGGCCCTCCAGAACCGAGACGTGAATTGGACGCCCCTGTCCGAGATGATATTTGCTGGAATCCCGTGAAGTCTGACAATGCCTGCAATGAAGGCCTGAGCCGTCTCTGGTGCCGAAGGAGTCCCCTTCATGGGGATAAAGTGGGCCATTTTGGACAGCCGGTCCACTACCACAAAGATGGCCGTATGGCCTTCGGAGGGGGGAAGTTCCACAATGAAGTCCATGGTTATTAGCTTCCACGGCCTTTCCGGAGCAGGTAGGGGTTTGAGTAGCCCCCAAGATTTGGTCCTGCAGCTCTTGTTGCGAGTGCACACTGTACATGATTCCACATACCTTTGGCAGTCTTTTGCCAGTTGGGGCCACCAGAAAGTGCGCTGGACCAGGTCCGTGGTCTTGGCTATGCCGAAATGTCCGGCCAGTACATGGTCATGACATAGCCCAAGTATAGTGACCCGGAGACTTTCTGGAACGAAGATCTTACCACCGGACCAGAATAGGCCATCTTTGGCGGAGACTCCTGGCCTAGCAGGCGGCGGGTCCTCCCTGGACGCCTGCTTGATCCGGCTTAACAGGTCTTCATGGAGAAGTAGGAAGTTCTCAGCGGTTAGGATGGTGTCAGGTGGATTGGGCTCCTTGGGATCGATGAACATCCGTGATAAGGCATCAGGTTTGGTATTTTTGGAGCCCGGCCTGTAGGTAACATGAAAGGCGAACCGGGAGAAGAACAGTGCCCACCTGGCTTGTCGTGGCTTTAGTCTCTTGGCGGCCTTCAGATACTCCAGGTTCTTGTGGTCTGTATATATGAGAATTGGGTGGGCCGCCCCTTCCAACAAGTACCGCCATTCCTCCAATGCCGCCTTGATTGCCAACAGTTCTCGGTCGCCCACGTCGTAGTTCCGCTCAGGAGGCGTCAACTTACGGGAAAAGAACCCAACGGGGAACAGGAGGGCCTTGGGGCCTTGTCTCTGGGATAGTATCGCCCCGACTGCGATCTCCGATGCGTCCACCTCCAAGACAAATGGGAGAGCCGGGTCAGGGTGCTTTAGGATGGAGGCGGAAGTAAAGAGTTTCTTAAGGGCGACAAAGGCGGCCTGGGCCTCGGTTGTCCATTGGAACCGAGTCCCTTGTCGGGTTAATTGTGTGATGGGGGAGATGATGGCCGAGAAACCTTTAATAAATTTTCGGTAAAAGTTAGAGAAACCCACAAACCGCTGTACCCCTTTTTTATCCACCGGTGCAGGCCAGTCTAGAATAGCGGAGATTTTCTGGGGGTCCATCTTAATGCCTTCGATGGAGATGATGAGTCCCAGGAACTGTATGCTCTGTTGTTCAAACTCGCACTTCTCGGGTTTAGCATACAGACCATGTTGCCGCAGTCGCCCCAACACGCATCTGACGTGTTGTTGGTGACTGTCCAGGGAAGAAGAAAAGATTAAGATATCATCTAGGTAGATGATCACAAACAGGTCTAAGTAGTCTCGAAAAATGTCATTAATGAAATGTTGGAACGTGGCAGGGGCGTTACAGAGTCCGAAGGGCATCACAAGGTATTCAAAGTGCCCGAATCGTGTACGGAAGGCGGTCTTCCATTCATCGCCCTTTCGGATGCGTACCAGATTATATGCCCCGCGGAGGTCCAACTTGGTGAAGATGACCGCTGCCCCCAGCCTCTGGAACAACTCGGGACTAACGGCAAGGGGTAACGATTTTTGATGGTCACCTTGTTCAATTCTCTGTAATCGACACATGGCCGAAGGGAATGATCCTTTTTCTCGACGAAGAAGATGCCGGCTCCGGCAGGTGACGTAGAGGAACGGATAAAGCCCTTTCGTAAGTTGTCATCAATGTAGTCTTTAAGGGCGGAGAGCTCCAGCTCGGATAGTGGGAAGATCCTCCCAAAGGGAACTTCAGCTCCAGGGAGAAGCTCAATGGGACAATCGTAGACCCGATGAGGAGGAAGGGTCTCTGCCCCTTTTTTGCTGAAGACATCCAAAAAAGAGTGATAGGCCTTGGGAACCAGCTGATGGGTCTCGTTGTCCAAACACATTAAGGTAGTTGACTGAGCGTCAGTCCGTGCAAGGCAGTGTTGGGAGCAGTAAGGAGAGGAGAAGGTAATCTCCTTGGTGGACCAGTCAATGCAGGGGTTATGGGCGCGGAGCCAAGGCATGCCCAAAATGACCGGGAACAGTGGGGAAGAAATAATGTCCAGACTCAGTAACTCCTGATGGAGATGGTTTATGCATGCCGGAAGAGGTTGCGTTTCTAGGGTGACAGGCCCGGATCTGATGGCTGAACCATCGGCCAGGTGTATCTGTAGTCCTTGGGCCTTGTTCCGTAAGGGGATGCTATGGGCAGTAGCAAAGTCTGAGTCCATGAAGCAACTGCAGGCTCCAGAGTCAATAATGGCGGGGACCATAATGTTCTTTCCGGGAAGCTGTAACAAAATAGAGAGAGCAAGGTGAGAAGAGGCGTCGGTAACGGCCATTATCTGGTCAACTGAAGGAGGGCGCCACTTACGGGTCTTGGCTGGACAGGTTCGCACATAGTGCCCTGGCTCCCCGCAGTATAGACACAAATTGTCCCGACGGCGTCTCAGCCGTTCTTCAGGAGTGAGAGCAGGGCGAAGCACACCCAACTGCATGGGCTCAGTTCCTTCGGTGGAGGCAGAGGGTCGACCCGGCGGTGGACCTCTAGGAAAGTAGGGTACTTTTGGCAGCATCCAAGAGGGACGAGGTGGAACAGAGGCCCTCTCAGACCGTCGTTCGCGTAGGCGCCTGTCGATCTGTATGGCCTGGTTGATGAGCTCCTCAAGAGTTGGAGGAACCCCAACCCTAGCAAGTTCATCCTTGAGGGGATCTGACAACCCCAACCGAAACTGGTAGCGGAGGGCCGCATCATTCCAGCTGGTATCAGCACTCCATCTCCTGAATTCAGCAACATAGTCCTCGGCGGGCCTACGCCCTTGGAGTAGGGCATGGAGGGCAGTCTCAGCCGTGGCACAGAGTTGCGGGTCCTCATACATTCGGGCCATTTCATCAAAGAAGGTATTTAGATGAGCAAGTTCCGCGGCCTCCTGTTTAAGCAGACGGTGGGCCCAGAGCTGGGGGTCGTTCTGGAGCAGGGAAATCACAAAGCCCACTTTGGTGGACTCCAAAGAAAATGTTCGGGGCTGTAGTGCAAAAAACAGTTCACATGCACTGCGAAAAGTCCTGAACTTGCTACGCTCACCGGAGAACCTCTCAGGTGTGGGTACTCGAGGTTCCGGGGGAAGCATCACGACAGTCGGTGGAGTAGGCTGGCTAGTGGTGAGGCCTGGGGATCCCTGAGTAAGGACATGTTTTTCAAGTCGGGTATAACCTTCCTGTAGGTTAGTGACCGCTTGTGCAAGGCCTGCTAGGTGTAGGCAGAGTTCTTCCATAGGAGAGGCTCCCTGCTCAGACTCGGTCATGGCTGCCTGATACTGTCACGTACCTAGTGGCGAGTCTGGATTGCAGTGGGAGACCTCTCTTACGTCCCAGACTTGCGGCCCCTGGAGATGGGGACAGGGGGCGCAGAAGTCAGAGGAGGCACGAGTGTCTGGAAGGAACAGCAGCTGTAGGCGGGCCTCCGGATTAGACCAGCGAAGACAGGAACCAGCAGACAACAGGTGACAGGAACCAGCAGACAGCAGGTGACAGGAACCAGCAGACAGCAGGTGACAGGAACCAGCAGACAGCAGGTGACAGGAACCAGCAGACAACAGGTGACAGGAACCAGCAGACAGCAGGTGACAGGAACCAGCAGACAGCAGGTGACAGGAACCAGCAGACAGCAGGTGACAGGAACCAGCAGACAGATGGTGACAGGAACCAGCAGACAGCAGGTGACAGGAACCAGCAGACAGCAGGTGACAGGAACCAGCAGGCAACAGGAACTGGCAGGTATGCAGCGGACCACAGGAACCAGCAGGCAACAGGAACTGGCAGGTATGCAGCGGACTACAGGAACCAGCAGACAACAGGAACTGGCAGGTATGCAGCGGACCACAGGAACCAGCAGGCAACAGGAACTGGCAGGTATGCAGCGGACTACAGGAACCAGCAGGCAACAGGAACTGGCAGGTATGCAGCGGACTACAGGAACCAGCAGGCAACAGGAACTGGCAGGTATGCAGCGGACTACAGGAACCAGCAGGCAACAGGAACTGGCAGGTATGCAGCGGATTACAGGACAGGTGCACAGGTAGGTCAGACAAGCCGGGTTTGGTAACAGAGGACACACTGCGGATAAGCCAGGGATAAGCCAGAGAATAGTCGTGGGTAAGCCGGGGTCGGGGCAGGCAGGAAGCAGAGCAGGTAGGTAGACAAGCCGGGTCACTGGTGCTGCAGATACAGGGAAGTACAGGACTAACACACGGAACGCTGTAGATCAGGCAGCAAGGATTGCATGGAGAAGGCTGGTTTAAATAGCCCGCCTGGCGCCAGTAACCGTGCGCGCGCCCGTCCGAGACCGCGCGCGCGCACCCGCTCGATTCCGCGCATGCGCAGTAGCCCGCGCACCCGTTCGAGACCGCACACGCAATCGCAGCGGTGGAGAACCACTAGGCCCAGCAGAGCTTTCCTTACAGTTGCATTCGACAGCGGCACCCCTAGGGCTCGTTTACATGTAAAGTTGGGGGGTGGTAAAACAGCAGGATATAATAGAATCTATGGCAAATTGCAGCAAACCTGCAGGAAAGCTGAAGGTACACTGCACTGTGCCCATGGTGTGGGTAAACCGCAGCACATCAGTGTGAAAGCAGTCATATACTAATATGCCCAGTGTATTGCTTCACACTGACTGGAATATCTCTTCTTTCTTCCTGTCTTGGACCGTCTTGGACCATCTGTCCAGTTGTCAGCGCTTCAGCTGGAGAAGTTTCTGGTAACTCCACAAATGCTGCTGGCAGAAAATCCCATGTCCCTGTCAGTATGGTGGGAGAAAGGCTGACTGCCTCTTCTCTCATGGAGGCTGAAGCTGCTGTTGGTGCTGGGAAAAGCTCAGTGATGTTTGGCCCTGATGCCAGCTCTTCTGCTGGAGGCTCACCAGGCTGTTCCTTCTCAGCAGAGAAGTATATTAAATCCCCAGTCTCTGGAACTGGTGTCTGGGGATAGAAGCAGAGGCGGCTCTAGGCTTTGTGAGGCCTTAGGCGAAACTTACACATGAGGCCCCACTCACGCCCATAATGGGAAAAAAAATTCAAGCAATAAAAATGGCTGCAAAAAGATGGACAGATCAGCACCTCTTCCAGGGCACCCTACTCACCCATCAGACATATGCAGCCAATAAAACATCTGGGGCCCAGCAAGGTGGCAACCCCTCCACATCCACAGTAGAAGTAGAGTGGGGGGATCCCAGCACAGCGCAGGGGGAGGGAGAGAGAGGAGGGCAGAGAGAAAGGGAGATGGGGAGGGAGAGAGAGGAGGGGAGGGAGAGAGGGGAGGGAGATGGGGAGGGAGAGAGAGAGGGGGGGAGAGAGAAAGGGGGAGAGAGGGGGACGGAGAGAGAGAAAGGGGGAGAGAGGGGGGGGGAGGGAGAGAGAGAGCGAGAAAAAAAGGGGCAGAGAGAGGGGAAGCAAGAGATTGTGAGCGATAGGGGGAGAGCGAGGGGGGGAGAGAGAGATAGGGGGAGGGAGAGAGAAAGAAGGGGAGAGAGATGAGGGGGAGGGAAAGAGAGAGGGGAGCAAGACATTGTGAGAGAGAGGGAGGGAGAGAGGGGGAGAAAGAGAGGGGAGAGAGGGGGTGAGAGAGAGGGTTAGAGAAAGGGTGCGCAAAAGGGAGAGAGAGGGGAGATAGAGAGGGGGAGGGGGAGAGAGAGAGAGAGAGAGGAGAGGGGAGAGGGAGGGGGGAGAGTGAGAGAGGGAGGGAGGGGGAGAGGGGAGAGGGGGGAGAGGAGAGAGGGAGTGGGGGGAAGGGGTGAGAGGGAGGGGGAAGGGAGAGGAGAAAGAAAGAGAGAGGGGGTAAGAGGGTTAGGGAGAAAGAGAGGGGGAGTGAGAGGGGGTAAGAGAGAGAGGGGGAGGTGAGAAAGAGGGGGGCGAGGGAAAGGGGGTGAGAGAGATCTCTAGTCCTGTCCCTGTCTGCAGCCCCTCCTGTGCCCCATGTCCCAGTCTGTGCAAGCACTGGGGGGGGGGGGGCAAAGAGCAGGGAGGAGCTGGAGAGTGCTGGGAGGTGGGGGCGGAGAGTGCTGGAGGGTGAAGGGCGGAGAGTGCCAGGGGGTGGGGGGTGGAGAGTGCAGGGGGCCAGAGAGTGCTAGGGGGGGTGGAGGGCGGAGAGTGCTGGGGGCCAGAGAGTGCTGGGGGTGGGGGGCGGAGAGTGCTGGGGGCCAGAGAGTGCTGGGGGGGGGGGCCGGAGAGTGCTGGGGGCCAGAGAGTGCTGGGGGGTGGGGGCTGGAGAGTGCTGGAAGGTGGGGGCAGGAGAGTGCTGGGGGGTGGGGGCAGGAGAGTGCTGGGGGCCAGAGAGTGCTGGGCGCCGGAGAGTGCTGGGGGATGGGGGCAGGAGAGTGCTCAGGGCCAGAGAGTGCTGGGGGCCGGAGAGTGTTGGGGGGGTGGAGAGTGCTGGAGGGTGGGGGTGGAGGGTGGAGGTGGGGGTGGAGACTGCTGGAGGGTGGGGGCTGGAGAGTGCTGGGGGTGGGGGCTGGAGAGTGCTGGGGGGGTGGGGGCCGGAGAGTGCTGGGGGGTGGGGGCAGGAGAGTGCTCGGGGCCAGAGAGTGCTGGGGGCCGGAGAGTGCTGGGGTGTGGGGGGCGGAGAGTGCTGGGGGGTGGGGGCAGGAGAGTGCTGGGGGGTGGGGGCTGGAGAGTGCTGGGGGGGTGGGGGGGGGCCGGAGAGTGCTGGGGGGTGGGGGCAGGAGAGTGCTCAGGGCCAGAGAGTGCTGGGGGCCGGAGAGTGCTGGGGGGTGGGGGGCGGAGAGTGCTGGAGGGTGGGGGCTGGAGAGTGCTGGGGGGTGGGGGCCGGAGAGTGCTGGGGGGGGTGGGGGCCGGAGAGTGCTGGGGGGTGTGGCCGGAGAGTGCTGGGGGGTGGGGGCCGGAGAGTGCTAGGGGGTGGGGGCCGGAGAGTGCTGGGGTGTGAGGCCCAGAGAGTGCTAGGGGGTGGGGGCCGGAGAGTGCTGGGGGGTGAGGCCCGGAAAGTGCTGGGGGGTGGGGGCCGGAGAGTGCTGGGGGGTGGGGGGCGGAGAGTGCTGGGGGGTGGGGGCCAGAGAGTGCTAGGTTGTGGGGGCTGGAGAGTGCTGGGGGTGAGGCCGGAGAGTGCTGGCAGGTGGGCGTGCATTGTTTTAGTTTTTTCATAGATAATATATAATATATTTACAGTTTACAATACCTGCTCCTGCTCCTCGCCTCGGTCCCCTACTAAAGCCAGCAGGACAGGGAGAAGCAACACATGATGTTCTCTTTCTCTCTCTGCCTGCAGTGCAATCTGGGAGTTGTAGTCTCTGCAGAGCACAGGCACCAGACGGCCAAGTTGAAGTCTATGTGCCTGTGCTCTGTGGGAGAACTACAACTCCCGCCATGCATTGGGGCCGCCGTCGCCGACTTTAGGGGAAAGGCTAGAGGACGGCGCCGCAGCAGTGGAGCCTGCTATTGGACGCAGGCAGCCTAAGCCATGCCCACCACCCATCCACCATGCTCATCCGCTGCCGCGGATCAACAGTGAGTCAACAAAACACCTGAAAGGCAAAGTAGGCGATCATAGATAATATATAATATATTTACAGTTTACAATACCTGCTCCTGCTCCTCCCCTCGGTCCCCTACTAAAGCCAGCAGGACAGGGAGAAGCAACACATGATGTTCTCTTTCTCTCTCTGCCTGCAGTGCATTCTGGGAGTTGTAGTCTCTGCAGAGCACAGGCACCAGACGGCCAAGTTGAAGTCTATGTGCCTGTGCTCTGTGGGAGAACTACAACTCCCGCCATGCATTGGGGCAGCCGTCGCCGACTTTAGGGGAAAGGCTAGAGGACGGTGCCGCAGCAGTGGAGCCTGCTATTGGACGCAGGCAGCCTAAGCCATGCCCACCACCCATCCACCATGCTCATCCGCCGCCGCGGATCAACAGTGAGTCAACAAAACACCTGAAAGGCAAATTAGGCGATCGCACGGCGGCGAGGCCCTTCTGTGGGGGAGGCCTAAGGCAAACGCCTAATTAACCGCTTCAGCCCGGACGATTTTACCCCCTTCCTTACCAGAGCACTTTTTGCGATTCGGCACTGCATCGCTTTAACTGACAATTGCGCGGTCATGCGACGTTGAACCCAAACAAAATTGACGTCCTTTTTTTCCCACAAATAGAGCTTTCTTTTGGTGGTATTTGATCACCTCTGCAGGTTTTTATTTTTTGCGCCATAAACAAAAGAAGAGCGGCAATTTTGAAAAAAAAAACTATATTTTTTACTTTTTGCTATAATAAATATCCATTTTTTTTGAAAAAAAAAACTATTTTTTACTCAGTTTAGGCTGATACGTATTTTTCTACATATTTTTGGTAAAAAAAATCGCAATAAGCGTTTATTGATTGGTTTGCGCAAAAGTTATAGCGTTTACAAAATAGGAGATAGATTTATTGCATTTTTATTTTTTTTATTTTTTACTAGTAATGGCGGCGATCTGCGATTTTTTTCATGACTGCGACTTTGCGGACACTTCAGACCCTTTTGACACATTTTTGAGACCATTCACATTTACACAGCGATCGTTGCTATAAAATTGCACTGATTACTGTGTAAATGTGACTGGCAGGGAAGGGGTTAACACTAGGGGGCGCTGCAGGGGTAAATATATGTTCCCTGCAAGTGATTCTAACTGTAGGGGGAGGAGACCGATCGGTGTTCCTCTGTACTGGGAACACACCATCGGTCTCCTCTCCAGTGACAGGACGTGGAGCTGTGTGTTTACACACACAGCTCCACGGCCCCGCTGTTTTCCAGGGCAATCGCGGGTGCCCGGTAGACATCGCGGCCGCCGGGCACGCACACCGGGTCCCGAGCGACGACGTGGGTGCGCGTGCGGCGCGCGAGCTCCCCCTAGACGGCCGGGAATATGACGTCCACCCAGGATGGGAGATCCACCTTGTGGACGTCATATGACAGTGGCCGGTATTGAAGTGGTTAAAGAGCCGCCTCTGGATAGAAGTTCACCATCTCCTGTCCGTAGAACGAAGAAGATGTTACCAGTGTTGGGCAGAGGCTAGCAGAGCTCTGCCCTGTTGTTAGCACTTCAGTTTGAATTTTAGTAAATGGTACCTCCTTTAATGAGAAGTCAATTAAGTTCATACTTTCTGTGATCTGTGGCTGGGGATTGAGGACAGCTTCCTCTGGCTGCTAGACAGACACATTCCTCCATCCAACCTCGTCTTGTGCAGAAACAGGTTCATACAGATGAGTTCAAACTTGCTGCATCTGCCATAAGAGCTCCGCTTCCATAGCTGGAGGTGGTGGTGAGCAACGCACACTGTTACTCTGCCCCATTGCTGACATTTCAGCAATGGAGGGTGTCTAGTAGCTGTCTGTAGGCAATCTCCAGCTCCCATTCCTGAATGCCCAGAAACTCCAAATCTTCCTGTGCCCAGAGCACTTCCGAGACATTCAGTCTTTGCTCTCTGTACTTCGTTATTTCCTCCATGCGCCACTTCAGATCACTCCCAAAGTCAGGGTCCTTGGACAGCCTTAGTACAACAGTCCCAGGCCACCGTAGTCAAAGACTTTCGTGGGGCTGTCATCCGCTGTCCATGGGCACACTTGGGCTACATACCGCTGGAGGGCTCTGTAGCTCTCATCCAAGCGCATCTCTGCCCAGATCAGGCTGCTTAACTCAGCTGTCCACTCCTTGTTTGGTTGTTCCCCCAATAACAGCACTCGCACATCATACTGTGACAGTACCTCACTGTTCGAGAGCTAGCGCTCTCTTCCAAAGTTGCCATTTGACAGAATCATACCATCCCAGCAGGACGTGCACTGATACTGGTCCCCTGTGCTGTATCTGCATCTCTTGCAACCTCCTTTGAAATTCCTCTTCCATGAAGGCTGGTATCTGTACCTCTCCTCTCTTGCTATCCGGACCTTGGATCCAGGTGGTGGTTTGGATGTGTCCAACCGCTGACAACCAATAACTAGGCAGTACTCGTTTTGGCGGCTCAACCTGAACTGTTTATTTAAACACAGGCACACAGAGATATTCAAACTTCTCATTAGTAGACTGTCTTTCAGAGGGGCTGCTGGAGAAATCCCCCCTCCCCTCTCACAGCTAATCCACATAGACATACATCCCATAATAAGTTACTCCTAAGGCAGAAACAAACAATAGAAAAAATGTAATACAGTCATACCCCAAACAACCCAACAGAGAGCACACCATAGTATGAGACAATATACAATATATATATATACAACATTCCAGTGTGGTTGTACAGTGAGTCCAACTAGAACAGATCAGACTGCGGTTCTCGGTCACCCTGTGCCCCTAATAGACAAAGGGTGATTTAAACATAGTAGGTGCATGGGGAGCTGAAACAAGGGTTTCCCAACCTCTCCAAGGGATTCTGGGTTCCACATGCCCCCCGCCCAAAGTGACTCCCGTCACAGGTGGGTCAGCAAGCCCAGACCACAATCTACCAGTAACCTGTCCACGATCTACTGGTTGCTGACCCTGCTTTAAACTGACTTGAGCTGCAGACCAAAGTTCATCCCTTTGATCTGTTTATGTATAAACAAAAAAAAAACAATGTTTTTTATCTATCTGTTTCAGCTGCTGAGCAATGTTGTTGATAAACATTGCCTTGCTGCTTTTCCTTTTTGACAGCTCTCCTGTCAGTGGGGGAATCCCACTGACAGATGAAAGAACCCAGCCTGAAAGTATCAGTTTCAGGTATCAGAGCATTTGCATGATTACCGATACTCAATGCTTAGTGTCTGCACCATACGGTATAGTTAAAACCATACTCCAGCTTTGGGTATACACTTTAAAGTGGTTGTAAAATCAGACATGAAAAATTAACATAGCATATCCCTATATAGTGTGTACTTGCCTCAATTAAGAGCACTAAGTGTAATTTCTCTGCTATCAGCATGAATCTAACAAAAACAAGTTTTCCTGACACCAATAGAGAAAAATTGTGACGGGGAGGGAGCTCCAGCTGATTGATAGACTCAGCTCTGTTCCTGTGTGCTGTGTGTGGGGGGGTCACTTCTTTCCAATCAGCTTTCAAAGCTTTCCTCACTGAGCTCTGCAGAGTGTAATTTCTTAAAGCTCAGACGAGCTTTATAAATTCTGGACTTTGAATGGATGTAAAGAAGAGAAAACTGCAGACAAACAGGTACAACCTATGTAGGAGAATATGTTTAATCTCTGTGTATCACCTGAGGTCACTATGTACAACCACTTTAACCACTTCAGCTTCGGAAAGTTTACCCCCCTTTGTGACCAGACCTTTCTATGTGAGACAGCACTGCGCTAATTTAACTGACAAATGGTGCAGGCGTGTGACGCTGTTTCCAAATAAAATGTATGTCCCTTTTTTCCCCACAAATAGAGCTTTCTTTTGGTGGTATTTGATCACCTCTGTCGTTTTTATTTTTTGCTCTATTTACAAAAAAAGGCAGACAATTTTGAAAAAAAAAACAATATTTTTTTTTTTTTTTAAAAACAACAATATTTAAACAATATTTGCTGAACAAAGACTCAAACCAAACACCTCAGTGCTGCAAGGCAGAAGTCCTAACCACTAAACAGTTGTGTGGCCATTACTGAAGAGAATGAGTAGGGCCCTCCTTCCCATGAGGCCTAAAAATGTAATGCACAGCTGTTATGGTGGAATTCTGAACTAGTACTGGTCTGGAGGAGTCTCCAATGCAGGCTCAGTTGTTGAGTCCTGTGCATGGGTTGGATATACTGTCCATAATCTGATCATAAACACCAAGATCCATTTCCTCTGTCACTGCTGGGTAATGAGCACAGGGTCCAGAAAGGAGGACTTGTCCTTTATTCACTGTGCTCTTTATAATTGCATTTAACATTCCATTGATTTTGCTGCAGGGTCATCTTGGACGTGATGTCAACAGCCCCAGCAGACTCAGAGCTGTCAGTCAAGTGACACTCTATAGTAGTTCCCTTTGCTCCTCCTCGGCAGTTACATGATTATTTACGGATATACAAAACACTGCAAGTAAAAATTATTTCTGTGCTTTTACCTGATGAGGGGTTGACAGGATCTGTTTAATTACTTCCCAACCATGCTATAGCTGAATGACTGCTACAGCGCGGTCATCCAGTTCTAGGAGAGCGTTATATGACGTCCTTCTGTGATTGCGCCCAGAGCACGCCCGCTGCAGTGTGCTCTGTGATTGGGGTACAGGGCCAATCACAATGCCCTTTTACCACGTGATCAGCTGTGTCCAATCACAATTGTGTAAACACAAGCCAGGTGACAGCTGACAGCGTGAGGAGAGGAGAGCAGATAACCAGCTTGTGTGAAAGGGATATGTACACTGATAATCAAGGCACTGATTATCAGTATCCTGATTATCAGTGCAGTCCCAACAGTGCCTACCAGTGCTGCCAATCAGTGCCCACCACTACTGTCAATCAGCACCTCCTCATCAGTGTCATCTATCAGTGCTGTCTATCAGTGCCCCCTATTAGTGCCCATCAGTGCCACCTATCAGCAGGGCCACCATCGGGGGGGGACAGCCCATACACTTGTAGTGGGTCTGGGTGTCCCGAGGGGCCCAGCTACCTGGCAGGGCTGGGAGAAGGTATGGTCAGGTGCAGGGGTACTCCATGGCTGCGCTGGCTTTCAGTATGCGTGCAAGTCAGCAGCTGCTGCTGCTCTGTGTCATTGAGCTGACTTTGGGCTCTTTGCTGCCACCTCTGGCTACTTCCTGCATGTGAACTCCTCGTGTGTGCTGCCTGTACTGTATTATAGACTGTACTCCGCTCTCTGTGTGTCAGCGACATATGTAAACAAGAGCTGGGACTAGGAAGAACACCTTACAAGTAAGGGCTGTTATACAAGTGAAGGGTGTGTGCGCATGTGCATATGTGTGTGTGTGTACATGTGTGTGTACGTGTTTGTGTGTACATGTGTGTGTGTGTGTGTGTGTGTATCTGTGTACATGTGTGTACATGTGTATGTTTGTGGACGTGTGTGTGTACATGTTTGTGTATGTGTACGTGTGTACGCGTGTGTGTCATATATACACATGTGAGGGGGGGCTGAGTGCGTACAGGTGTGAGAAGGGGACTGAGTGCGTACAGGTGTGAGAAGGGGGCTGAGTGCATACAGCTGTGAGAAGGGGGCTGAGTGCGTACAAGTGTGAGAAGGGGGCTGAGTGCGTACAGGTGCGAGAAGGGGGCTGAGGGCGTACAAGTGTGAGAAGGGGACGTAGTACGTACAGGTGTGAGAAGGGGGCTGAGTGCGTACAGGTGTGAGAAGGGGGCTGAGTACGTACAGGTGTGAGGAGGGGGCTGAGTGCGTACAGGTGTGAGGAGGGGGCTGAGTTCGTACAGGTGTGAGGAGGGAGCTTAGTGCGTAGAGGTGTGAGAAGGGGGCTGAGTGCATACAGGTGTGAGAAGGGGGCTGAGTGCATACAGGTGTGAGGGGGCTGAGTGCGTACAGATGTGAGGGGGGCTGAGTGCATACAGGTGTGAGAGGGCTGAGTGCGTACAGGTGTGAGGAGGGGGCTGAGTGCATACAGGTGTGAGAAGGGGGCTGAGTGTGTACAGGTGAGGGGGCTGAGTGCGTACAGGTGTGAGGAGGGGGCTGAGTGCGTACAGGTGTAGGGGAGGGGCTGAGTGCGTGCAGGTGTGTGAAGGGGCTGAGTGCGTACAGGTGTGAGGAGGGGGCTGAGTGCGTATAGGTGTAGGGGAGGGGCTGAGTGCGTGCAGGTGTGAGAAGGGGCTGAGTGTGAACAGGTGTGAGGGGGCTGAGTGCATACAGGTGTGGGGGAGGGGCTGGGTGCATACAAGTGTGGGGGGCTGAGGGCGTACAGCTGCTGGATTGGGCCATCTCTTTGCTGAATTGGGATGTCCCTTTGATGAATACATTTGTTTTTTTGTTTTAGAGGTTTTTTTTGTTTTCCTAGATCTGCTGGGGGGGGGGGGGGCGTTGGGGTCATTGAAAAGGTAGTTCAGTTAGTACTAGTGTAGGCGTTGTTTCATCCCCAGTTATCCAGAGGGATAAGCCACTTGTTTTCGGTCACCCTTTCTTGGGCTGAGTCGTCCGTCGAGATACAGGCTCTAATCGACTCTGGGGCTGCAGGCCTGTTCATTGATGCTGCCTTTGTATCGAAGCAATCAATTCCGCTGCGGCTGTGTGAAACTCCACTTGCCATTGAGGCTCTTGACGGGAGACCTCTACAGCCTGCCCATGTGACTCATGAGACGGTTCCGTTGTCCATGGCCGTAGGGGCTCTTCACCATGAGATAATCCAATTCCAAGTTATTTCCTCACCTAAGTTTCCGCTGGTTTTTGGTTATCCTTGGTTACAGAGGCGCAACCCCTCTTTTGATTGGCTCCATGCTGAGGTTCTCTTCTTGTCACCACAATGCAGTGAGACATGCTTTCAGAAGGTAGCCAAGGTCATGTGCACCTCTTCACTTTCCTCCCTTCCTGAGGAGAATCCTGATTTTAGCAATGTCTTTGACAAAGAGGTCAAGCCGGTAGTTTGCCTCCACACAGGCCGTATGATTGCGCAATTGACCTTGTGACCTGGTGCCATACCCCCTCGTGGCCGGGTTTACCCTTTGTCAGTCTTAGAGGATAAGGCCATGGAAGAGTATGTTGCAGACACACTTTCTCAAGGTTTCATCCGCAAATCCTCATTTCCTGCTGGTTTCTTCTTCGTGAAGAAGAAGAGTGATGAACTGAGACCTTGTATTGATTATAGGGGTCTCAATCGTTTCACGATTAAGAATGCCTATCCGATTACGTTGGTAACGGAGTTATCTGACCGCCTCAAGGGAGCAACCGTTTTCACAAAGCTTGATTTGAGAGGGGCATACAATCTCGTGAGGATTAAGGAGGGGGCGACAAGTGGAAAACTGCGTTTAATACCAGAACAGGCCATTATGAGTACCTCGTAATACCTTTTGGCCTTTGTAACGCCCGGAAGTTTTCCAGGAATTTATTAACTATGTCCTCCGAGATTTATTGCAGTTATGTGTGTTGGTTAATCTCAATGATATCCTCATATTTTCCAAGTCCCTGGAGAGCCACCACACAGATGTCTGTTGTGTGCTTCAGAAACTAAGAGAGAACAATCTCTATTGTAAACTGGAGAAGTGCGAGTTCCATCGTGAACAGGTTAAATTCCTGGGTTATGTCATTTCCACTGCTGGGTTTTTGATATACCCAGAGAAACTTTTGGCAGTCCTACAGTGGCCCCAACCCGTGGGTTTACATTCTCTGCAGCGTTTCCTGGGCTTTGCCAACTAATATCGGAAGTTTATTCGTAACTTCTCGTCTCTGCTCAAGCCCTTGACTGATATGACCAGAAAGGACGGTAACCCACAGAGTTGGTCTCCAGAATCCCTTAAGGCCTTTGAGAGTCTCAAGACTGCCTTTGTTTCTGCTCCTGTGTTGGATGAATCCTTGTGGCTACTTTTCTGTCTCAACGTCCTACCTCTGAGAGCGCTATGAATCCTTGCGGCTACTTTTCCAAGAAATTGTCACCTGCGGAGTGCAATTACGAAATTAGTGACAGAGAGCTGTTGGCGATCATTTTAGCCCTGAAAGAATGGAGACATCTCCTAGAAGGTACCACTGTTCTTTTATTATTAAACAAGTGTGATTTAACTGTACTTATGTCTCGGCCTGATTTCATGGTTTCTGACACATATATTATGTTGTAAGAGTGTTAAAATAAAAGTGGGTGCACTGAAGAACTCGTGGGATGGTTAGCTGGCTGATTCAATGGGACGGCCAGCGGGAAATGTTGGTGGTGAGGACTGGGGGGGGGGCCAGGCCCAAAGCTTTATAAGGGGCCCCAAAATTTCTAATGGCTGTCTGGGAGTATGCTAAAGGCCCCCTACCCTGAGGGAGGAGAGGGAGACGGACCTCCTATCACAATCTGGATTAGCAGCATGGATTGTAAGTGTCATCATAATGGGGGTTTGTTATTATACAGACATAGACTGGGCGGAAAGATCACAGGTCAGTTTGCTTCAGTGTAAATCACACAAATAGGAAACATAAGGGGAATACAAAGACATTGAATTTCAAAAGAGCCAACTTCCCTAAACTACGAACCTTGCTAGAAGATATAAATTGGGATAGAATCTTAGGAACAAAGAATACGGGATGGGTTTGCTTTAAAAGCATAATAAATAAGGGCATGAGCCAGTGCATCCCATTGGGAAATAAATTTAAAAGAGCAAACAAAAATCCTGGATGGCTTAACTGCAATGTAAAAATGCATATAAAAGCAAAAGAGAAGGCCTTCAAAAAATACAAGGCTGAGGAATCATCATCAGCATTCAGACTTTACAAAGAATGCAACAAGAAATGTAAGGGTGCAATTAGGGCGGCTAAGATAGAACATAAAAGACACATAGCGGAGGAGAGCAAAAAAAATCCCAAGAAATGATTTAAGTATATAAACAGTAAAGAAGGGAGGACAGACCATTTTGGCCCCATAAAGAATGAGGAAGGAAATCTGGTTACAAAGGATGGGGAGATGGCGAAGGTATGTAATTTATTCTTCTCCTCAGTCTTCACGAAGGAATCGGGGGGCTTCAGTAAACAAAAATGCAGTGTTTATCCTCATGACACATCACAAAAAGAACCCTCATGGCTAACAGAGGACAGAATTAGAGATAGACTTGGAAAACTTAACATTAATAAGTCACCAGGACCAGATGGCTTGCACCTGAGGGTCCTTAGTTAACTTAGTCAAGTAATTTCCAGATCATTGTTCCTAATTTTTACTGACAGTCTACTAACGGGAATGGTACCTGCTGATTGGAGAAAAGCCAATGTAGCACCAATATTTAAAAAAGGGCCAAAATACATCCCTGGGAATTACAGACCAGTTAGCCTAACATCCTTAGTATGCAAGCTCCTGGTGGGGATGAGAACGTATTCTCTCTGGAGAAGAGATGCTGTAGAGGGGATATGATTTAAATTTACAAATACCACACTGGTGACCCCACAGTAGGGATAGAACTTTTCACAGGAAGGGAGTTTAATAAGACATGTGGCCACTCATTAAAATTAGAAGAAATTAGATTTAACCTTAAACTGCGTAGAGGGTTCTTTAATGTAAGAGCGACAAGGATGTGGAATTCCCTTCCACAGGCGGTAGTTTCAGTGGGGAGCATCGATAGTTTCAAAAAACTATTAGATAAGCACCTGAACAACCATAACATACAGAGATATACAATGTAATACTGACATATAATCACACACATAAGTTAATGGACTTTTATTCAGCCTCTCCTACTATGTAACTATGTGATTAAATACTACCAAAAGAAAGCTCTATTTGAGTGAAAAAAATTATAAATATTTCCTATGGGTACAGTGTAGCAGTCGTCAAAGTGCGACAGCACTGAAAGCTGAAAATTGGCCTGGGCAGGAAAAGGGTGAACGTGCCCAGTAGGCAAGTGGTTCATGTAACCATGTATCCAGTGGCAGCTCCCCATGAGCAGCCTACACTAGAGTTCTAGACATAATATTTTGATTTACATAGCCCTCTACTTCAGACCTAAATGAACACCTGTGGAGGACAGAAGATAAGAGACATTTGGATCCAAAAGTGGGTCAGCCAAAAGCCGTGAATTTCACATTGACTGCAAAGAAAGAGGTGTATTCTTGCTGCTTCACTAAGAACTAACAACAATATACACAACAGAAGGAGAACATAACTCACAAATCATGGCTGTATTAAATGTACAAAAAGGCATGTATTTTCATGTGTTTTAGATTTCAATAATACAGCAAAAAAAAGACAATAAAAAAAGTTTAGAGTTCTCATTATTTCCAGATATCCAATTTCCAAAGCACTTGAGACCATAAATCTTATAAAACATGTTTAGAATGTCTGCTTACTCCAGGCATGTACTTTAATAAATGCAAATCAATGCAAATATTGTTCCCACCAGGGAGTATTTTAGAAATATTGGAATCTATTTGTGTCTCATACAGGAAGCACATATTATTTTGAAAAGACAAATTTTATAATGCTGGAGGTGACTTGGAAATGTAAATTAGGAAAGCTATTGTAATGTTAAGTCAAAGAGCATGGTCAAAGCTAGAAGAGCGCCCTGTGTAGTAAAAAAATGAAAGTTCCCACTTTGAATATCATCATTGTTGTTGTTCATATGGGCATACCTGGTCAGTGCTGATAAGTGGCAATACCTCACATGGCATCTGTTATGCCTGCAAGCAGAGCTAACCATAAGGATTTGTTTGTAAACATACCTGTATCTCTAGTGTTGTAACAATAGCCATAGCAGCCCATGCAACTGCTATAGGGTCTGGGGGAAAATAGGGGCATTGTTTTGGCAATATTAGAATATCTGTTTGCATGTGAAGATAATGCAAATCCAGTACTTTTGTGAAAAAGGGAGACTTTTGATGGCCTCATCTAAATATATATATACGGAAAAAAATAGGTGTTGACCGGAGAAAATTCTCCAGTAACTTACAATAGTGGACTATAACGACAAAGCAATGGAGACAAGTAATGGATAAAAAAAATCTTTATTAAACAATATTAAAATAGATAAAAATCAAGGTATCCCATCCCAAACATCTAGGGAAAATGATACCTTGTAACAAGTATACATACAGTAGCTTGTTAAACCTGCATACAACCATATAAGTACACTTAAATAACATGTGCTTGGCCTGCTGTCTGTAAGGTCAATGCATTTGGTAAGATTTTAGGTTCCTCAGGACCCAGACAAGAAGAGAGCAAGCTACCAGTAACTGTGGTAGCCAAACGTCCGCCCATTAACTCCTGGGCTGGGCACAGTGGCATACAGAGGGAAAAGACCCCCCAATGGACATGGATGAAGCAGCCAGACTAAAAATGTTAAATAGACAAGTCCCAGTAGGGATAGGAGGAGAATCCAATAAGATATCTGTCCTGAGATAGTGGAATTATGTAACCCCAGAGGGACCGATAGCGACAACCAAGATACATTCAGTAAAAAGGATTATTAGTCCCAGTGTATAAAGGGATATTTATCAGAGAAGCCAAAGACAGATGAATCAATTTCAAGTATATAATGACCCTCATAGACAAAAAAACGGGTGGCAATCCCACACCAGACTGTAACATAAATCTCACAATTGAGAGGACCGTTAGGGACTGGCTGCCATCTACAGACAGTGGATCCAGTACTGTATCAAGGGTTGCAGAGGTTGCTGTTGACACTGATCCTGTACGCCATGTGATATTTAAGCGCAAAGTATTTTCTGATTGGATTAGTAAGAGATTGTGATGTCCCCGCCTGCCTCTCCACACTGTCCAGTCAAAAAACACCTCATAATCATTGAAAAAAATGCAAGCTGTTCTGTGAATGGTGGCTGTGCACAGGACCTGGAAGACCATAGCTCCCACTACTCTGCTTCCACAGTGGTCCCACAAGTAAAGAATATATATACTTCTATTGGTTTTAGCTGGACCAATGTAACAATACAATAAATTCATACCTTGAGTTCATCTTTAATGTTAAAATCGAATTCCCCAATCTCCAATTGAGAAGCTGAGCATTGTTTCCATGTCCTAAACATAAGAAGCTGGTGTGAAGAAAAATGGCAGCAAGTGCTATGGACTGATGAGTCAAAATTAGAAATATTTGGCTGTAGAAGGATGCAGTTTGTTCTATGAAGGGCTGAAGAGCGGTACAATGATGAGTGTCTACAGGCAACAGTGACGCATGGTGGAGGTTCCTAGCATATTTTGGGCTGCATTTCTGCAAATGGAGTTGGATATTCGGTCAGGATCAATGGTGTCCTCTTGCCATGCCATCAGGGAGGCATGTGATTGGCCCCTCATTTACTCTGCAGCAGGACAATGACCTCAAACATACAGCCAATGTAATTAAGAACTATCTTCAGCATAAAAAAGAACAAGGAGTCCTGGAAGTGATGGTTTGGCCCCCACATAGTCCTGATCTCAGCATCAAGTGTCTGGTATTACATGAAAAGACAGAAGGATCTGAGGCAGCCTACCTCCACAAAAGATCTATGGTTAATTCTCCAAGATGTTTGGAACAACCTACCTGCTGATTTCCTTCAAAAACTGTGTGCAAGTGTACCTAGAAGAATTGATGCTGTCTTGAAGGCAAAGGGTAGTCACGCCAAATACTGATTTGATTTGTATTTCTCTTCTGTTTATTTAGTTTTTTTTACTCATTTTGTTAATTGATAAAAATAAGCTATTAACACTTATATTTCTGAAATCTTTCTTAATTTACAGCATTTTTTCACACCTGCCTAAAACTTTTGTACAGTGCTCTGTATATGTACAGTATAACTATCCAAGTCCCTCATCCAGAACAAGCGGGCAGATCACAAGTTATTTATTTATTTATTTAATAATCCATATGTTTATCCCAAGTCGGTAACTCAGAGAGTATTGAAGCCAGTGACCGGTTAGCCATTAGCGTTTAGAACAGGGTCAGTAATGGAATCCAGCCCCCCGTCCATATTTCACTTAGTACAAAGTCCCTATAAGTTATCCACACGCATTACATTCTGACTATACAATATTTGTACAATCCTCTTTAAGTTTACCAAAACTAGGATCTAACTAATCCATTCAATCGGTATCCAATCACTGCTCTGCCTTTTGGCTAAGATCAAGTGTAGTATCTGTTTTTATCAGTTGCCAGAGGAGGCGCTGTGCTACTCCCTAAGGGGAGAGCTATATAAATCCAATGGTGTAATTGCACCTGGAAGGGCGGTCTCAGCAGGGACTACATCTGGCCACCCGATAGATACTGGGAGCCAATCAATGGTTGAGTCTGAGCTGTCTGGAAGTGTGCTCCTGGTGAAGATGGGTGCTGCACCAGGTCTGGTCAAAGGGTCGGGTCCCTGGCCTTCTGGCCTAGATCTGTGTGGTCTCTTTTCCTGGCAGTTTTTCTGGAAAGAACATCGACTCCCCTTTAGCACCGGGGGAAGCGGTTAGTATTTGCCGGATATAATTAGGCAGGAGTGACGGGAGTGATGGTTGAGCCTATGAGTAGGGGCTCTCCCTAAGCTCCCAGAGCTCCAGGCCTTCCTGGTAGTGGTGGAGGCTCCACCAGTCTCGCTGCCGGCCAGGGTTGGAAAGAAAGCCTATGGTGTATGTGCCCCTGGAGTGGCAGTCCAGGGGTGCCATACAATCACTGTGAGTGAGGGTCACTCTGATTTATGGCACCACAGTCACTGCACCATACCACATTCTTTTTTCTCACCTGCCTCCTGAACTGGGACCGGAGGAATTTTTTATTCCTGGCTGGAGGGCCTGGTCATTTACACAATGACAACTTTTCACTCTCCACTTCCTACTCCCCCACTTTCTTTTATTTAAGCCCTTTGTTTTGTCACTTTTTGTATTTTTATGTTTGTACACGTTTTTGCACGTGTGACTGATAGGATGTAGGTCATCAGGCCTGCCCTAAAAGGCTTGGGAGGGGGTGGACATGGCCTTCTGGCTTAGTTGGGTCTCTCATGGAGCCCAGATTGAGTACATGGGTGGGTCTGTTTCGGCAGACCCGTCAGAGAAAGGAGTCCATCTGGTTTTGGACAGATGGACCAAGTGTAATGTACCCCATTCCCCATCTGGAGCCTCACACCCCAGGGGATCAGGGCAAGGCCCTCTGATTTTAGAGGATCCTGGGTGGGCTGCAGGAACAGAAATGGCCCATCTTTACTGTATTGTGGTCATCTGGCTACCATGTAATCTTCCCTGCAACTTTTGGCCCCTCATTGTTCTTTTGGGGCCCTGTGAAGCAATACAGAGTTTACAGCACGCATGTATGACCTTGACAATAGGAATTCAATTTTCTATATTGTTCTGAAAGTTTGCCACTATGCCCTAGGAAAAAAAAGGTTCAGTTCAGGGTGGTTCCCCCTTCACTAGAAGACTCCTACTTATTACTTAGCGCAGACAGACAGACAGACACAGCAATCCAAACAGTCAGGGAGAATGTGTCTAGGTAGGTGCCTACTTTAAAGGAGAAGTAGCCAAGCACTTCTGACATGTGAAAACTGTATATTGATTAGGAAAAGGGGACTTAGATTTTTTTTTTTATTTATTATTATTAAAATATTTACAGTGCCATCATCCAAATACAGAAAGTAGAGACAATGTATATTAAACAGTATGTGTTTAGTATCACTTTAAAACCGCTTTTGAAATTTCATTAGCATGTTAAAACTAATATGAGATTTTAGTGACAAGTGAACTTCTTTAAACACTTCAGCTCAGGAAGGTTTTACCCCCTTCCTGACCAGGCCATTTTTTGAGATACGCTACAGCGCTGCCTTAATTGACAATTGCACGGTCGTGTAACGCTGTACCCAAATAAAATCAATGTCCTTTTTTTCCCACAAATAGAGCTTTCTTTTGGTGATATTTGATCACGTCTGCAGTTTTTATTTTTTGCGCTATAAACAAAAAAATCGTCAATTTTGAAAAAAAAAAACAATATTTTTTACTTTCTGCTATAAGGCTGGGTTCACAATTATGCAAATTGGATGCGGTTTCCCTGCATCCAATTCGCATAGCAGAAGATTGTGACCCCCTCTCTATGGAACCGGTTCACACATCTTCGCAGTGGTTTCGGTGCGAATTGCACAGGAGCCCTGTGCGTCTTTTGGTCCATTTCAGGTCTGAATTCAGTCCAAAATTTGAGCTGAAATCGGACCTGAAGCGGTGACTGGGGACGCACCGGACTCTGTGAGCCGCTGTGTGTTCTAGTGTAAACCCATCCTAAATCATACCCAGCAAAAGAAATTTAAAAAATCGAATTTCTTCATCAATTTAGGCCAATATGTATTCTGTTACATATTTTTGTTAAAAAAAAATCCCAATAAGTGTATATTAATTGGTTTGCACAATTGTTATAGCGTCTACAAAGTATGGGATATTTTTATGGACTTTATATTTTTTTATTGTTTTTACTAGTAATGGCGGCGATAAGCGATTTTTAGCGTGGCTGTGACATTGCGGCGGCCAAATTTGACCCTAAGTGACACTTTTTGGGGACCAGTGACACCAATACAGTGATCAGTGCTAAAAAAAATGCACTGTTAAAGGGTTAAGTGTGCTCTTAGGGAGTGCTTTCTAACTGTGGTGGGAGTGGATGCACTGGATGAAAAGAGAGATCTGTGTTTCTGATTAGCAGAAACACAAGATCTCTCTTTTACTCTCTGACAGAACAGCCATTCTGACTTTCCTCTGAGCGATCGGCTGGTCCAATAACAGTGGGAGCGGCGCCCCCCCCCAGATCGCATGCACAAAATCACGTACAGGTACGTGATTTCGCGCAAATGTAGACTACCCTGTGTTCCACTAATGGTGACCTAAAAAATGGAAAATTAGTCTAAAATGGCTACGGATCACCTAAATGTCATAGGTTAAAGTGTTTAAAAAGTTTTGTTTTAGTTTTGGAGAGAACAGGGAAGGATTATAACCTCTGTTACATTTTTTGTTGTTGTATGTGTTCCAGGTGGGTACCCCTCTATTTGTGCTGGTGGCATTTGTCACCAAAACAGAAATTGGTGGGAAACAGATAATGTTATAATACATGTAGCACCCTGATGTTTAGGCAGGGTTGCTATCAAATTTAGTTGCCAGGTGATAATTGTCTTGGCCAATTGTAAGGAGGTCAATTGATTTTTGCCCTAACTCTGGAATTGCTGCACTTCTCTCTTCTGTTGCTGGGTGGCTGGGTATCTGGTGACATCAGATAAGACAAGGGGATAGCAAGGACAGATTAGGAATGAATGGGGTGTTTCAGACAATGAGCAGGGATTTTCTTGTGTCCCTTGGCCTGCTGGGAGACCCTATTTATTTGGGTGGAGTCAGGTGATCGGAGTTCTGTGCCACCTGGACGGCAGTCTGGGAGGACGTGTGTTGTACCCCCCCCCCCCTCGGGGCTGCTAGGCTAGAAACCTAAGGCCTATCCTGGGGATATCTGGCTGATAGGCTGTCTGAAAGCCTATCCAGAAGCAGCAAAAACAGTGTAGGGTTGGGACTGCGGACTTGTGTAGTCCAACCAAAAATCACGGTTCTGACGGCCGGGGAACCAGTTGTGGTCGGAAGTAGAGGGAAAGCTGTCGCCACTAAGGGACCATCCACCTTGCTACCAGAGACCACTGTAAGTAAGCTGAGATCAGTACCAGAGCAGACTTCTCGCAAACCGGGGATGGCGAAGAAGTGGGAAAACTTCAGCAAGTGCCAAGTCAGGGATCCAGTGGGACAGCAGCAGAGGCGGCTCTAGGCTTTGTGAGGCCTTAGGCCAAATTTAGACACGAGGCCCCACGCCTGCCCATAATGGATAAAAAAAATTCAAGCAAGTAAAAATGGCTAAAGAAAGGGTTGGAGTGGAAACCGCGCTAATTAGTATTCAAAACACATGTGGGTTTCCCCCGCTAGTGTATGCTGTGCTGTGGTGTCCCCACAGACCTTCAATCTCAAATGTGCAGGTGCTAACCTATAGTGTATTAATACCTTGTTCAAATAAGGAAACAAAATACAAAAATGTGTCAGGTGCCTAGTGTTGGTTTTATGCCTTGTTGAGGCTATTTAAAGTGCTTAGTGCATGTGGATATCATAGGTTGCTATCCTGTAGTGTTTGGGCTTAATATGTGCTGGTTACAGGGTTTGGTGCTCTTTTTTAAAAAACAGATATGTTCCATCAGTAGCCCATCTTCACTCCCCCAAAAATAATAATACAACGGGGCATCTATAGCAAATATCTATTACATGTGGTCTAGGTTTTCTAATAGCGTAATCAATACCATAGTACCATCAGTTTAACCATATAGAAAACAATTATTCAATTTCCCAATATCATGCAGTATAATATAAACAAACACAAAAAACAGAGCTAGAAACTGTATAAAGAGTCCGTGCCAACACCGCTTGTGCTTAATAAAAGTATATAACTTGTGCAGATTTCTTGCTTAGTGACCGTCACCACCTATGGAATGGATCACTTACCAGAGCTTGGTAAGTGTAAGGCCTGCGGTTACTTTAGGATAACCAATCCCATCAGTGGCCTCCTAAAGTAACCGCAGGCCTTACACTTACCAAGCTCTGGTAAGTGATCCATTCCATAGGTGGTGACGGTCACTAAGCAAGAAATCTGCACAAGTTATATACTTTTATTAAGCACAAGCGGTGTTGGCACGGACTCTTTATACAGTTTCTAGCTCTGTTTTTTGTGTTTGTTTATATTATACTGCATGATATTGGGAAATTGAATAATTGTTTTCTATATGGTTAAACTGATGGTACTATGGTATTGATTACGCTATTAGAAAACCTAGACCACATGTAATAGATATTTGCTATAGATGCCCCGTTGTATTATTATTTTTGGGGGAGTGAAGATGGGCTACTGATGGAACATATCTGTTTTTTAAAAAAGAGCACCAAACCCTGTAACCAGCACATATTAAGCCCAAACACTACAGGATAGCAACCTATGATATCCGCATGCACTAAGCACTTTAAATAGCCTCAACAAGGCATAAAACCAACACTAGGCACCTGACACATTTTTGTATTTTGTTTCCTTATTTGAACAAGGTATTAATACACTATAGGTTAGCACCTGCACATTTGAGATTGAAGGTCTGTGGGGACACCACAGCACAGCATACACTAGCGGGGGAAACCCACATGTGTTTTGAATACTAATTAGCGCGGTTTCCACTCCAACCCTTTCTTTATTCTGAATAGCCACCTACGGGTGGTTATATTGTACGGAACTGCAGCTCACTAAAATATTTTACTTTATTTACTCCCAGTTTTATTTTTATTTTTATTTTTGGAACACACTAACCAGCGCCAGTACCACACGTTCCTAAAGTAAAAATGGCTGCAGAAAGATGCGTGGAGAGAGAAAGAGAAAGAGAGAGAGCACAGTGTAGTGGGGAGCATGGGGGATCCAAGGAGTACAGGGGGGGTCAGGGGAGTTGGAAAGCACTGTGGGGTGGAGAGCACGGGGGGAGCTGAAGAGCATGGGGTGGAGTAGAAAGCACAGGGGGAGCCAGGGAGCATGGGGGGTAGAGAGCACTGAGGGTGGAACTGGACAGCACAGGGGGCAGAGAGCATTGGGGGGGGGGGGCAGATAGAACTGTGAGGAGATAGGGAGCACAGGGGTAGCAGAGAGCTCTGGGGGGCTGGAGAGCACTGTTGGGGGGGGGAGCACAGGGGGGAGCCAGGGAGGACCAGAGAGCACTGTTGGGAAGCCAGGGAGCACAGAGCACGGGGGGGGGAGCTGGAGAGCAGTGGAGGGGGACTGGACAGCACAGTGGGGGGGGGGGGAGCATGGGGGGAGCCAGGGAGCACAGAGGGGAGCTGGGGGAGAAGTGGGGGGAGAGCATGGGGGAACCAGGGAGCACAGAGCACTGGGGGTGAGCTGGGGAGCAGTGGGGGGGGACTGGACAGCACAGTGGGGGGGAGCATGTGAGGAGCCAGGGAGCACAGAGCACTGAGGAGCTGGGGAGAAGTGGGGGGCTGGACAGCACAGTGGGGGGAGCATGGGGGGAGCCAGGGAGCACAGAGCACTGGGGGGCTGGGGAGCAGTGGGGGGGGGGGGGAGCTGGACAGCACAGTGGGGAGGCAAGGGAGGAGCCCGGGAGCACAGAGGGGAGCTGGGGAGCAGTGGGGGGAGAGCATGGGGGAGCCAGGGAGTACAGAGCACTGGGGGGAGCTGGGGAGCAGTGGGGGGGAGCATGGGGGAGCCAGGGAGCACAGAGCACTGGGGGGAGCTGGGGAGCAGTGGGGGGGGGGTAGAGCATGGGGGAGCCAGGGAGCACAGAGCACTGGGGGGAGCTGGGGAGCACAGAGCACTGGGGGGCTGGGAAGCAGTGGGGGGGGGGGGGGGCTGGACAGCACAGTAGGGGGGCATTGGAGGAGCCAGGGAGCACAGAGCACTGGGGGGAGCTGTGGGGGAGGGGACTGGACAGCACAGTGGGGGGGGGCATGGAGGGAACCAGGGAGCACAGGGGGAAGCTGGGGGATCAGTGGGCAGGGGGACTGGACAGCACAGTGGGGGGAGAGTATGGGGGGAGCCAGGGAGCACGGACCTGTGGGGGGGACTGGACAGCACAGTGGGGGGGAGCATGGGGGGAGCCAGGGAGCACAGGGCACTGGGGGGGAGGGGGCTGGACAGTACAGTGGGGGGGCATGCAGGGAGCACTGGGGAGCTGTGGGGGAGGGGACTGGACAGCACAGTGGGGGGGGGGCATGGAGGGAGCCAGGGAGCACAGGGGGAGCTGAAGATCAGTGGGCGGTGGGACTGGACAGCACAGTGGGGGGAGAGCATGGGAGGAGCCAGGGAGCTGTGGGGGGGGGGGACTGGACAGCACAGTGGGGGGGGAGCAGGGGGGTGCTGGACAGCACAGTGGGGGGAGCACAGAGCACTGTGGGGAGCTGGACAGCACAGTGGGGGGCTGGACAGCACAGTGGGGGGAGCACAGAGCACTGGGGGAGCAGTGGGGGGCTGGACAGCACAGTGGGGGGAGCACAGAGCACTGTGGGGAGCAGTGGGGGGCTGGACAGCACAGTGGGGGGAGCACAGAGCACTGTGGGGAGCAGTGGGGGGCTGGACAGCACAGTGGGGGGAGCACAGAGCCCTGTGGGGAGCAGTGGGGGGGGGCTGGACAGCACAGTGGGGGGCTGGACAGTGGGGGCTGGACAGCACAGTGGGGGGGAGCATGGGGGTAGGGTGGGCAGGGAGAATTGGCGCAGTAAAAGACGTTGGATAAGAGGAGCGGCGGGGACAGCTGCATGTGGAGGCATTGATTGATCTTCCATATTCTTTCTGCAGCCAATGAACGCCCACAAAAGGAGCTGGCATTTAGTGGCTGCAGAAGGAATATGGAAGATCAATTCCTCCACATGCAGCTGTCCCCGCCGCTCCTCCTATCCAGGCACACAAGAGGGCTGCACGGCCGGCCTCAGCACAACACCTGGCACTCACTTTCTTTCTGGGCAGTCGGCGAGGCTGTAGCAAGCGCTGGGGCTGAGATGTGATCCATCCATCGACCGGAGCTCCTCCTTCCCCTTCACAGGCAGAGACAGTCATAGGGCAGCTCAGCTGGATAGTTTCCATCGCCTGGCCCGACTCCTGACCTGAATAGGCAGCCGGCCAGACGCGGAGAGGCAAAGTGAGCGGCGCAGGATAAAGGATCGGCTCAGCTGCTTTAGGGCCCCGCATGGACTTGCGGCCCGCCCAGTGTGCCCTATGACTGCCTGCACGCTTTATACAGATGGCATTTGGAGCCAGTCGGTCAGTTCCTATTACTGCGCACAGGCAAATTAGGCGGCTGGCGAGGCCCCTGTGAGTGCGGGGCCTTAGGCAGCCGCCTAATTTGCCTAATTAGAGAGCCGCCTCTGGACAGCAGAGGTGACGCATGTGGAGCATCAGTGAGTTCCAAGCCAGGGACATAACGTGTCAGTGGGGGTGAAGCTTGAAGAGTATCTGTGAGTGTCAAGCAAGGGACCCAGCAGGGAAGCGGGGGTGATGCTTTAGGAAGATACTGAGTGCTAAAGTGAAAGAGCTCAGGGGATGCAGTGGCTAGTGGATCTGAAGTCTAGTAAGGGAGACTGGGAGCTCTTTTATTGAAGACCCACAGTGAGTGATTGTGGTGTAATCTGAGGACTGTTCATGTTACAAATAGTTGAAAACAATTACTGTTAGTAACAGCTACAAGATTGTTGCCATAGGAGACAACGGCCCTACCTATAGAGAAAGTGGTGTCCGGCTGGAGGCCTTCACCTGTATAGCTGTCTACTTATATAAGTCTCTGAGTCTGCTAATTATCTTTGCATATACCTAAGGGTGTCCTGGCCCCAACCCTCTCTCCCACAGTTCTCTTTAAGAGACAATAAATCTCTTTGCATTAAAAAAGTGTCTGGCGCCCACCTGTTCATCTTGCATTGCACCCACCATGCCTTGTGACCCACTCTACACTGAAGGATGTCAGCTCTCCTTAACTCTGGAGGCAACTATAAGGCCTAAAGAGGCCCGGGACTTTGCTACAGTACATATAGTGTGCATTTAAATTGTAGTTGTAATTGATGCACATACTGTACGTGAAGTACCTTCTGTTACCTTGGGAAAGAAGGGCTGGACCCAATCCTGTGATCAAATATCCTAAAATCCGTTCCCCCAACTATACCTGCAAATGCATCATTCAATCAAAATATATATGGGATTGTGGATGTTGTAAATGTGTGCCACGCATGCTCAGATCAAATTACGAGACCAAATCTATTGGCTACTAGCCTCTACGGAGGTTCCGTCGTACGCAACGAACGTCACCTCGTTCAGAATGATCGGATTTTCCGACAACTTTGTCCGACCATGTGTATGCAACACCAGTGTCGGACAAAATCCGTCGAAAAAAATCCGATGTATTTTGTGGTCGGAATTTCCGACCGTGTGTGGCGTGGGCTTTAGGCTGGGTTTACACTCTCTACGGCTCACAGGAGGGGTCCAGGGCGTCCTGGTTCACCATTTCAGGTCTGATTTCATCCCAAATTTTGGGCTGAATTCAGACCTGAAATGGACCAAAAGACGCACAGGGCTCCTGTGCAAATTCGCACTGGAGCCACAGAGGAGATATGTAAATCGGCTCCATAGAGAGCCGTTCAAAATCTCCTGCTATTGCGAATGGGATGCGAGGATTCCGCATCCAATTCGCAATAGTGTGAATCCAGCCTCAAAGCTACAATGGTTGCCTATTCATTTTGAGAAACTCGTTAAGAGTACCCAGCAGATGTTTTGTTTATTTTATGCTATGCACTTGCATTGAAACGTCATTGTTAGCTGCCTTGTTGAATAAAAGAGCAGGACAAACCTGCTAGGACTATTTTCAGGTCCTACATGGTTTACCGCTGCCAATACCAGTATTTGCCCCAGGACTCCCTCTCCTCATTGGCTGAGACAGCAATGGGAGCCAATCACAGCCAATGAGTAGAGAGCGGGGGCGGGGCCGAGATGCGGGCTCAGGAACGAGCACACAGGGCAACCGGCGGGAGATTTGAAAAGAAGAGGATTGGGGTGCTCTGTGCAAAACCATTGCACTGAGCAGGTAAGTATGACATGTTTGGAAGGTTGCTGCAGGGGAGTTTTAATGCAGCAAAATAGGTCAATCAGAGTATGAAAATTATATGAAAGGGTCTTTATTAAATAATGTTAAAATATTACACTCTGGTTGAAAGAATACAATAATCATCCCATAATACAGCCAAGCAACCATATATTCATACAGCATAACATAGTGGTTTAAAGTGCATGCGAATCCCGACGTTTCAACCTATTATATCATGGTCTTCTTCTGGGGAAAGGTTTACTCCTAGATAAATATGTTTGAACATCTCAGTTATAAGAAGTATCATACATTATGCATCAATTATCACGAGCACAATGCTATTATATTTACCGCTGGAGAGTGAAATGAAAGACCTCGCAACCAGAAATGTTAAAATCTGTTGGATGATCCAATGGACTCCATGGCTGTCCTGGCCTCTCCAGGAGAAGGAATACGGCCCAAAGGGCTTGCAAGAAACCGCACTGTGAGACACCCCCCCATGGGAAGGAAAGGGAAAAACGGCACCTGCAGCAAATGGGAATCAGAGATGATTGAACTTCTAACACTAATAAATGTCTAATTAGTGTTCATATCAGGATGTGCATCCAATATGGATATTCTTATCAATGCATGAGCTCGTTCCATGAGAACTAGTGTTTTATAAGCAATAGAGTAATGTAATAATAATTATTTTATGATAAAATGGGTGATTTGTATAGCAAAAGTAAGTGCTGAGTGAGCAGGATGTGCAGGATTGAACAGTGTAAATGGTAAACATATATTAAGATTAGTGGTGATAGGTGGTGACACATTGTGTGTAGGGGGGAAAAAAACACAATGGTAGGGGAGAAAAAAAAATAAAAAATAGTGACAAAAATTGTATATTATGTGTGTCAGTGCAACCATAAATTACTTAAAATTGGATTGGGTGAAAAGTAAATACGTGTTATTACCTTGAGTGTGGGTGGAAGTAGGTTTATCAATAATAATAAAGTATGTGACCTAGCTGCAGTTCTGCATGTTAGGTAAAGGCTCTATGAACAGAAAAAAAGAGCCAAAATTAAATATTGGGTATAATTGTTAATTTTAGATTAAATATACTTATTAATTACAGCTTAAATCGATTTAAAGCTTATTACAACAAAAAAAAGCCAATTATCCTATATGGAAAATGCTGTATTTACATTGAGCCATATCTATGCAGGAAACATCCATCCAGGTTGTGCAGGGGATCATGTATTAATCCTTCTGCAACCTGGTATTTATCTAGTAGGCTTAATTAGGGGGAATCACTAAGTGCAGGGTAGTGGATGGTATCCGTAGAACAGTGAACGGTATCAGTAGAGCAGTGGAGAGCGTCAGCAGAACAGTGGACGGTGTCAGTAGAACAGAGGACGGTGTCAGTAGAACAGAGGATGGTGTGAGTAGAGCAGAGGACCGTGTCAGTAGAGCAGAGGACCGTGTCAGTAGAGCAGAGGACCGTGTCAGTAGAGCAGAGGACCGTGTCAGTAGAACAGTGGACGGTGTCAGTAGGACAGAGGATGGTGTCAGTAGAGCAGAGGACCGTGTCAGTAGAGCAGAGGACCGTGTCAGTAGAGCAGAGGACCGTGTCAGTAGAGCAGTGGATGGTGTCAGTCGAGCAGAGGACGGTATCAGCAGAACAGTGGACGGTGTCAGTAGAGCAGTGGACGGTGTTAGTAGGGCAGTGGAAAGTAACAGATTAAATATCAGACAGTGCCTGTGCCCCCCCAATAGAGACCCCCATTACAGCGAGACAAAAAAAAAACCTTACCTTCCAGGAGCCGCTGCAAAGATGTGTGTGTGTAAACCTGTTAGGGGCAGAGTCTGTAATACCATGCTTTCGCCTGCAAAAGCATCCCTGGTTGCTAGGAGACCAGTCCAGTGGCCCTCCATTCACTGTCTCTGGTGGCATCAGCGCTGGCGGCTGGGTGGGAGAGAGAGAGCGCACAGACAGTGCAGTGTGACCCGGCTGCAGGACATAAGCCCCACTGGAGCGGGGGAAGAAGGGGGAGGTACGCACTGTTTGGAGGTAGCTGACAGACGGGAGGGGGTAGCTGACAGAGGAGCAGGGGGTAGCTGACAGAGGGGAGGGGGCAGCTGACAGAGGAGCAGGAGGTAGCTGACAGAGGAGCGGGGGTAGCTGACAGAGGAGCGGGGTTAGCTGACAGAGAGGAGGGGGGTGGACAGAGGAGGGGGGGGCTGACAGAGAGGAGGGGGTGGACAGAGGAGGGGAGGCTGACAGAGGACAGAGAGGAGGGGGGCTGACAGAGAGGAGGGGGGCTGACAGTGGACAGAGAGGAGGGGGGGCTAACAGAGAGGAGGGAGGTGGATAGAGGAGGGGAGGCTGACAGAAAGGAGGGGGGCTGACAGAGGACCGAGTGGAGGGGGGCTGACAGAGGACAGAGAGGAGGGGGGGGGCTGACAGAGAGGAGGGGGTGGACCGAGGAAGGGGGGCTGACAGAGAGGAGGGGGGCTGACAGAGAGGGGGGGCTGACAGAGAGAGAGGGGGGGGCTGACAGAGGACAGAGAGGAGGGGGGGCTGACAAAGAGGAGGGCGAGCAATACCTTGCCGGCGGCGTCCTGTGATCATATCCGGATTTTTGCTGGCATACCGTGCATGCACAAATTTCGGTATGCGCGCTCTGTCACAATGTCATGCTTTTTTCAATGGAGGGTACACCAGTGGTCGGGGCCTCGGCCTTCCTGGATGCCGAGGAAACCACACAGCTGCATTTCTTGCAGCCATGACACCAAATCCTGTGGGAGGAGGGAGGCGACACCTGCACTTAGTGATTCCCCCTAATTAAGCCTACTAGATAAATACCAGGTTGCAGAAGGATTAATACATGATCCCCTGCACAACCTGGACGGATGTTTCCTGCATAGATATGGCTCAATGTAAATACAGCACTTTCCATATAGGATAATCTGCTTTTTTGTTGTAATAAGCTTTAAATCGATTTAAGCTATAATTAATAAGTATATTTAATCTAAAATTAACAATTATACCCAATATTTAATTTTGGCTCTTTTTTCTGTTCATAGAGCCTTTACCTAACATGCATAAATGCAGATAGGTCACATACTTTATTATTATTGATAAACCTACTTCCACCCACACTCAAGGTAATAACACTTATTTACTTTTCACCCAATCCAATTTTAAGTAATTTATGGTTGCACTGACACACATAATATACAATTTTTATCACTATTTATTTATTGTTCTCCCCTACCATTGTGTTTTTTTCCCCCCTACACACAATGTGTCACCACCTATCACCACTAATCTTAATATATGTTTACCATTTACACTGTTCAATCCTGCACATCCTGCTCACTCAGCACTTACTTTTGCTATACAAATCACCCATTTTATCATAAAATAATTATTATTACATTACTCTATTCCTTATAAAACACTAGTTCTCATGTAACAAGCTCATGCATTGATAAGAATATCCATAGTGGATGTTAGAAGTTCAATCATCTCTGATTCCCATTTGCTGAAGGTGCCGTTTTTCCCTTTCCTTCCCATGGGGGGTGTCTCACAGTGTGGTTTCTTGCAAGCCCTTAGGGCCGTATTCCTTCTCCTGGAGAGGCCAGGACAGCCATGGAGTCCATTGGATCATCCAACAGATTTTAACATTTCTGGTTGCGAGGTATTTCATTTCACTCTCCAGCAGTAAATATAATAGCAGTGTGCTCGTGATAATTGATGCATAATGTATGATACTTCTTATAACTGAGATGTTCAAACATATTTATCTAGGAGTAAACCTTTCCCCAGAAGAAGACCATGATATAATAGATCGAAACGTCGGGATTCGCATGCAGTTTAAACCACTATGTTATGCTGTATGAATATATGGTTGCTTGGCTGTATTATGGAATGATTATTGTATTCTTTCAACCAGAGTGTAATATTTTAACATTTGACATCATTTAATAAAGACCCTTTTATATAATTTTCATACTCTGATTGACCTATTTTGCTGCATTAAAACCCCCCTGGGGGAACCTTCCCATATCTTTTCCATGTATCTTGGGGTGCGCAGCCCGAACTCTCATATATGTGTGTTTTTTCCTTTCTAGTATGACATGTTTGTTCATTTTTTTTTAAAGCTGGACCTTTAATATCACTTTAAATGATTCAGATCATCAAACAAATTCAAACAAATTTTAATATTACACAAAGATAATCAGAGTACATCCACAATGCAGTGAATGGACTGTGATTAACCACATTTTTGGAAAGCTGAGTTAAAGTTCACTTGGCACGCCCAGGCCTGATTACTGCCATACCTCTTGAATCAAGAAATCACTTAAAAAGAAGCTGTCTGACAAAGTGTGATGGTCTGGGGATGCATCTTCGGGACCTGGAGGACTTGCTATAATTTGATGGAACCCTGAATTCTGTGTTCTACCATAAAATCCCGAAGGAGTATGTCCAGGCCATCAGTTTGTGACATCAAGCACACTTGGGTTATGCAGCAGGACAATGATATAAAACACACCAGCAAGTCCACCTCTGAATGGCTCAAAAAAAAGAAAAAAAAAAAAGGTTTTGGAGTGGCCTAGTCAGAGTCCGGACTTAAATCAGATTGAGATGCTGTATCATGACCTTAAACAGGCCGTTCATGCTCAAACACTCCACTGTGGCTGAAATAAAACAATTCTGTAAAGAAGAGTGAGCCAAAATTCCTCCACAGCGATATGAAATACTCATTGCCAGTCATCGCAAACACTTAATTGCAGTTGTTGCCGCCAAGGGTGGCACAAACAGTTATTAAGTTTAGGGGGGCAATTACTTTTTCACATAGGGCCAGGCAGGTTTGGACAGCTTTTTTCCCTTAATAAAATAAATCATCATTTAAAATGGGACAGATTAGGAACTAAAGTGGATTTCCATAATTTTGTTATAGTGAGTCTTGAGGATAACAAGATATTGGCTACTATAGTCCTATAATTAAGCGGGTATAAATCTAAGTTTAACCCTAGCAAGGCCATTGCTGGTGTGAGTGCTGTTAGATTACCTGTAAGATGCAATAAAAGGAGGAAATTGTCTTCCAAAAGCTTGACAAAGCTTTATATCCCTAAAGTGTATGTTATAAATTACCTATCTGGGTGTTACATCTCCAGCATAGGGAGAATGAAGATGGGAATATTTTGGAAAGTTGTTATGGGGTCAAATACCAACGGTTTAGTACAACTGCCACTTGTACCTACAGGTAAGCCTATGATAAGGCTTATCTGTAGGTACTGTGAATGACAGTTTAGGAGATATTAAGAGTGTATGCAGCCAATGACATCATCGGTGCATGCGCCCTGAAAGTCTGACTTAGACCCCTTTCACATCACACCGACCACAGCGTGGGCGGTAAAACGCCGCTATTTTTAGCGGCTTTTTACCATCGGATTTGCGGTGCATTTCGGCCGCTAGCAGGCGCTTATACCCCCGCTAGCGGCCGAGAAAGGGTTAAACCCCCGGCAAAACGCTGCAATAGCTGTGTTTTTCTGGCGGTATTACATCGCTGTCACATTGATTTCAATGGGGAGCAGCGGTGGAGGAGCGGTGGAGGAGCGGTGGAGGAGTGGTAAGTTCACCGCTCCTTCACCGCTCCAAAGAAGCTGCTGGCAGGACTTTTTGTGACGCCCTGCCAGCGCACCGCTGCAGTGTGAAAGCCCTCGGGCTTTCACACTGCAGACAATGGAGCAGCAGTTTGAGGGCGGATTGCAGGCGCTATTTCTAACACTATAAGGCCTGCAAAATGCCCTTGTGTGAAAGGGGTCTTATAGTGCCAGACCTTCAGAGCCCATGCCGGAAACTGCAGCTCCTGCGCGCATGCGCGGGAGTGATGTCTTTGAACACCCGGCCACCCATAGTTGGAAGCTGTGAACCTGGAAGGGAGACCGTGGGAAGATGTCAGCCTTCTCAGCGGTGACATCGTGGCGCTGGAGGGTTTTCTTTCTAAGGTAAGTTTCTTATGCTGTACTAGTATGCAATGCATACTAGCCCATTATGACATTGCCTTGCAGGAACTTTTTTTTTTTTAAGCACCAGCGCTTTCCAACCACTTTAACCACTTGCCGACCGCCGTATGTAAATTTACGTCGGCAGAAGGCACCGCTGGTTGCACACTGTCACTGATCATAGCTCCCTGTGATCGGGAGCTATGATCAGTACTGTGTCACACGTAGCCATGCCCCCTAACAGTTAGAATCACTCCCTAGGACACACTTAACCCCTTCCTAGCCAGCTAGTGGTTAAGCCCTTCACTGCCAGTGTAATTTTTACAGTAATCAGTGCAATTTTATAGCACTGATCACTGTAAAAATGACAATGGTCCCAAAAATGTGTCAAAATTGTCCGAAGTGTCCGCCATAATGTTGCAGTCACGATAAAAATCGCAGATCGCCGCCATTACTAGTAAAAACAAATAATAATAAAAATGCCATAAAACGAACCCCTATTTTGTAGACGCTATAACTTTTGCGCAAACCAATTAATGAACGCTTATTGCTATTTTTTCCCAAAAATATGTAGAAGAATACATGTCAGCCTAAACTGAGGAAAAATCTTTTATATATTTTTTGGGGATATTTATTATAGCAAAAAGTAAAAAATAATGCGTTTTTTTCAAAATTGTTGCTCTATTTTTGTTTATAGCGCAAAAAATAAAAAACGCAGAGGTGATCAAATACCACCAAAAGAAAGCTCTATTTGTTGGAAAAAAAGGACATCAATTTTGTTTGGGAACCACGTCACACGACCGCACAATTGTCAGTTAAAGCGACGCAGTGCCGAATCGCAATCTGGTCTTTGGCCAGCCAAATATTCCAGTGGTTGAGTGTGACAAATATGCAAAAAACTGCAATTTTCTTGATGACACCCAGTAAGCAACCAGACTGGCTATACAGTAGTTATTCGGGGTGATTATCAGGGTGACAGACTTATTAACCCTTTTTTTTTTTAAAAGCTTTTTTTTTTTTTGCTAAACATATTTGTACGGAAAGTATTTCCCATAGATCCTTGGACACATCTCTTTGGTAGGGTGCCTTTTCACTTATCTGTTCCTCCTTATTCTTATGTACCGAATGTATCCGCACTTCAATTGAATGTTATGCATAATGTTGTTGTACACGTCTTTTTAAAAATTCTAATAAACATTTATGGAACAAAAAAAAATATATATGCAAAAAAATGTAAAATCAGGAAGGGGGCAAATACTTTTTCACAGCACTGTATGTATCTTGTGTTCTCATATTTCTTTGTGGTATAATTCTGTTCTGCCTTGAATCCAGTTAGCATCCTCCCCCTGCAACACTTTAAGTGTGTTTGATATCTGTAGTGAGTGCTGCACATTACAATCAGTGCTACACAGACAGCCTCGCACATGCTCAGTCTGCGGCTCTGTGACTCCGGTAATCATTCATCCTCTGAGATCTCTATTTGCTTTATAGCAACATTCCTGTTTCTGATGCTGGAGAGAGCTGCATTGCCTCTACACCAGTTATAACAAAAGACATGATTCACTCACCACAATTCCACACTCGCTCGCCAACACGGTTTGCCATCATTTAGCAATGAGTGAATCTTATTTCCATCATGCATCCTAACTAGCGAGGAATACCATGCTGTGATTTATCCCAGGCACCAGTCAGTATCCATAAGGCAATTTTGTGTCATCACATACAAAGGCAATGCTATAAGCACATGCAGATATTGCTGTAAAATAGCAGCTTCATCCTGGAACCCAGCTGATGTCATACACGCCGTCTTTTCTGCAAATAAAGAGAGAAAAAACATGGATTTCAGCAACTCCTCAGTGTTTGATCAACATAAAGGTAAGTCGAACTGTGTTTACAATTTCTGTCGCCCATCTGCTGTTAATTTTGGCCATCGCATGAAGTCTCTCATTCAAAATGAATTATCTGTATTTTGTATTGAATGACATGAGACGGCCAATATTGACCAGTAAGTGCCTTGATATAGTGGAGTATGCGGGAGAGACTATTCTTTGACTGTCACGTATATGTCACACTTAGACTGAGTGGTCAGGATCTTTATGTATATGTAACACTTAGACTGAGTGGTCAGGATCTTTATGTATATGTAACACTTAGACTGAGTGGTCACAATCTTTATGTCTATGTCACACTCATACTGAGTGGTCACAATCTTTATGTATATGTCACACTTATACTGAGTGGTCACAACCTGTAAAAAAAATTATTACAACTTGCTTTCTTAAGTTATATGTATATATTTTAATTATAACGGCAATAACTCATAGTGGTAATTTGCATAAAACCAATTTCTTCACCCACTTTTGTGACTCTCATGTCTGACTTACTTTTTTAGTTGCAGTATTGTACATATTCATTTAGCTGGTATCAGGCTTTTACAGTGTAATCCATACTAATATTTTAGAGTACTAATGGTCCATTCTATAAAAGTGACAGAAAAAGAAAGTTATGGTGTTGTCCATAGATACCATTAAGATAAACCTGACATTATTCAGTGTTAATCAGAAAAGAAAAAAGAAAAATCTAATTGGTTGTTATCAATAACACCATTTTCTATCCACTTTTTATAGCATGCAGTTACCCTAGTGGGGCAAAATTAGTGGATAAGTTCACTATATAGGGGTTTCTTTTTAATAATGTAGTGCAAATGGCTAGAAGGGGAATTCAGTAATGGTTTGCCTATTATTTAAAGATTGCTATGGCCATTTGGAGTGCCGGTATCCTGGTTTCTCCATGGTTTGCACCAGTTCCATTTAGTAATTTTTACTATAATGCAGTGGCAGGCTATGTTATCATTCTTTACTGCTTTGTGACAACAATACACCCTTTTTCAGTCTTCAGGTATAATGCCCCATAACAATGGCCATTAACTATGCTACAGCAGGGAACTAGGAATGTGCACGTGTGCACATTCTTAGTTCTCAGACCTTGCTGCCAGACAGAAAAAGTTATAAGTACTGTGAATTAAGCCATTTCAAGCTAGGCTCTGAAGAAGAAGGCCAGTCCTTCGAAACGCGTCAGCCTGAGGGGGTCTCATCCAGGACCCCTCACTCCCAGGTTAGGTGATTCGAGCAACCGATGAGAGATAGGACACGTGGCCTGACGAGTGTGTTTTTAACTTATGTTTCTTAACCGGTTCCCGACCGGCTCACGCAGATACAGTTCTCATAAGTTTACATACCCTGGCCGAAGTTTATGATTTCTTGGCCATTTTTCAGAGGATATGAATGATAACACAAAAACATTACTTTCACTCATGGTTAGTGTTTGGCTGAAGCCATTTATTATCAATCAACTGTGTCTACTCTTTTTAATCATAATCACAACAGAAACTACCCAAATTACCCTGATCAAAAGTTTACATACCCTGGGGATTTTGACGTGATAACATGCACACAAGTTTACACAAAGGGGTATGAATGGCTATTAAAGGTAACCATCCTCACCTGTGATCTGTTTGCTTGTAATTAGTGTGTGTGTTTATAAAAGGTCAATGAGTTTCTGGACTCCTGACAGACCCTTGCATCTTTTATCCAGTGCTGCACTGACGTTTCTGGATTCTGAGTCATGGGGAAAGCAAAAGAATTGTGAAAGGATCTGCGAGAAAAGGTAGTTGAACTGTATACAACAGGAAAGGGATATAAAAAGATATCCAAGTAATTGAGAATGCCAATTAGCAGTTTCAAACTCTAATCAAGAAGTAGAAAATTAGGGGTTCTGTTGAAACCAAACCACGGTCAGGTAAGAAAAAGAAAGACCCACAAATAACTTCAGGTGAAATACAGGACTCTCTGAAAACATGTGGTGTGGCTGTTTCAAGATGCACAATAAGGAGGCACTTGAAGAAAGATGGGCTGCATGGTTGAGTCGCCAGAAGAAAGCCATTACTACGCAAATGCCACAAAGTATCCCGCCTACAATACGCCAAACAGCACAGAGACAAGCCTCAAACCTTCTGGCACAAAGTAATTTAGAGTGATGCAACCAAAATTTTGCTTTTTGGGCACAGCCAAAAACTCTACATTTAATGAGGAGTCAACAAGGCCTATGATGAAAGGTACACCATTCCTACTGTGAAACATGGAGGTGGATCGCTGATGTTTTGGGGATGTGTGATCTACAAAAGCACAGAAAATTTGGTCAAGATTGATGGCAAGGTGAATGCAGTATGTTATCAAAAAATACTGGAGGAACATTTGCATTCATCAGCCAGGATGCTGCGCATGGGACTTACTTGGACATTCCAACATGACAATGATCCAAAACACAAGGCCAAGTCGACCTGTCATTGGCTACAGCAGAATAAAGTGAAGGTTCTGGAGTGGCCATCTCAGTCTCCTGACCTCAATATCATTGAGCCACTCTGGGGAGATATTAAACATTCAGTTCATGCAAGACAGCCCAAGAATTTACAGGAACTGGAGGCTTTTTGCCAAGAGGAATGGGCAGCTTTACCATCTGAGAAGATAAAGAGCATCATCCACAAATACCACAAAAGATTTTAAGATGTCATTGATGTTAAAGGGGGCAATACACAGGTATTAAGAACTGGGGTATGTAAACTTTTGATCAGGGTCATTTGGCTAGTTTCTGTTGTCAATATGATTTAAAAAGAGTAAATACAGTTGATTGATAATAAATGGCTTCAGCCAAATGCTAACCATGAGTGAAAGAAAAGTTTTTGAGTTATCATTCATATTCTCTGAAAAATGGCAGAGAAATCATAAATTCCGCCAGGGTATGTAAACTTTTGAACACAACTGTATACTGCGGCAGAATGGCTCTGCTGGGCAAAATCCCGTATGGGTACGTCCTACCCTTTTTCAGTCACTAGAGGGCATGCGTGCTGCACGGTGGGGGACCCGATGTGCGTAGCCAGCGGGCACGATCGATGCCGGCCACGCGCGATCGCGTGCACGAGGATTTGAAACACACAAATCCCTGTGCTGTCAGAGGAGAGGAGCCATATCGTTTGTTCCTACTAAGTAGGAAAAACAATATGTCTTGTCTCCTAGTCACTCCCATCCCCACAGTTAGAATCACTCCCTAGGACACACAGTTAACCCCTCGATCGCCCCCTAGTGTTAACCCCTTCCCTGCCAGTGACATTTAAACAGTAATCAGTACATTTTTATAGCACTGATCGCTGTATAATTGTCAATGGTCCAAAAAAAGTGTCAAAAGTGTCCCCCACTGCCATAATGTTGCAGTCCTGATAAAAATCTCAGATCGCCGCCATTACTATTAGTAAAAAAAAAGAAGAAAATAATAAAAATGGCATAAATCTTTCCCATAGTTTGTAGATGCTATAACTTTTGCACAAACCAATCAATATACGCTTATTGCTTTTTTTTTACCAAAAATATGTAGAAGAATATATATTGGCCTAAACTGATGAAGAAATTTGTTTTTTTTTTTTTTTAAATTTGGGGGATTACCGTAATAGCAAAAAGTTAAAAATATTGTTTTGTTTTTTTCAAAAAATGTCGCTCTTTTTTGTTTATAGCGCAAAAAAAAAAAAAAAAAACGCAGAGGTGATCAAATACCACCAAAAGAAAGCTCTATTTGTGGGAAAAAGGATGCTAAGTTTGTTTGGGTACAGCGTCGCATGACCACGCAATTGTCAGTGCCAAATTGTAAAAAGTGCTCTGGTCAGGAAGGGGGTAAAATCTTCGGGGGCTGAAGTGGTTAATAGACGTCTTTATGATTTTATTCATATCTTTTAATAAATCTGCTAGATAATGCACTAGGCCAGTGCGCCCTCTTTTCTTTTTCTATTCAGACAGAAAAAGTTAGCTGGCGCTTTTAAATTTGGTCAGTGCTTTTTGGCATTAATGACCTCTGCTCATGAAACTGTTAATGAATATAGCTGCTCATACTCGACAAATTCTCTTTATTACTTTGGGAATCATTCATGTATCACAGTGCTTTAAATCTTGAGCCCCAAGAAGCCCTGGGTTGTGCATGTAGCTAGTAACCCATAAATTAATCAGATTTTGGTTTTCCATATTCAGTAAAACAATGAAGTCTGCTCTGTGATCACAGCTTTTAACACTTTGCCTTTACAAATGAAGTCTTAGCATCTCTCAAGTGCAATTTCCACTGGTTCCGCCTCCAGGTAGCTGCACGCGTGTGACGTGTTGGATGTTAATGATGGAGCTGGAGACCCTCGGAGTGAGACACAAGCGAAGGAGGGTTATGTTTCTTAACAGTGACGCTCTGTTGTGGGCATCTGGCTCAGCCCTGTTGTGTTACAATGCTTCACTAAACTGATTGCGATTAGCATGACAATGTGTAATTCATGTGTCACTGCAACAGTACAGCGTCTGAGTTTATATCGCCACAATGGGCCTCCCTGTTCCGTATTGTAGGAAATATACTGTGTGCTCGGAGTGGCTTCTGGCAGAATAAACACTAGGGGAACCAATTTGACATGTACAGGTTGCTATGGAAATCCAGATGGAGCTAAGCTGCCTTTTGCAGTGCAAAGCTCATTGCAGTAACCTAGAATAGGCCAGTAGCCTAATTAATACATCAACTTGTGTTTTTTTTTTTTTTTTTTTAATAGACAACTGACCCAAAAATGACAGACGCGTTAAAATGTTTACAGACATGTCGCCATAACGACGCTAGAATGACTGCAAAGATCATATTGTCTAATGTACAACAGTGATATGGCATTAAGCCTGATAAGCACTATCTGGCCACATAATATAACCCAATTGTAATGGCAGAAGAACAACAATCCCTTTATATAAAACAGCTTACTGATTATGGGGTTCTTAACCACTTTAGTACCAGCCTGTGTATACCTTTGTTTATTACCAGGCCATTTTTGCAGTTTTCAGTGCTGTGATAGTTTGACTGAAAATGACTCCGTCATGCAACATGTGAATTTATTTAGACAGATAGTGCTTTCTTCTGGTGGTTTTTAAAGTGATATTAAAGTCTTTTTTAAAGTTCTGTTTTTTTTTTGGGGGGGGGGGGGTTTAAAAATTACAAACATGTTATACTTACCTGCTCTGTGCAGTGGTTTTGCACAGAGCAGCCCAGATCCTCCTCCTCTCAGGTCCCTCGCTGGAGCTTCTGACCCCTCCCTCCTGCTGAGTGCCCCCACAGCAAGCAGCTTGCTATGAGGGCACCCGAGCCGAGCTGCTGCTCTGTGTGTCTATTCAGACACTGAGCCATGGCTTGACCACGCCCCCTCTCTCTCCTCACTGGTTTACTGACTTTGATTGACAGCAACGGGCACCATTGGTGTGTCTAAACCAGTGTGGGGCTGCTGCACACAGAAGAATTCATTAAGAAAAAAACCTTCTGCCTTTAGAACCACTTTAATAACCACTGGTTTTTAATCTTTTACTATATAAAGAAATAAAAAGACCAAAAACTGTTTCCCTTTAGGAGAACTCCCCATAAAAAAAAAATAAACAATTTTTCTTCCAAAAATTTTGAAAATGAAGAATCATACTGGTATTGAAGTTGTAAAAAAAAGCTTGAAGCATTTCTAAAGGCAATTTTTTTTTCTATTAAAATGATATACATATTATACTCACCTATTATGTGCAATGGTATTGCACAGAGCAGCCATGAGCCAGGACAGTAAGAGAACCCCCCATGAAAAGAACTCCTTTTCTTCCACAATTTTTTGAAAATGAAGAGTCATGCCCCATACACACGGTCGGAAAAAATGTCCGATTGGACCATGTCCATCGGATTTTTTCCGACAACAAAATCCGATCGGACTTTTTCCGATCGTGTGTAGAGAATTCCGACGGACAAAGTGCCACGTATGCTCAGATCAAATTACGAGACCAAAGCTATTGGCTAATAGCCTCTATGTAGTTCCGTCGTCGTACGAATGATCGGATTTTCCGACAACTTTGTCCAACCGTGTGTATGCAACACCAGTGTCGGACAAAATCCGTCGGAAAAATCCAATGGATTTTGTGGTCGGAATTTCCGACCGTGTGCACGGGGGCTCATACTGGTATTGGAGTTGTTAAAAAACACATTTGTAAAGGCAATTTTTTTTTAATTCAAATTATAAACATATAATACTCACCTGTTCTGTGCAATTGTATTGCACAGAGCAGCCACAAACCTCCTCTTCTAGGGTTCCTCACAGATGATCTGGGCTCCTCCTCTTCTGTGTCTGCCCCCACAGCAAGGGCTTGCTATGGAGGCAGACATGCAGGCTCAATTCTGAGCTGGGCTGTGTGCATCCCTTGACACACACACAGCTTCTTGCATTGGCTCTGTACATTGCTTCTGAACAACAGCCTTCAGGTTTCTTGGGTTGAAGGTCTCATGGGTTACCAAATGGCATGTGAGAAGCATGTGAGATCCTTCTAAAAAGTTCTGAATAGAGGAGTTTGAGGGCGTGACGAGAATGGGGGAGAGGAAAAGGTTATGTGCAGAGTAGAGGTTACATTTGGGATGGTTTCTGGAAATCTGCAAAGCAGGGCCGTCTTTAATATTTATTGGACCCTGGGCAAAACTTTTCTTGAAAGTCCCCCCCCCGCCCCCCATGCAGTTTTGCTCTCAACCTACTCCGAGACATACAATAAATAGCAGCTAGCCTCAAAATCAGTTTACTAAATCAGATCAGGTAGCTATTGCGATTGGTTGCCAGAGGTATCATTACCCCCCACTGACTGGTTGCTAGAGGTTACAGAACACATTACAGCTCACTGGTTAGTTGCTAGAGGTTACAGCACATGATTTCTGCTTGTTGAGATTACTGTGGATATGACCTCAGGGGGGAATGATATACATATCAATGCCGCCGGCCCGCCCCTATTTGCGTATGAATGCCATCACTATTTACATGTAAACACAGGGTCTGCAGGTGATTCATCTGTACACAACAATAGGGCAGAGCTGGGCAGCGTTAGTAACAGCACTTCACATTGAGATATTGGGACACAGCCAGGGCCGGGACAAGGGGTGGGCAGGAGGGGCGGTTGCCCTGGGCACTGTGGTATCATGTGAGGTGGGGGGCACCAAAAGGAGATTAGGGGGGAGGGAATTTGTGTTAAAAAGGGGAATTTGGCGGGCTTCAGGGGGTAACAATTGTTTTAGGAGGGTAAATTTAGGGAGGGTGTGCTAGGAGTTGTGATTTGGGGGGATTTGTGTTGGGAGTGAGGATGGGACACATAATGCCCATACATCTTGGGGGAGAGGGGGGCGGCAATTTGGCATGTTCGCCCTGGGCTCTAAATTACCTTGTCCCGCCACTGGACACAGCACAGGACTAAAAACCTCAAAGGACGAGGGTATTTAAACCAGGATAGTTAGCAAGTATTAGGCAGCTGCTTTGGGCCCCACAACAATGACAGGGCCCAGGGCAGCTGCCGCTTTTGCCCTGCCTTAAAAACGACCCTGCTGCAAAGACAATGTATGAAAATATATGAAGGGTCGGATTGTAGAGAGCCAATGAAAAGACTGATAGAGAGGCACAAAACTGGAATGAGAACACACTTGAAAGGACTCCTCCTGTCTTCTCACTTCTCCAGTGTTGTACTTTCCTGTCAAACCTCTCCATTGACTGCCAGCTACTTAAATAATCCACTTTACATGTCTCCTGTTATCCTACAAAGCTTTCTACAATCAGGTCTTTCTATACATTTTTTATTTATTTTTTGTTAATTTCCAGATTATTGTAGTGGTTTCCGTCTGTTGTTAGACGAGAAAGTAAAGTTTTACAAAAGTCGAGCTGAGATGTAATACCTTTTGGGGGGCAGGCACTAATATTTTAGATTTTTAGTTTTTAAAAAAAGTGGCAGCAGGAGAAGGTTAGTGAGTGAATTAATGATAGATTTCACAGGGGCCCACACATTTGTGAATCTGTACTATCAAGTATGATTTGAGGCCATTTCGTATATGCCGATCGTATATATATGTGCTCTTTTTAACTTAAATTGTATATGTATTTTTCTTTTTTCTATGTACAAAAAAAATATGAATTTTGAATTATATTTTCGGTCCAATCTGCCTTCAAAGTCCAAACCAGCAGTTCTTTTTCTTTGTAATTTAAACTTTGGTGCTGCTACATTGATAACAGTGATCCCAGTGGTGGCTGGTGCTAAATATTTGGGGGGGGGGGTGCAAACTAACGCCACCGTTCCAATGCCACCCACCCTAGCCCCCACTCCCCCCCCCCCAAACTCGGGAGAGGGACCTTACCTTTGGAGGCAGGGGGAAGGAAGAGCCAGATCCCGTTGCTTCTCCTCCCAGCTGAACAGGAAGTGTGTCCTGAGACCCGATTGGCCAGGGAATCCTAAGACTCCCTGGCCAACTGGGTCTCAGGACCCGCTTCCTAATTGTCCGGAAGGAGAACGAGATAGCAAATATTAATTGGGGCAGTGTTCTGTGCCCCGAGCCCACCCTTTTTTTGAAGCCAAATAGAGCCTCAGGCTAATCAAGTGCTTAGAGAAAAAAAAAACATTGTAATCTATGCGTCTGGCACCCTGCATGTAGATTAGGTACTGGGTGCATTGATTAGGGGCGCCACAGAGTGATGGACGGGCCGCCAATGAGTGATCCTCTGGGACCGAGTGGCTTCCCTCCTGCAGGGGGTTGCTTGCTCAGCACTGCTGCCATTCACAGAATGCAATGTTTTTTTTTTTTCAATAAACACAAAGTATTCTCCGATTGGATGAGGTGTAGAGATGGGACAATAACCGCTCGACACAGGACCCAGAAGATTGCTGCCTCTTACTGTAGTAGTATTGATTACTAAAGTGATTGTCAGCTTCCCCAGTGGTCCATCAGCTATTAGATTTGTATACTTACATTAGTCCAAGCTGGTCCAATGTAAGTATGCAATAAAGTTCATACATGGAATTCAGATTTAAAGCGTATGTCTGTGCACAATAGAAAAAACATTTAGTACATCTCTTTAAAAAATACTGCATGTATAGAAAAATACCTGTTTATCCTGCCAGAATTTCAGTGATCACCCACTGTATCCTATAGTAAGCTGGCAGTGCTGCCTCTGCTGCCGTACATTTTCTAGCAGTGTTGTCAGCCCTGCCTAAGTTCTCCTGTGCTGGCCTACAGATGAGGTGGAGGAGTTCACTGGATTTCTTGCAGGACCACAGACATGTGCATGTATTGCTGAAATGCACTGAATGTATTTTCTCTTATTGTCCAGCTGTGCACAATAAGGAAATTATAGGACTGTAAATCAGAGATAGCACATATCAGAAAACATGAGGCAATAGGAAAGTGAGAATATAAGTCGAAATATCATCTGCATAGATGGGGTACTGAGCACCAGATGAGCTAATCAGACCGCCAACATTATGAACACAGATGATGAAGAAGAGATGGGGTCCAAGAAGAATCTCGCAATACACGGACAGACACGGGTGTTTAACATTTTATTCACAATGCACACCACCACCATGAAGCCGCACTCATCAGATGTTATCTGACCTGACATTTAAAGGTCACATAGTCCACATTTATCACCAGAAACCCAAAGCTTCCTGAGGCTGGAAACCCCTTTCACGGTATCTCAGATAAGATTCTCATCCGAATCCAAGATGATGAGTGTAGTTGCAAAGCAATCTTGCAGCAAAGTAAAATCCTTATGTAGCAATGACCTTCTAAAAAAGACTAACGTGTTTCTTCACAGCTTCATCAGAGCCAATGCCGTGCATTTTGGAAAGGAAGGCTATAGCAATCAAAGCATATTTTATATCATGATTAATTGATCATTCCAAGCAGTGTTCTCATGTCTATAAGTGCCTTTACAAGCAGAGGTCAAATAATGCAAACACTCTACTAAGAGGAGTCATGGGAGCAGTAGGTGACTGACTCTACAGGACCTTATAGTGTGAGCACTGCAATCTCTTAGATACTTTGTGCAGAACTCCATCTTAATCGGTTATTTCCTGAATGATAGCAATTAAAAAAGTTTGTTATAGAGCACAGAATTTCACCATCATGCTATCAATTCTATGGGATTATTCTAGTGTTGTTGCATTTCCCTACAGAAAAGGGAATGTGGTTTCACAATGCAAACCTCACATCACAATGTTGGCTGCGTCAGAGATAAGGGCTTGTGGCACAAGACTTCATTCACACTGTATGTGGCTTTGAAATCGCGCTACATCAGTACAAAGCTACTAGTCAGTAGGATTTCATGTGTAGACTTCATGCACCTATGTTTATATTTTGTTAAGTTGGAGTCGCACCGATATGAACAGTTCCATAGACACAGATTGGGGGCAACTTGTCATTTGATTTTAAACTGTCAAATCGCATGACAAGACGGGGTTAATGGAAGAAAAGGGCAATTTAAGTAACTTATGTCCTGTGGCTTCAGCTCAAACCGATGTGCTGAATTGGTTTTCATTAAGGAAAATATTACTTTTTTGTGTAGATCATTCATACGTGCTGTAGTTGCGGCATGCTCCAGCGCATAGTAATAGCATGTAGGCAGGCTGTAGGCAGCTGCCTACAAAGGGAATGTACCATGCTAGTAAACTAGCTAGTCTGCCCGGGTTAGGGAAGGGTTAATGCTAGTTCTGCTGTTCCCACTTTTTCTGAGCTCTGCTTCTCTCCCCATGCTGTTATAAAAGGGGGGAGGGCTCTGTTCACACAGGAAACTGCATGGAAAGAAGACAGAGACAAGCCATACAGATGTAATCTCAAGTTGCTTTACAGAGAGGGCTCTGTTCTAGTCACTTTGGAACAGAAGCAAGGGTTTCAAAGAAGAATATGTAAACGTTTGCAGCCAGTAGCCACCCAGTAGCTCCCTGAAGCTCTCCTGCCACAGCATGGACTTGCACCAAATAATGGACTCTCACCTTTGCAAGGTATGCCTTGGCAGTCACACTCTAGAGTAGCTAGACAGGGATGGATGCATTGAACTGTGTTTGCACTTAAAGATGAGCTCCAGGCTCCCCCCAGAAATTAAAAGTACAGGACTTTTAATGTAAGGACACTTACCTGTCTAGGGATCCAGTGATGTCCTCACCCAAGCCAATTCTTTAATCGGCTTCGGGTGCAGGGGCCGGCATTGTAAGTAAGGGAAACCTACTGTGCATGCACTTTGTGAATGGTCCATATAGTCTTCTTGGACCTGTGATGTGTCCCAGAATGCTGCGGGGGAAGGAGGAGGGGAAAACTTCTGGCTCAGATCGCCATGGAGCATCTGACCAGAAGTGGGAGCTGGTACCTGTCAAAACCTTTTTGGTGAAGTTCCGCTATAACCTGTTATGCTGCATGACTTACTGTAAAGTTTGTTAACTCCTGCCTGAGCCTGATCTGAAGTCACTGAAAGGGTGCATAAATGTCCTATGCCAGATACACAACTTTGGGGCAGTACAGCACATATGGGGTATGATGCAAGTCAGTCGTAGGGTGTTTACTCAATAGGGCAAGGAAGAGTAAAGCCGTTGCTAAGGGTAGCTGAGCGCAAGTTCATGACACAAAGCAACCAGTCATTGGGCGTGGTACCTGGTAAGGTGACAGGTACTCCGGTAGCGAGGGGGTCTATGTTCTGGCTCCATGGTTATTAAGTGCACACATGAGATCCACGCTAGGTGCACAGAGGGACCCCATTCTGTTACTGGGAGGTAACAGAAGTAGGAAGGACTGGTGGAGTAAGCGCAGGCTTAGTGCATCCCTTCTAATGCAAACATATATCAAGTTAGTGTGTAGTGGCACTTTTCAGAGGAACTCTGTACTTTAATTACTGCACACAGTAAAGGTTCATCTCAGTCGGGGAACTGCCATAATTTTAGATTCTTCACATGACCACAGTCTTCACCTGGTCCCGGGCACTAAGGAGCACGCTCCACGTGAAAATACACCCCCGCGTGCAGGGCGGGCCACACTGCCTGGCGTAACCCAAGAACCCCGTGGGCTTACAGCTCGGAGCAGTCAGCAAGCATTCACCCACTCTGCACCTCCGACAAGCATGCAATCTAAACAAAAAGAAAAAAAGGTTTTACAAAATGCATTGCAGCACAGTGCAACTTAAAAATACATGCTCTTGCGTGTGTACATTTGCGTGTAGCACCCTCTTAGCTAAGTTGCTAACAGTTGAGGCAAATTTTCTGGGTTCTGCTGGTGGCAGGCTTGACTGCTTCCCACTGGTTCTGGTAGGTTCCAGAGTTTAGTGGGTGGAATAGGTGGACCCTCACTTGCATATTTATACCACCTCAGCTAATCCCTGGCAGGGAGAATGGGCAGTAGGGAGCTGAGTGTGGTATAAAAAGGCTGGAGCCTGGAACAGCAGGTTCCTTGTCCCGTGGTAGAAGACCGAGCTGGAGGGCTATGGCCCTCTGGAGCTGATAGCTGCAGCTTAGAAGAGGCTGTCTGAGTCCCAGCTACAGCTAGAGCTAGGGGGCCCACGTGTAGAATTCCTGAAGAGTGGTGCAGGAAGTCCACGGAGGACTTAACCTGTAGGAATACAGTTCAGAGGTTGGCTGGTACTGCAAGAAAGCATTCATGTACACAGGGCACAGTGAGCAAAAGCCTAAAAGATCCCAGAGACTGTTTTTGCTACATTTTGGGAGAGCTCAATCCATTTTATGGATTCAGGCTTTACCTTTGCAATGGGGTCCCCTGAGTTGTAGTTCCGTAGACACTGTTTTCAAGAGGGTGGTTGCACCCTGAGGAAGCAGAACAGTAAGGCCCCTTTCACACATGTGGACCGTATGTCCGTTTTTCATCCATCCGTTTTTGGATGAAAAACGGACATACATGCACCCCTATGGGATAGCGGGTGTCAGCAGATGAGCATCCGCTGACACCCGCTATCGTCCGCCTCCGCTATTGTCCGATTCTGCAGACGGAGGAAAACCCTATTTTTCCATCCGTCTGCAGAGCGGATCGGATAAACACGGACAGACGGTCCGTGTTCATCCGATCCCCCATAGAGGAGAGCGGAGAACTGACAGGGCGGTCCCTGCACAGTGTGCAGGGACCGCCCTGTCATCAGCCGGCTCAGCGGGGATCAGCTGAGCGATCCCCGCTGAGCAGCGGATCTTCGCGGGGCGGATCATTACGGATCCGTCCCGTGTGAAAGGGGCCTTAAAAGTGTCCTCCGTTACCTTTCTGCTAGTTTGGAATATCCCAAGGCCAGGGCTTTTTTTCTCAGAAAATAGGTGCAGGAACTCAACCACGACCCTCCAAAACCTCCCTCGCCCCAGCACGCACCCTCCAAACCGCATCAAATGGTGTGGTCAAATTTCAACTACAGTGGAAGTGTCTTAAATTTGCATTAAATACAAGGAGTGCATTACGTACAGAGTGCTGAGTTGAGGGGGAGGGGTGTTGTGTTACACACAGAGTGCAGAGTTCAGGGGTGTGCTACACGCAGAGTTCAGGGGGTGTGCTACATACATTGTTTAGAGTTAAGGGGTGCTCTGCATACAGAGTTCAGGGGTGCATTTTGCCTTCTTCCACAGCTGCTTAACTCTGCACCCCCTATCCACATCTCACTTTCACCCCTCTTCAGCTCTGGCCTCTTCCACCACATGTCTTAATTGTGTTGCTGTATTGAGTTGAAGCACCCAGCCAGCTGTAGTACCTCCCCACACACTGTAGGTGGCTATGCCTCTATCACTTGCAGGGAGATCATCCAGTAGGGGTTTTGAAATCTGCATTGCACCCCGGGCACCTTCATATCCCTTGTTCCCACCCTGCACTCTGTGGGAGCCGCTCAGGAGATCAGATCTTTGGGAGCTGTTGGGAGATAAGCTGTCACTGATAAACACAGAAGCCAGACTTCTGTGTTTACAAGTGATAGTGATGAGAAGGGAGCAGAAGTCCTGAGCCAGAGGTGGTGGAACTGAGTTCCACCAAGTTCCAGCTGAAAAAAAGCCCTTCCCAAGGCTCACCCACACCCTACCCAAGTTTAAATCAGACATTAAACTGCATAAAGACATGCATTGCCTGTTTATTAAGGTAAGAGACTGTGAACTGATGTGTGCCTGGCTACCATGTGCCTCACAGGGAATGGAACCTGGGATAAATCAGCCAGCCTGGTCTGGGGTATGTGCTACATGCACTATGGTTAGAACAAGCCCTAAATGTCACAACAGTTTTTACTGTGCAAAAAAAAAAAAAAAATCACCAACAGATCTATTACTGCTCAGTTGTTCACTGTAATGCTTTAGTATAACATGAGTTAGCAATTAAATATTTTTGCTGCTGTAATCATATCATGCAAATAGCCATTTAGCACCCCTCTGTTTAATACAGGCTATATACTTATAAAGATGTTTACCCAGCAGGGGACCATTAGTGAAAGCTTGCTTGCTTTATCAAATGATGTTACACACATAGTAGTGTTCTGAATGTTGCAAAGGACTGCACATATCAATCGAAAATATGATCTCTCAACAAGCAATCTATTAACTACTTCCCGCAAATTGACGTACCTGTACGTCCCCCAGTTTCAGTGATTCTACCAGGATCATGGCTGCCAGTCCAAGCTCTATAATTTAAAAGTGATCTGAGCGGCTATAAGCAGCCCATAGATGACTCGTTTTTCTTTCCTACCATCACATGCGGAAGGAAAGAAAATTGCTAAATTCCCCTATTAATGCAGTCAGTGTTTATATGGGTATGCCTCCCACAGCGCTAATATGTTCTGCATGAGTATAGTGTGACCTTCCTTTTTTACTTTAGTGCCAGTTTTGTGTGTCAGGGCAGGTTTACTGCAGTATATTGAAGTGTGTCAGTGTAGAATATCAGGGCAGTTTTACTGCAGTATATTGTAGTAGGTCAGGGCACTTTTACTGCAGTATATTGAAGTGCATTAGTGCAGTTTCACTGCAGTATATTGTAGTGTGTCACTGGAGTGTGTCTATGTAGTGAGTACTCAAGTTAAAGTGCACCAAACACTTTCCATTGATTAAAGTGCATCCAAGTACACATTTCCCCGTCTCTATTACATTTAATGGTAATAAGCCCCCCCCCCCCCCATCATGTCTGAGAGGTCAACAAGGAGAGGCAGATGTTCCCATGGCACTGTGAGTCCACAGGCAAATGTGGACGTGGTCAGTCCTCAGGCAGGGCACCATTTGTTCTGAGTGCCCTAAATTGTGTCCTCATCATACAGATTGGCTCCCCAAGCCGTTGTTTACAAAAGAAAGAAATCTTGCAGGGAAAATCAATTTAAATGTATTTTTTTTTTCTTTATATATGTCAGTTTTGCTGCAGCAGGTTCTATACACGATACAGATGAGCCGCTTTACAGGCAGACTAAAGCCCCGTACACATGGGCAGAATGTCGGGAGACATTTGCTGGTTCAAAAAAAAGCGTCTGACATTCTGCCCATGTGTATGTCGGATGTGCATGCTGGAAAACCAATGGCAGAGAGCACTGATCGGAGTGTTCTGGCGAGGGCCGTCTGCCTGTCAGAACACCACAGCTCAGCACTGGTTAGTACAGCCCGGGGTTGAACGAAAAAAAATGAATAGTGTGTACACGTCTTAAGGAGACCCCCCAGGCACTATATTTAAAGGAATTTTTTATATTTATTGTTTCACTTTAAAGCGGGACTTCAGTCATTTTTTCATCTTTCCATCTATTAAATCTTCTGCCCTTGTTTTAACCTTGGATAGTAAAATATATTTTTTCTGACAGTAAATACTTTATACAGACCACTTCCTGTTTCTTGTCTGGTGAAAAGCCCAGGCTTATGACATCATGCACAGCTCTCTCTCTCACTCTCGTGAGAGTTTGCCAGGAAGGGAGGGGGGATGAGTCATGAGAGGGCCAATGAGAGTTGCAGAGCTGGAGGTGTGCCTCTGTGTGTCTGTAAATCCAGGAAGTGAACAGGTAGCAGATTCAGCTGCCCACAGTTAAAATGGTTGCAGCCCGACTCAGTGGAGGGAGATTTCTGCAGCATATTTGGCAAGTACAGAATCAAAGTATATATAAAATAATATGCAAAGTGGTTGGAGGGAAGCTTCAGAATGCTTTTATTACAAATTATGTGAGCAGACTGCAGTTCCTCTTTAAGCATCAGTAAATCACTTCTCATTTAAAAATTATATTTTTTTAAAAACGATTTTCTTTGATAAATGTCCCCCAGGGCTGTACTCCGGACCCCCATACCCTTTGTATGTCCAAGAACTTGCATATAAGCCTTCAAAACAGATTTTTCCAGTTTGGGTCCCATAGACTTCAATGGGGTTCCTTTTACGTCTCCGAACTTTTGCGATGTTCGAAATTTCTGGAGCAAACCAAACCGGGGGGGGGGGGGGGGGTATTCGGCCGTCTCTAGCAGTAAGTATAATGCTCTCTTTGTTGCAGAGCTAACAACACTTATGAGCATGTGAGATAGGGCAGCCCGTCATGGGGTTATATGGTTTTTCCTGCTGTCTGCTACATTACTACAGGACACGGTAGTCATGTAGCAGCTTGCAGGAGGAACCACTCAGTGCATCTGGGTGCCAGGTATCCTACATAACCAAAAGTGTCAGATAACAGTGATAGCCAATGTATCTGTTTATAAATACACACACACACACACAGTGGGCAAATTGATGTTTGTCCACTTACAAATAAATGCAGGGTCTATAATTTTTATCATAAGTGTATTTTAAATGATAGAGACAGAATATCAAACAAAAATCCTGAAAAAAACATGATACAAATGTTATAAATTTAGTTGCAGTTCAGTGAGTAAAATAAGTATTTGAACCCCAAGCAAAACATGACTTAGTACTTGGTGGAGAAACCCTTTTTGGCAAGCACAGAGGTAAGACATTTTTTGTAGTTGGTGACTAGGTTTGCACACATCTCAGGAGGGATTTTGGTCCACAATTTTTTTTTCAGATCTTCTCTAAATCCTTAAAGGGTAACTCCACTTTTGTGGGGAAAAAAATAGCAAATAAAGAAAAAATAATATAGCATATACAATTGCGACACAAGTCATATTGTAATTGAATGTTATTAAAAATTACTTTTCCTTTTCAAACTGCAACCACTGTAATTATCTGAGAATGCAATGCAATATGGCTACCTGGAGTTGTTCTGTACACAGAGTGTGTACTGACCACCCCCAGAAACATAATTTCCTATTTGTGTGATTGGCTCACCAATTCTGCCTAAGATACTAGTCAGATTTCAGGCATCTCCTGCAACAAAAATGTAATTTTTGGTGAGACACTCCCAGTAGGAACACGTCTAAAGGGATGCAGACCCAGCAGATTTCCTCATTAGTGCCCTGCAGGTGCACACCCGATAGATAATTATGAAACCACTCCCATTAGACCCACTCACTGAGGCTCAGAGAAACATACAGGGATTACTTCAGAATAACAAAAGCTAGGAATCTGCAAAAAAGGTTGTTATAATCCAGGGGTAGGCAACCCCCAGCACGGGTGCCGTAAGCAGCACGCAAAGCCTCTTTTGCCATCACTTGACTCCCTCCCCATCAGCAGAGCAGCACAGGGAAGTGTCAGTAAGACACTAATGTATTCCAATTTCAGAATTCTCCACGCCGCACCTGCACTGAGGGGGAGGCACTCTGCCCCCACACATTGTAAAAGATGGGAAACAATGTTGGGTCTCTAACTTTGCTGTAGCTGTGATCGTCAGCTTTTGTGATGGGGAAGAGATTGGGTGCAGTTCTGCTAGGGGGGCGGTAATTGGCCACTGCTAAAGCCAATCACAGTCCTGCTAGCCCCGTCCACCATCTGGAGGAAGATGACTCGCTTGGTTGCCACAACCAATCTCAGAAAGAAGGGATTTCACTGTGATTGAGAAAACCACTGTAGCAAAGTCTTTAGCCTCTTCCAGTCTAATGAGAACCTCTAAGGCCAAAGATAGCTGACATCCTTCTATAAGTATTGGGTTGTGAGGCATAGTGGGTGCGAGGTGTAAGTTATTGGGTGCCAGAACCCTTCTTCAATGCAAAAGAGATGTTTATTTCTTTTACAGTCTTTCTTTTATGAGGGAAAGAGGGTTAGGGCCAGGACACCCTTTAGCAGTTGCAATTTAAATTTGCAGACTCCGAGACTTCAATAGGAGGACAGCCGTACAGGGAAAGGCCCCAGCAAGGCGCCACATCTGCACGTGCAGGATTGCTGTCTCCTATGGTAACAGTCTTTAACAGTTCCTAACACAAATTGTAACAGTGCTCTCAGCTTCAATACAACTTCTACTTGTAGTTCTTCAGCCCTTTGAGCTCCTGATCTCTCAAATCAACATTGTGGTGGGTGTACACTGCCCAATGTTGCTTCAAGTGTTGTTTTTAATGCACGCTTACATTCAATACTGTCAGCGCGCATTTATACCTGATATCTGCTCAGTAGTTCCGGCACTTGTGAACTCAGAGGGAGGCGCCGGCAGCAGTGCAGTGAGCAGGAGGTGAAGGAGGGGACTTCCAATTGCAGCGCTGATCACAACCAATGATAAATCTGTGTAAACAAGCAGCAGTGTGATGCAGAGTGTGGGGGGGAAGGGGGGTTTTGGGCAGAGAGCCAGAGCATTGTGTGTGTATAAGGCAAGAGTGTGATCCAGGGGGAAGGGAGCAGAGTTTACAATCAAATATGGTGGGGCAAGTGGTACAAAAGGTTGTAACTGTGGGGAATGAGCTGATGGAAGACATAAAAGTTGAGTTAGTTGGAGGCGGGATAGGCTTCCCTAAAGAGATAAGCTTTCAGAGATCGCCTACAAGCAGCCAAAGTAGGAGATAGCAGAACAGATTGAGGTAGAAAGTTCCAGAGGATGGGAGAGGCTCTGGAGAAGTCCTGGACACGAGCATGGGAGGAGGAGACAAAGCTTGAGAGCAGGAGGTCTTCAAAGGAGTGGAGAGGACAGTTTGGAGGATATTTGGAAACACGATTGGTGATTTAGCTTGGGGTAGAGTTGTGGATGGCTTTGTAAGTTGTTGTTAGTATTTCGACTTTAATTCGCTGGGAAATCGTAAACCAGTGGAGGGATTGGCATAGAGGGGTGGCAGACACTGAGCGATTGGTAAGGTAGAGGAGTCTAGCAGTAGCAGCTTTTACGATAGAATGAAAAAGGGATAGCCTGTGTAGAGTATGGCCTATGAGAAGGGAGATGTAATAGTCAAGGCGAGAGATAAGAAGGGAGTGAATGAGTAGCTGTTGTTAAAAAGGGGTACATTTTAGAGATGTTACAGAAGTTTTTATTGGTGACTGTTTCCACAGGGGAAATTTAGCCTCTCTGTTTGTCCTGGTCAGCATCGTCAGCAAGACCGAAAGTAAGGAAAATTTACCAGAACAGGAATGGGGGAATTCTTCTGATGGTAGCATTCCTAGTGGCCGATAAGAGTGGATTTTTATACTTTGAAAAGATTTCCAATAACCTGTTGTCTATAGGGAGCAAAAAGTAAAGGGGACACAAGGGGGAGATTCACTAAAACTGAATCTGGTGCAGCTGTGCATAGTAACCAATCAGCTTCCAACTTCAGCTTGTTCCATTAAGTTTTGACAATAAGCCAATTCAAAAATAAATGGTCATGGGAGCCCTGCAAAATTGATTAGAAAGAGGTACTCGCCTACTAATATTTGAGAAAGGGGTGTGATCAAAATTAAAAATTTAAAAAACAAAAAACAAAAAAAAAATAGAATATACACACCCAAAGGTGTTACCTCTAAAAAAACATATTTATTACAAATAAGGTACAAAAAGAGTCAGCATCACACTCCCCACTAAAGCCCACCCTGCCTATAAATTGTGAAAAAAAACAATCAGCGGCAAAATAAAATTACTTCCTCCTATAAACAGGGTAAATGTGTGTTAATTGGTAAGAATAAACTATTAACATTTCTATTTCTGAAAGTGTTCCTAATTTACAGCATTTTTTCATACCTACCTAATACTTTTGCATAGTACTGTACCCAATCCTCCACTTCCTTTGGCAGATGGTGCTCCTCCACCTCTCTGTGCCTAAGAAGACCCAGCAAGGTGGTCGAGCTTTCTCCCACCAGGGTCCCGTGCTGTGGAATAGACTCCCTGCCGAGCTCCAAGAGGCTCCTACCATCCTGGACTTTCGCAGGAAATTGAAAACTTGGCTCTTCACACAAGCCTTTCCTGTGTAGCCTTTCTGGTTCCATTTGTCATGCTGCTTTCCTGTTAGTCTCCTCCTAGTCCCTGGGTTTCTCCAGGGACTCCGCTAAGCTCGTCGGGACCCTTCGGGGTAAGACCACGCTATATCAAGATACCTCTCAACTCAACTCTCAACTCCGTGCTCCAGTGGTGGACTGTTCCTTAGCGTCATCATGTCCAGTGCAGTGCTGAATAACCTGCATTGATCTTGATGATGTCAGGACCTCAGACTGCTGGAGCGTGGAGAAGACGCTGCAGAGATGGGTCTAGCAGCACAGAGGTTTGGGTAAGTAAATCTTCTTTTTTTATGCCCCCTAGACCTAAACGAGCAGTTAACGCTTGCAGTGCAGCCACAGCCCCACTGCAAGGGAGAATTTTCAAGTTTCCTGGAGTTGGCCCGTAGGTTCAATTTACCAAACTGTCTGAAATAAGATAGGTGTGTTTTGTCTTGTAGTAATAAGTAAAATGGAAACCTGCTTTGGAGCATGACAACTGGAGGAGGGGAGTTTGACATTGCGGTAGCGGGAAGCCGTAGTGACATTTGTTATTTCCGGCACATCGCTGGGTAGTGACTAGGGTAGGAAATCATTATGAAGTCTTGGCGCTATGCAGTTTGTACACCAGCAATCATCATACTGGCTGCAGGATGATTTTTACTTGTTCCTTCAGGGATGATACTACAGCTGAATACTATGGTTAAAAAATGACAGCATTTGTCTGTGGCTGAGAGATCAGTGAAGCACAGTGGGAAGCCGGTTCTAACAGCATGAATGTGTGAGACATGACTTTCAGGCAAGTCTTCCCCCAGCGGGGATTCCTCCACTTCCACCTGCTTGTTAAAATGTCATTTCGAGGAAAGGCAGGTCACAGGAATCAAAATTTAACACTCGCATCACTCACTGGCTTATTCTATCAGACAGCAAGTAAAATGAAAACTTCTATGGCATCTGGTCAGAAATGATCTTTCATTTTGACATCTGATTGGCTGCTGTGGTTTCTGTCAATTACTACATTATCATAACTCTTATGCCCCGTACACACGATCGGACTTTCCGACAACAAAACCTTGGATATTTGTTCGAAGGTTGTTGGCTCCAACTTGTCTTGCATACACACGGTCACACAAATGTTGGACAACAATTACGAACGTAGTGATATACAAGACGTATGTGATATCTCCATTACGAACGCTAGTTTTACAAGACCGAGCGCTTACGGCTTGTACTTGATTCCGAGCATGCGCAGACTTTTGTGCGACTTGTGTACACACGATCGGAAAGCCTGACAACAAAAATTTGTTGGCGGAAAATTTGAGAACCTGCTAACATTTGTTGGTGGAAAGTCCGACAACAAATGTCCGATGGAGCATACACATGGTCGGACTTTCCGCCAACAAGCTCACATCCAACATTTGTTGTCGGAAAATCCAATCGTGTGTACAGGGCATACGAAAAAATAGCTTTTACTGTTTTTTTTTTATTTTGTATTTTTTTATGAATTCATAAAATCACTTTCAAGGTTTACCTATGATGGCGTGATACATAAGGGGGGATTTACTAAAACTGGTGCACTCACAATCTGGTGCAACTGTGCCTGGTAGCCAATCAGCTGCTAACTTCAGCTTGTTCAATGAAGCTTTGGCAATAAAACCTGGAAGCTAGGGGGTCGTATTTGTAGATTTGGTGGGTGTGTGATTTTATATATTCATTTTGGTGCAAAATTTTTAAGGTATATAATGAGATTTATGATTAGTCTCTCACCCCCTCCCCTAAAATTGCTCTTTATCTATCCTACCGGGGTCTGTCAGATCACAAAAGGCTTGTCTACTTTTTTATCAGATCATATCTAGAAACTAAAAGTCAACTTCCCACCCCCCTCCAACCCAATGGATAGACATAGTGAATTATATTATGCTGATGGAGGAGATGATAACACAGGACAATATAGGTGGGATGAATTTAAAACCCTATGGTACGCTTGGATGCACTAATCCACCTCGGAGTCTCTGAAAACCCTGACCACCACCTAATGCCTTGGCTGCTAGGCTGCTTTCACATTGAGGAGTTTTTTCAAACGCTTTTGCGTAAAAAAAAAAAAAAAAAACCCTGAAAAGCTCAAGAATTGCGTCCATGTAATTACTGGAGAATAGGGATGGGCCCGGTGTTCGATTCGAAGCACCGGGCGTTCGCTCGCTCGGCGAGCCCAGAACTATTGGGGCCGCTCGCATCAAATTCGTGTGATGCGAGCGGCCCCGCAATGCATTGCGCTAGTCGCAGTGCAATGCTGGCTGATGATTGGCCAAGCATGCACTGTGACCCCGCATGCTTGGCCAATCACAGCGCCGGCAGCGAGGAGAGCCATAATTGGCTACAGGCAGGATGCCTGTAGCCAATTATAGCTCAGGGGCTTTAGTACACGCCCCACGGTATAAGAGGCCGCCGCGGCGGCGGCCTCGCATATTATGTTTCAGTCAGTGTCAGCGTGTCAGTGTGCTGCTGACAATATGTGCTCTATTTCTGGGGATATGTGTGTGCGTGCTGTTAGAACAGCATTGCAGTATCACATCTGGGGGGTGTCTATAGGTGGCCTGTGAAGGGGGGCAGGTTTCCTGTGCTTAGAACTTTCCCTGCAAAAAAGTGTCATTTTTGCAGGAAAAAAGCTATTTAAAAGCACTCGCGGCTAATGAATTGATGGCTCCTGTAACACAGAGAACTGTCATTCATTAATAAAAAACAAAAAAAAAAGCGTGGGGGTCCCCCCAAATTCAATAACCAGGCCCTTCAGGTCTGGGATGGATATTAAGGGGAACCCCAGCCAAAAACAAAAATGGCGTAGGGTCCCCCTCAAAATCCATACCAGACCCTTGAGGTCTGGTATGGATTTTAAGGGGAACCCTAGCCAAAAAAAATGGCGTGGGGTCCCCCTCAAAATCCATACCAGACCCTTATCCGAGCACGCAACCTGGCAGGCCGCAGGAAAAGAGGGGGGGACGAGAGCGGCCCCCCCTCCCGCCTGAACCGTACCAGGCCACATGCCCTCAACATTGGGAGGATGCTTTGGGGGTCTAAGACCCCCAAAGCACCTTGTCCCCATGTTGATGAGGACAAGGGCCTCTTCCCCACAACCCTGGCCATTGGTTGTGGGGGTCTGCGGGCGGGGGGCTTATCGGAATCTGGAAGCCCCCTTTAACAAGGGGACCCCCAGATCCCGGCCCCCCCCCCCCTGTGTGAAATGGTAAGGGGGTACAAAAGTACCCCTACCATTTCACCAAAAAAGTGGCAAAAATTGTAAAAATGACAGGAGACAGTCTTTGACAATTCCTTTATTAAAATCTTCTTTCTTCTTTCTTCATCCTTCGGTTTCTTCATCTTCTCCTTCCGTCATCTTCTTCATCTTCTTCCATCTTCTTCTTCCTCCGATCCGCTTCTTCTTGCGCTGGTCTTCTCGTCCGGCATCTTCTTCCGTCGGCGTCGGCGTCGGTGTCCGTGTCTCTTCTTGGGCCGCTCCGCGCAATGGGAGGCTCCCACTGTGTGAGGCTCCGCTCCGTCTGACAGGTCTTTTATAATGGAGGGCACCTGGTGACCCCGCCCCCTCTGACGCACGGGGACGTCATGGGGAATTCCATGATGGCTTTCCCCATGACGTCAGAGGGGGCGGGGTCACCAGGTGCCCTCCGTTATAAAAGACCTGTCAGACGGAGCGGAGCCTCACACAGCGGGAGCCTCCCATTGCGCGGAGCGGCCCAAGAAGAGACAGAGACACTGACACCGACACCGACGCCGACGGAAGAAGATGCCGGACGAGAAGGACGAGAAGACCAGCGCAAGAAGAAGCGGATCGGAGGAAGAAGAAGATGGAAGAAGATGGAAGATGATGACGGAAGGAGAAGATGAAGAAACCGAAGGATGAACAAAAGAAGATAGAAGATTTTAATAAAGGAATTGTCAAAGACCGTCTCCTGTCATTTTTACCATTTTTGCCACTTTTTTGGTGAAATGGTAGGGGTACTTTTGTACCCCCTTACCATTTCACACAGGGGGGGGGGCGGGATCTGGGGGTCCCCTTGTTAAAGGGGGCTTCCAGATTCCGATAAGCCCCCCGCCCGCAGACCCCCACAACCAATGGCCAGGGTTGTGGGGAAGAGGCCCTTGTCCTCATCAACATGGGGACAAGGTGCTTTAGGGGTCTTAGACCCCCAAAGCATCCTCCCAATGTTGAGGGCATGTGGCCTGGTACGGTTCAGGCGGGAGGGGGGCCGCTCTCGTCCCCCCCTCTTTTCCTGCGGCCTGCCAGGTTGCGTGCTCGGATAAGGGTCTGGTATGGATTTTGAGGGGGACCCCACGCCATTTTTTTTGGCTAGGGTTCCCCTTAAAATCCATCCAGACCTCAAGGGTCTGGTATGGATTTTGAGGGGGACCCTACGTCATTTTTTTTTTTTTTTTTTTGGCTGGGGTTCCCCTTAATATCCATCCCAGACCTGAAGGGCCTGGTTATTGAATTTGGGGGGACCCCTACGCTTTTTTTTTTTAATTTTTTTTATTTTTTATCAATGACTTTTTTTTTATGAATGAGTTTTTAATGAATGACTGTTCTCTGTATTACGGGAGCCGTCAATTAACATTAGCCGCGAGTGATTTTAAATAGCTTTTTTTACTTTCAAAAATTACACTTTTTGCAGAGACAGTTCTAAACACGGGAAACATGCACCCCTTTACATGCATACTATAGACACCCCCCAGGTACGAAATTTAAAGTAATATTACACTTTTATTGTTTCAATTTAAGCATTATTAAAATCACTGCTCCTGAAAAAACGGCAGTTTTTAAAAAAAAAAATTTTGCATTGATACATGTCCCCTGGGGCAGGACCCAGGTCCCCAAACACTTTTTATGACATTAACATGCATATTAGCCTTTAAAATTATCACTTTTAATTTCGAACGTTCGCATCCATTAAAACTAATAGGGTTCTAAAGCTCGCACGGACTTTAGGTCCGTTCGCGGGTTCTGGTGCGAGCCGAATGGGGGGGGTGTTCGGCTCATCCCTATTGGAGAAACAGATCAAAAACTGCATATGTTTAACCACTTCAATACCAGGCACTTAAACACCTTCCTGCCCAAGCCAATTTTCAGCTTTCAGCGCTGTCGCAATTTGAATGACAATTGCGCAGTCATGCTACACTGTACCCAAACAATGTTTTTATCATTTTGTTCCCACAAGTAGAGCTTTCTTTTGGTGGTATTTGATCACCTCTGCGATTTTTTTTTATTTTTTATTTATTTTTTTGCGTAACAAATAACAAAAAAAACGAAAATGTTGAAAAAAAAAAAAGTTTTTCTTTGTTTCTGTTAAAATTTTTGAAAATAAGTATGTTTTCTTCTTCAATGATGGGCACTGATATGGCTGCACTGATAAGGCGGCACTGATGGGCACCGATGAGGTGGCACTGATGGGCACTGATAGGTGGCACTGATGGGCACTCGTAGGTGGTATTGATGGGTACTTATGGGTTGCACTGATGGGTACTTATGGGTGGCACAGATGGGCACTGATGGATTGGCACTGATGGGTGGCACTGATGGACACTGATGGGTGTCACTGATGACACTGATGGGTGGCATTGCTGGGCATCACTGAATTAATTTGTTCCATAATGGTGCCAGTCAGTGTCCATTTGTGGGCACTGATTGGCATAGATTCGGCATTCATTTGCACATCCTGGCCAGCCACATGTTAGGTGCTTCCCTGGTGGTCCTGGCGGCTTCCCTGGTGGTCCAGTGTGGGCATCCAGGGGGGGGGCTGTGCTGATAAACAATCAGCACATACCCCCCCGTCAGGAGAGCTGCCGATCGGCTCTCCTCTACTCGCGTCTGTCAGACGCAAATGAGGAAAAGCCGATCAACGGCTCTTCCTGTTTACATTGTGATCAGCCGTGATTGGACATGGCTGATCACGTGGTAAAGAGCATCGGTGTAGCGGTGTGTCAGACTGACACACTGCACCACTGATCACCGCGATGTGCGCCCCCCACAGGCACGTGGCGGCTGTTATCCTGCAGGACGTTATATGAGGCCTAGTCAGGATAACTGAACCACCCCCAGGCCGTCATTCTGCTATAGGCCAGGTGGAAAGTGGTTAAAGAGGTTGTAAACTCTGAAAAATAAATTAAAATAAAACCCTGTAAGACAAAGGCATAATGAGCTAGTATGCATTGCATACTAGCTCATTATGAAATACTTACCTTAGAACAAAGCTGTTCCAGCAGCGCCCACATACTGCTGAGACGGCTGACATTTTCCCTGGAGTTTCTGCGCATTGGGCACGGAAGCCGCCGTTCACATCGCAGGGCTTGGAAGGAACGACACCCATGGATGTTCCTTCATA
>CM053026.1:95875255-95894119 GCA_028564925.1 Lithobates sylvaticus
AGAGATTTAAGCAGACGTGGAGATATGCTGAAATTATTATTTAGAATAACAGAGAGGCTTAGCCAAGCCCTCTTGGAAGTAAGAAGATGAGAGGTATATTGGGGTGGGGGGGTGGGGAGGGTAAGGGGGGGAGATAAGGTTTAGTATTATACGAGAATATTTTTAATAATAAAGCGGAAATAAATAAAATAACACACATATGATAAAATAAAAATTTATTCTGCAAACACAATTAAGATGAAATTCCACAATGATGTGAATTACTATGAGAGATATAAATGAACGTTAAGTTGAATAATAATCTCTTAAATGTTTGCTGAAGTGGAAAAAAAAAAAAAAGAAGAAGAAGGGCTTGCCAGGAGTTCTAGGAGGTTCGAAACTATGCCCTGCAGTCGAAAGGTCCAACGGCCTTGCGCCCCCTGGTGTTGGTAATGTGCTCCCCAACCGTGAAGACTGGCATCCGTTGTTACTATTTCTGGTAGTGGGGGTACAATGGGACGGCAGCGTGTCAGGTTGCTGATTTGAGTCCACCACCGTGCAGAATTCTTTACAGTCTGAGTGATCACTATTCGCTGATTCATAGAATATCCGTTCCACTGTTTTAGGAACGAGTTCTGGAAAGTTCTCAAATTCCACTGAGACCACTGGATCATTAGGAAGGTGGAAGACATCGATCCTAGGATGCTTATACACGATCTTGCGGATAGATGATCCGCCGCCAGGAGCCTTCTTACTTTGTTAATGAGCGGATGTAGCTTCTCTTGGGGAAGACCGACTGTGTTGGAACTGGTATTTAGTTCGGCTCCCAGAAAAATCATCTTTTGTATTGGTACTAGGCTGCTCTTTTTCCAGTTTATTAACCAACCGAATTGCTGGAGTGTGGAGAGTAGCACTGCTCGATGTTGCAAGAGTGTTTCCTGACTGTCGCCTGGAGGATAATATCGTCTAGAGCTCTCAGCCCTTTCTCCTTCAGGTGTGCTATAACCGGTAGTAAGACCTTTGTAAAGGTTCTGCGTGCCGTTGAAATCCCGAACGGGAGGCTCTGGAATTGGAAATGTCGTTGGCCAATGGCGAAGCGCAGGTACTTCTGGAAGGTTTGGTGCATGAGTATGTGCAAAAAAGCATCGGACAAATCGAGCATCCAGTCTTATGCTCCTACTGCCAGTAATATGGATTGAAGACTCTCCATCTTGAAGGATTCGACCCGGATCGTTTAATTTATACCCTTTATTAGGTGCAGATAAAAGCCCCTCTATAGATCGCACTTACATTAAAAACATAAGCATGTCAGCAAAGTGCCCCAACCAGATCTGCTAGGACTCTACCTCAACCCCGCTCAGCGCCGCAACGGTAAAGCCGGCTAGGATGAGACCCGGGACGAGCCTGCTGGTCTGTGGAGTGTGTAGATTGCGTGGCCATGCCCTGACGCGTTTCGTGGATACGTCTCCAGAGGGCGTGGCCACGCTGAATGCAGACTTGTGCTAAATAGCAGAGGAGGACGGAGCCGACCAATCAAAACAAAGTGTCGGCTGCGTCATCAAGCGTCATCCCGCCCAGCAGCGATACTATTTACATAGACAACAAGGGTTGCCATGTCAACCTGCTGCGTACTCGCAGCGTCGCCCCGCCCATCGGCAATGGGACAACGATAATGTTTACACTGCCAACACTGGTTGCCATATCAACCTACTGCGTAATCACACAGCAGATGCAGCCCAGGTTGCTCCTCCAAATGAGCAGTTTTAAGACTTCTTTCAGTCTAAATCCTGCACTAAATAACTGAACCTATTAAAGGTCCTGAAAGGCTCAAAACGTTAATTAGTTTAAATCGGCTTATATATCCCCATTAACCCCTTATTCATAAACAGAATATATAAAACCAAATATAAAAGAAAAAGGTTATATTTAAAAAAATCCATATAAAAAATTCTTTAAAAAAATCTATAAAAAATTCTATATATATAAAAAAATGTATATATAGAAAAGTAAATATAAATAAAGATCCTCAATAGATTTAAATTTAAAATTAAGGGAATTGCAGCTCACATGAAACTAACTCAAATTGCATCTCAAGGTCGCATCTGGCCTGCATCCATAACAGATAACAATAAATGACAATAGCCACAAACATCAATTAATCAAATACTATTTAAAATGTAGAGGAATGTATGCAACAGGCATACATGACAAAGGTCATATGATATGCCTGTTTACAATACATACAGCTGTCAACACATGATTTCAATATCAAGAAGAAAAAGCTGAATTAAAGCTGAATTGATTATCAAATAAAATTCTCATATAAATAGAAATAATGAACTTCCTCTAATACTGAATCAACATTCAATTTCACCCCTCCTGGTAGTGTTTACTAGTCTAAAAATACACCAAAACTTGTAAGACGGCGGCCATCAGATATTCAAATAAAAATAGAAATAGAACCAAAAAGTAAAAAAAGGAGAAAAGAAATGGACCACAAGGCCCAGCCATCACCTCATCAGAGGTGTATAATCTGCATAATCTTCCCTTCTGTCGCTGGCTGCTTTTTTCAAACTTATTGGAGTATGGACACTAATGGACTGTGATTATATTTTATGAGTTTTAAGATAATTTTACCTGTGTTCATATACATATAGGTAAACACCATTGCAGCATTATGGTGTGATATGCATTTGTTTCCTCACAGTGTTTGACAGGTGAATGGTAATTATTATTATTAGCATCACTCTCCTTGACAGTTCTATTATTATTATTATTTTTGGTTTGTTTTCTATCCATTTTTATTTTTATTGTTTGGGCGCTGTTAATATTTAGTTCGTATGAATTGAATATCTTTTCTCTTGATTGCTCAGCCTATTGTTTAGCCCTGACTTCTTGTCCGGTTTTTGCCACTCATCCTTTATCAGTTCCTCGGAGTTCCTCGATAAACGGGAATGTTTCGGGGTCCTTCTTTAGGTTAGGAAAATACTTTCTTAGTTTAGGAGGAGACTCCTTCTGCTCCTCCCACCCGATCGCCTCCTTCACCGACTTTGCGAATGGCTCTATTAGTGCAAAATCAAATGCCGTAGGCGGCAACACTTCGTCTTCTTCTGGAGAATCCTCTCGGTCTTGCTGAGTGTAGGAGGTAGAGGCTGAATTAGAGGGTCCGATCGAATCGTAGGCTGTCACCTGCATGATCGATTCTTTTACTGATTCCCATTATATTAGACGATTCTCTTGCGTCGGACTCTTTATCACGGGTCGCTTCTTCTAAGCAGATTTGGCACGCTTTGGCATGCCAGTAATATGGATTGAAGACTCTCCATCTTGAAGGATTCGACCCGGATCGTTTAATTTATACCCTTTATTAGGTGCAGATAAAAGCCCCTCTATAGATCGCACTTACATTAAAAACATAAGCATGTCAGCAAAGTGCCCCAACCAGATCTGCTAGGACTCTACCTCAACCCCGCTCAGCGCCGCAACGGTAAAGCCGGCTAGGATGAGACCCGGGACGAGCCTGCTGGTCTGTGGAGTGTGTAGATTGCGTGGCCATGCCCTGACGCGTTTCGTGGATACGTCTCCAGAGGGCGTGGCCACGCTGAATGCAGACTTGTGCTAAATAGCAGAGGAGGACGGAGCCGACCAATCAAAACAAAGTGTCGGCTGCGTCATCAAGCGTCATCCCGCCCAGCAGCGATACTATTTACATAGACAACAAGGGTTGCCATGTCAACCTGCTGCGTACTCGCAGCGTCGCCCCGCCCATCGGCAATGGGACAACGATAATGTTTACACTGCCAACACTGGTTGCCATATCAACCTACTGCGTAATCACACAGCAGATGCAGCCCAGGTTGCTCCTCCAAATGAGCAGTTTTAAGACTTCTTTCAGTCTAAATCCTGCACTAAATAACTGAACCTATTAAAGGTCCTGAAAGGCTCAAAACGTTAATTAGTTTAAATCGGCTTATATATCCCCATTAACCCCTTATTCATAAACAGAATATATAAAACCAAATATAAAAGAAAAAGGTTATATTTAAAAAAATCCATATAAAAAATTCTTTAAAAAAAATCTATAAAAAATTCTATATATATAAAAAAATGTATATATAGAAAAGTAAATATAAATAAAGATCCTCAATAGATTTAAATTTAAAATTAAGGGAATTGCAGCTCACATGAAACTAACTCAAATTGCATCTCAAGGTCGCATCTGGCCTGCATCCATAACAGATAACAATAAATGACAATAGCCACAAACATCAATTAATCAAATACTATTTAAAATGTAGAGGAATGTATGCAACAGGCATACATGACAAAGGTCATATGATATGCCTGTTTACAATACATACAGCTGTCAACACATGATTTCAATATCAAGAAGAAAAAGCTGAATTAAAGCTGAATTGATTATCAAATAAAATTCTCATATAAATAGAAATAATGAACTTCCTCTAATACTGAATCAACATTCAATTTCACCCCTCCTGGTAGTGTTTACTAGTCTAAAAATACACCAAAACTTGTAAGACGGCGGCCATCAGATATTCAAATAAAAATAGAAATAGAACCAAAAAGTAAAAAAAAGGAGAAAAGAAATGGACCACAAGGCCCAGCCATCACCTCATCAGAGGTGTATAATCTGCATAATCTTCCCTTCTGTCGCTGGCTGCTTTTTTCAAACTTATTGGAGTATGGACACTAATGGACTGTGATTATATTTTATGAGTTTTAAGATAATTTTACCTGTGTTCATATACATATAGGTAAACACCATTGCAGCATTATGGTGTGATATGCATTTGTTTCCTCACAGTGTTTGACAGGTGAATGGTAATTATTATTATTAGCATCACTCTCCTTGACAGTTCTATTATTATTATTATTTTTGGTTTGTTTTCTATCCATTTTTATTTTTATTGTTTGGGCGCTGTTAATATTTAGTTCGTATGAATTGAATATCTTTTCTCTTGATTGCTCAGCCTATTGTTTAGCCCTGACTTCTTGTCCGGTTTTTGCCACTCATCCTTTATCAGTTCCTCGGAGTTCCTCGATAAACGGGAATGTTTCGGGGTCCTTCTTTAGGTTAGGAAAATACTTTCTTAGTTTAGGAGGAGACTCCTTCTGCTCCTCCCACCCGATCGCCTCCTTCACCGACTTTGCGAATGGCTCTATTAGTGCAAAATCAAATGCCGTAGGCGGCAACACTTCGTCTTCTTCTGGAGAATCCTCTCGGTCTTGCTGAGTGTAGGAGGTAGAGGCTGAATTAGAGGGTCCGATCGAATCGTAGGCTGTCACCTGCATGATCGATTCTTTTACTGATTCCCATTATATTAGACGATTCTCTTGCGTCGGACTCTTTATCACGGGTCGCTTCTTCTAAGCAGATTTGGCACGCTAATTTGCTTGGTAGGGCTTGTGCTCCGCAAACCCAACATGTATTAGGCGAAGGACGTGTATGTCCTCCATTGCGATGTTGGTGAGAGGAAGATGAGCTTCTGCGGTGGTGGGAGAATCTTGAACGGCTTCTTTGAGAGCGGGAATGCTTTGAGGGGGAATGCTCTTTTCTTTTAGAATGCAATGACCCCGATGACCTGCCAGAACTGTCAGGAAAAAAAATGGCGTTAGTGGCAATGCTCTCTTTTCTCCTCTTCTTACTTACCGAATCAGGTGCCCCCTTACCTTGTATTTCGCGGATGGTCTGCTGAAGCAGCGGCCTCCATAGGAGAAAGTAAAGTATACCTGAGAGGAAAGGCTCTATTAGAATACAATGGCAGAGTGTGAGCAGCAGGTGCTGGGATAGTAAAATGAACAGCTTACCAGAGACCAGGGCAGACAGGATTCAGTAAGGCAGCAATTAGGCAAGGGAAACCAGGATGGAGAGTGGTGTTTTTAAAAGTCTGCAACTTGAAACAGGCACAGATCACTTTTTAAATATGCCACCATCGCGGAGGGGATGACGTCACTGCCGCGCATGCGCCGTAGCATTCCGCAATGCTCGGCGCCATCTTGGAACCTGGCAAAGCAGGTAATAGTGCCTATGTCACTTCCTGGGTGCCTGGAGAGTCCTGTGCGGCCGCCATGATGGAGGGGGCAGCTCGGCCGAGGCACTACAGAGTCCAGCGTGGCAAAAGTAAGAAAAAAACAAGCGCAGCAAGGGGAAGAGAAAAGGTAACAGAAGGTAATATCTGTGGATGCTAGGGGGAAACGGAAAAATAGAGGAGAATGACCGCTGCACACCTTGTTAAACCTGTTTAAGGTTTGTCAGGCATTTACCAGATTCTTAGCCCCTGAGACCATCAGAGTGGGGCTTCCCTTCGTTTAGCTCATTTAAAAACTGTACAGACAGGGCTTCCAGCTAGGAGAGGCTGAACCTAGTGGGGCAAAACGGTAAGGGGGATTCCATGTTTCTAACCGATCCCTCTGATCAAACGATCGTCCATACAGGTGAGGAAAAAAAGGAGAATGAAACGGTGGACTCCTCTTCGAATCTTATAGCTAATCAGTCCTATCAGGTTGTGGAGGCGGAGTCACAACCCAATGTGTGTGCTGCCATGATGCGTCTGGAAAAGAAACTTGTAGTGTGTACCAGGCTTTATACATGCATGAGAGGTGCAGGCTCTATGTTGTCATTGTTGGGACTCTGACACTACTGTCGGGCAAAAGATCACTCCACCTGATAGTAATTGCCATGAGTCTCGGAATGAGTCCCTTCATGGACGGAATTTGTCCTGGACAATTTTGTTAAAATCATGGGACAGTTCTGCAGGATCTGGGATCAGTTGGGAAGTGTGCATGCAAAAACGTTAAAAAGGCCTTACCGCAGCCATACTTCTGTTAAAAATAATACCAATATGCTTAGCGCTCAAGAACTGACTGGAAACATGCTCCCCCAGGGCGAGAAGCACTCTGGTAGTGTCACTGGCTACAATAAAGGAAGGAACCACAACACAGGCAAGGTGGAGAAAGCCCTTTGTAGAGACACTGTGCCCTTTATGTCCAGGTTACATTGTCTCTGTAAAGCTTCTATGAGATTATAGTGATTGGGCTTACAGTTACTTTTATCCATCTTTCTTTATCCGATCGAGGGTTCTGCCATAGGTCAGAAAAGCCATAAGTCTATGTGTGGCCTTCCCAATATAAACACCTATAATCCATAAATAGTCTAAAGATCTACACATCAGATGATTGTAAAGCTCTCAACTGTTCCTCGTTTTGGCCCATGTTTCCTACTCAGCAGTGGCGGCTGGTGTTTTTTTTTTTTTAGGGGGGCAAACAACTACCCCCCCAGCAGTGCGGCACTAACAACCCCCCCGCGTATCTGCTGGTTGGTCTGACACTTACCTGGATAGATAAATCCAGGTAGATGGGAGTTGTCAACCAGCATGGTGCAGGCAGAAGCTCCAGGCTAGCCGGTGCGGCGTATGGGCAGTGGCTCGGGGCTAGCAGGTGCAGGGTCCAGGCAGCGGCTCCAGGCTAGCGGGGTCCAGGCAGCTGCTCCAGGCTAGCGTGTGCGGTGGTTCAGGCAGCGGCTCCAGGCTAGCAGGTGCGGGGCCTGGGCAGTGGCTCCAGGCTAGCGGGTGCAGGGTCTGGGCAGCGGCTCCAGGCTAGCGGGTGCAGGGTCCAGGCAGCAGCTCCAGGGTCGCGGGCTTCCTCCCTGGCTCCAGTGGCTTCCTCCCTGGCTCCCTGGCTCCACGTCAGGCGTCCAATGGGATCAACTGACGTTTTGGCCAATCGGGAAACAGGTCTCACTCCTGCTTCCTGTTTGTCGTGGAGAAGATTTAGTGTAAAAATTGTGGAAATGTATTCGCTATTGTCACACAACTGGGTGGGATCGGGACGCAGTGCTTTGCGCCCGGAACTCACCCTTTTTTGAAGCCTATCCCCGCCATAGGAATTCATGCATCCCCGGGCACATGGATAGGGAGGGTGGCGGCGGTGTTAGGGGGGGTGGCACCCGTGTGCCCACAATGCACAGGCCACCACTGCTAGTCAGTGATCCTTCTTTTCGGTTTGAAGTTTAGACATCTATAAAATCTAAAAGTGTACTACTTAACTACAAAAAGTGTTAAAGAAAAGACTGCTACAAAGGTAAGTCTGGTCTATTTTAAATATTGGCTGGCGCAGAAACATTTTCCCATGTACCGTATATACTCGAGTATAGGCCGTCCCGAATATAAGCCGAGGCCCCTGATTTACCACAAAAAAACTGGGAAAAGTTAATGACCCGTGTATTAGCCGAGGGGGGAAATGGAGCAGCTACTGTAAGTGGAAAAGAGTGTCAGCAAATGCCCATCTACATGTCCCCTGTGTCCTATACAACCCCCCGTGTCCCCAGTGCAGCCTACCTGTGCCGATCGATCCGGTGTCCCGCTGTCCCGTGTCCCTCGGGGGCCGCTGTCCGGTGTCCCGCTGTCCGGTGTCCCTCGGGGGCCGCTGTCCGGTGTGCGGTGTCCCTCGGGGGCTGCTGTCCAGTGTGCGGTGTCCCTCGGGGGCCGCTGTCCGGTTGTCCTGCCGATCAGCGTACACGCTGAGGCGCCAGTCGCCATTGCAGGTTTGAAAGCCGCGCCTCCTCGTCCGTGATAGGAGGAACACTCGGTTTTCCCAGCAGTCATGTGCAGTGTTCTGCCTATCACGGACATTCTCTCATCCTCGTCCATGAGATGAGAATGACAGAACATCCGTGATAGGCGGAACACTGTACTGCTGGGAAAATTAGTGTCCGCCTATCACGGACGGGCGGGAGGAGGCGGCGCGGCTTTTGAACAGTGCCGTCTGTCTACATGACAAGCTGTTCATGTAGGCAGACCGCACTGACTCGAGTATAAGCCGAGAAGGGGACTTTCAGCCCTAAAAAAATACTCGAGTATATACGGTAATTATCAGGGGGACTAACAAGGTCTGGCGCATGGAGATACAGTGCCTTGAAAAAGTATTCATACCCCTTTAACTTTTCCACATTTTGTCATGTTACAACCAAAAACGTAAATGTATTTTATTGGGATTTTATGTGATAGACCAACACAAAACAGCACATAATTGTGAAGTGGAAGGAAAATGATAAATGGTTTTCAACATTTTTAAAAAATAAATATGTGAAAAGTGTGGTGTGCATTTGTATTCAGCCCCCTTTAGGGCTCTTTCACACGGGGCGGATCAGTGCAGATCCGCTCCGTGGATATCGGCTTTCTCAGCGGGGATCGCCAGAGCGGTCTCCGCTGAGCAGGAAGATGACAGTTCCGTCTCTGCACTCCGTGCAGGGACGGACCTGTCACAGCGCCGCTCTCCCCTATGGGGGATTGGGTGACGACGGACCGTAGAGTCCGTCGTCATCCGATCCGCTCTGCAGACAGATTGAAAAATAGGGTTTTCCTCCGTCTGCAGAAACGGACCATAGCGGGCACGAACGAGATCGGGTGTCAGCGGATGCTCATCCGCTGACACCAGCTATCCCATAGGGATACATGTATGTCCGTTTTTCATCCGAAAACGGATGGATGAAAAACGGACAAACGTCCGTGTGAAAGAGCCCTTACTCTGATAACCCTAACTAAAATCTAGTGGAACCAATTGCCTTCAGAAGTCACCTAATTAGTCAATAGAGTCCACCTGTGTGTAATTTAATCTCAGTATAAATACAGCTGTTGTGTGAAGCCCTCAGACGGTTGTTAGAGAACCTTAGTGAACAAACAGCATCATGAAGGCCAAGGAACACACCAGACAGGTCAGGGATAAAGTTATGGAGAAGTTTAAAGCAGGGTTAGGTTCCATGGTAACTCTGGAGGAGCTGCAGAGATCCACAGCTCAGGTGGGAGAATCTGTCCACAGGACAACTATTATGCCCCGTGCACACGGTCGGATATTCCGATTTAAAAAGTCAGATCGGATTATGTTGTCAGAAAATCCGACCATGTGTGGGCTTTAGGGGACTTTTTCCGTCGGAAATTTCCAACGGAAAAAATTTGAGAGCAGGATCTAAAATTTTCCAACAACCAAATCCGATCGGACTTTTTCCGATCGTGTGTAGAGAATTCCGACGCATGCCACGCATGCTCAGAAGAAATTTGGAGACTACATGGTTTAGGAGATATTTAGAAAAAAAGAGGCATCGCTGTCAACGGCGCATGCACCGTAGACAGCGGCGCGCAGGCGCACTGCGCATGCCGATTTCACGGCGATATGCCGCTTTCCTGCGCATGCGGCGCCTGCGTATGGATGGCGGCGGAGAAGGTCGTGAATGAGGACCGGGGGCTTCGTTCTCAGGTAAGTTATTCATAATGAGCTAGTATGCTATGCATACTAGCTCATTATGCCTTTGCCTTGCAGGTTCCGTTTTTTTTTTTTTTTTAAAAGAGGCTTTACTTCCTCTTTAAGTGCCCAATGCGTAAGTGGTTAAAGTCGCTGCGACTTTAAGTCACATAGACATGAACGGCTTCCATTGAAATACATGGACTGCGGCTTGCCATGCGACTTTATGTGTCCAAAGTCACATGACAAATTGCACAAGCGTGAATGGAGCTTAAAGGAATGCAGACCCTGCCACTATCCTCATTAGAGCCCTGCAAGTGCAGCAGCTTATTGGTAATTATAAAACCACTCCAATACAGATCCACTTGCACATGGACACAGACCGCCCATTGTGATGGCAATCTGAGAAGTTTCCTGCGCTGCTAAATGAGCTTACTGCAAATGCGCGAGAACGAGCGGTGCATGCTGGTCATTCAGCAGATATTTTTGCTTGTGGGCTTCGCCTGCTCACAAGCAAGATGGGAACACCCGATCATAAGGAATATAAGGTGAGTTTTTAATTTAAACAGTAACAAAAGCAGCGCTATTTACAATACAAGCCAATGCAAAAACAATATCATATGATAGTAATAGATATATATATAAAAAAAAAAATGTAATTTGTGGTTGGAACTCCACTTAAAGTACCTAGAAAGGGGTTCTAACGCAAGATTAAAAAGCAGTGGGGATAGGGGGCAGCCTTGTCTCGTGACCTTGTGGAGGTAAAATTCATCTGAGAGGAGGCCAGCCACCACCAGTTTGGCCATGGGGGATGTGTACATAGCGTTTATGAGATGTTTGAAGGGGCCAGTAAACCCCATTTTTGACATGACCATTGAAAGCCACTGGAAGCTAACGTTATCGAAGGCTTTCTCCACGTCCAGAGTGATGATGGCAAAGCCCCCCCCCCCCCTGTTGCATTTAGCATGTTCCATCATTACTTTTTGGATATTTAACGTGGCTGTTCTCCCTTTCACAAAAACCTGACTGAGCAGGGTGCATCAGAGAGGGAATGATGGTGGCTAGTCTGGTGGCTACAATTTTAGAGAGGATTTTATCGTCCAGGTTAAAAATTGATATGGGATTCTAGGGGTCTTTTCCCTTCTTCGAAAGTAATTTGATGATGGCCTGATTCCTCTTTGGTAAGTAGGAGCCACCTGACCATATTCCCCTGTAAACATTGAGTAGGGTGGGTTCTGCCTTTTTTTTGTAGGGTTTTATAGAATTCCCCTGTAAACCTATCGGGGCCTGGAGCTTTAGTGGGAGCTAGATTGCAAATGGTTGTAGATATTTTGGATAGGCAAATGGGTGCATTTAGGGCCTCAAGTTGGGAAGGAGTGACCGTAGGTAGAGATATTTTATCGAGGAGAGATTGTGCAACGATTTTGTCTATAGGGGCAGGGGCATATAGTGATGAATAGTATTGTAGCATGACTTTATTGATTTCCTGTTGCGAGGATTTAATGGTGCCTGAGGTGTCTCATAAGTAGGTGAAATTTGTAGAGCGGAAAGGGCCTTTGCAAAGCCTTGCCAGCAGTTTGCCTGCTTTGTTGCCAAATGTATGGAGAGTGGCGTCCATATGGGCCCTTTTTGTCAGTGCGAGCGTGTCTGCCCAGGTGTCAAAAGCACTTTTTTCTGCCTGCCATTCAATTCTGTTTTCAGGGGAGTCCAGGGTATATAGAGAGCGTTGTGCCAGTCGGAGTCTGGTACTAGCCGTCTTATAATTTGCTAGGGTGTTTTTTTGTACGACGCGGCATAGGAAATGATCCGGCCTCTAAGGAAAGCCTTGCCAGCTTCCCAAAAAAGGTTTGGGTTGTGAGTGTGCGATGAGTTGGCTGTTGAAAAATCTTTCCATGCTTTCTCCATGTATTGCTGGAAGTCAGAGTTGTTTTGGAGATAGGATAGAAAGCGCCATATTCTGGGGTTGGGATGTAAGTTGGGGTTGTCGAGAGTTGCCGAAATTGGGAAGTGGTCTGATATGTCATGGATATCTGCTCTGGAGATCATTGGGACAATGCTGTCAGTACAGAAAAGGTAATCGATTCTGTGTGGATTAGAGTAAAAAGTGAATTCCCTGTCCGCTGGGTGTAAGAGTCGCCAGATGTTGTGGAAGTCGAGAGAGTCCATAGTGGATGCGAAGTGCGTTAAATCAGAAGTTTTGGGTAGTTTGTGAGGACGTTTGGGTGTGGATCTGTCATCTGTCGTGTGTAGAGTGCCGTTGAAGTATGGGGGATGTGCAGGTTGGGGGATGTGCATGGATGTGCAGGTTGCGTAGTGTTGTGAATTTATGAAGAAATATATCTAATATTCGCTGGCAGAGATGGGAGATTCAGTAGGCCTAACAAAAAAAAAAATAGAAATTAACTTTTGCTCTTGAAAAGCAGATGAACTGGTTGCCTATTTTACAAGTCTCAAATATATAAAGTTTACAAGCCTGTATTGAGCCAGAAAGGATACAGGAACAATGGTAGCCTTTGTCACCAAACAAAAGGTGTGTACTTATTTTTGTTGATTAGTTTGAGAAGTCCAAATTTATGAGGTGTCATCACTTGGAGGTGGTCCGTGACTGGGAAGAATCCTTTGTGCTGAAGTAAAGGCTGTTTGGACAATTTACAACCATCAATACAAAAATTCTAAAGCCAAGACCTTTCCCGACAAAGCCTATTATGTGAAGTCCTAGGAAATTGTGTACACAGTTAAGCTATCAAAACATGTATTGGACTGTTCAAAGTCCATTTCAAAACATGATTTTAAAAATAGAGGCAAACCGACATATGTTCAAAAAATATATATATATATATATATATTCAGAAGACAGTGAATATAAATCATTCAAAATATATGTGAGATGTGTAGGTCACAAAAGAAAACTATGAGTTAGTATCTGATGAGTTGATGAAATCGGTTATAAAAGAAAACATAATAAATAAAGGGTGATTATTAATAGAATTTTTTTAGGAACAAATTAGTATTAAGACAAATATATGATTATGCTATGAATATATTAGAAATTAACTATGCTAGATAAACAAATATTGATTGGATACCCAAATTATACAGGTATCCAGATAGATAAAAATTGTATGTGGTGTTGATTAATATATATATATATATACATATAACTTGTGTCCTTTTCAAAGGGACTAAATGTTTACAGATATACAATGATATGCATATATATCACCATTTTATGCAAGTGATTGATCAATAATTATGCTAAGCGATTTGATAGTATGTAGTTAGTAGAATTCCCAAATACTCAAGATAAAGATATTTTCACTAAGGTACAATATGCAGTATAAAATAAAATATATTAATGTTACAGAGCAGCCCAAAAACACATGTGGGACACCTGGTGGTTGAAGGTGCAATTGCATTAAAAAAATTCAGGCCAATAGGAAAGAGACACATACCTTTTGGGCTGAACATATTACAAGTTTTATAATCTTATTGTGTGAGAGGGTATTTAAGAAGCTAGAGAGATAGGAAAGAGGAGGACAGCTCAGGGGAACCTGAGGGCTCAGGGACCCACCCTGGGGAAGGGACAATGGGAGAGACATCTTCCTAGATAGACTGACAGCCATGCCTGGAAATATACTTTAAACCTCCAAGGAGATTCCTGAACCCGGTAGCTATCTTAAGTCCAGACTAATAGCCATTTTGGAATGGGTAAATATAACATGTTGATTTTATCTGGTATGTTCTCTTAATTATTGATGTATTGAATATTCTAATATTGATAATCATTCTCCAGAATCAATAACTGCCTTTTAGATTTTTTTCTCTAATATTCAATTTTTATTATATATTACTTTTTGCATAGTTTCTTTTTATTGACAAACAAATGTCTAATTTGTTTCGCATTGTTCAACGTTACTTACCTGCAGCATAGTAACGGCTGGGTGTGTGAAATACAGACATTATGTTAAATTGTCAAGTATAAGGTTATTGATTCTACTGAAGAAATTATCATGGTGATATTGTGTCCAAGGTACTATTACGCCCAGTTTCGGGTATTTCCATTAATTGTCAAAATGTTCAAATAATGCAATCTGTATTTTAATTTCATGTAAATATTTGTTTTCTGTCAACCAATAAATGTGACTATTAAGTATGATCACTCGTCTCCGTGAACAAGTTTAGCATATATAGACTGTGTCGTATAGATTAATCTTGTATCTTAAAAATATCTTCGTTAAAAATTACTTAATAAAAATGTGCGGGAAACTTTCCTTAAAAAAGCACAACATATTAAATGGAGGCACTGCGTGAGATAACGTCGATATTTTGTACAGGATCAGTCATAGTTACGGTGGTGACAGAAATAATATTTTGCATGAAATTATTAATTATTAACTTTTTAAAAAAAAAAAATATTTTTGCCAAGAAAAATGTCTGGTCAAAGTGAATTTTATGTTGATAGGGATTATCAAGAGTCAGTCCTTAGTGGTAATATGAGTACTCAGACAAATGTGATACAAGTACAGGAAATGTTGGATATGATTTCAAGAATTAACATGACAAATCATGCCGAAAAAAGTTTGTCTAACGAGACTAGTCTAGAAGCAGGCATTGAAGACCTTATAAACCACGCCCGTCAGTTAATAAAAGACGTGTGGAACGTGGAAGGTCAAAGCGATGAACTCACAGACAGCTCCTCTGAGACAAAGGAAATAGAAAGGCCTGATCCCATGCATTTTGAATTAAGCGATAACCTGATGTATCTTTATAGTGAGTTTAAAAGTCAATATACCCAACAGGAGAGTGATATCTTAGAACCCCAGTCCCATTTAATAGAAGGGGAATATGAGCCCACTAAAAAGCTAAAGGAAATTAATGACAAGGCAGATTGTTATGATGAGTCTACAGTGACAATGATGAAATATGAAATAAAACAGATGCAAAATAATGCAATAATAATGCTGGAAGAATGTCACCAATTAAATAAAGAGTGTAAACAATTAAGAGAGAAGGAGAGTTTTCTGCAGGAAAACGAGTCTCCTGACGAAAGTTGCAGAGTAATAGGCAGTGGAAATTTAGAAAGTTGCCGAGTAATAGACAGTGGAAATTTCAAAAGTTGCAGAGTAATATGCAGTGGCAATTTAAAAGAAGAAACAAATCAGCTTAGGTCAGGACAGGAATCCCTAATTAAGCAACAAGAAGAATTAAAAGAACAAGGGAAGTTTATGCCCCAGAATAATGCTCAGATGCTTAACCCTGAAAGTATAGAATCTGATAATACTCCAAAATTTGACTCTCAACCTAAAGTTTGGGAGTTACATAATGAAGAGGAATTAGAAAAAGAAACCATGTTCTACCCCAAGCCAACTGTAGAGCAAAGGGGGGTAAAAATTGAACCACCACATGAAAATAGGTCTAATCAGTTTTCTTTGGGATCAAAACAGGACGCCTCAGAAATAATAGAATTTTTAAAAGATGCTGTCCCAGTGTTTATGGAAGAGGGATCCGTATGCATTATTGACCACATTGAGGCCTATGAAAATGCTTTATCAGCTTTAGGCCTAAATGATGACCAATCTAGGATTAATTTCTTACCGTGGGTATTTGAAACCAAACACCATCCATTCTGCGAAGATTTAAAAAGTCTGTTGGGTACTGCCTGGCAAGAAATTAAAAACGGCTGTCATCTAGGATTTGTCCCGCACAAAAATGTTAATGCGGCTAGCGTGGATATACACAATATCACATGTACCAATAATCAAAGCCCCACCGAATTTATGGATGTGCTCAAAAGTGTTGTCCACTTAGCAGAAAAGGAGCCAGGTTATGATAAACCTGGGTTCAAACCCATGTTCTTCGAGGCCCCGCCTACCCACATAAAAGTGAATTTAGCGAAAGATTACAAAGGGGGGTGTTCACTGGAGTCTTTGGTAAAAGAGAGTAACAATTTGTACTCTATCCAACAGACGGGTGAAAACAATGGAAGGCCTGAAAGCCCTATAATGAAATTTGTGGATGAATTTTATGTATCTCCTCAATCATTACAGTCCAAAACCAAGAAAAAGAGATATGCTGATATAGTCAGAGGAGAGATGCTACGAGTTTCCCCAGCGGGAGACCAATGTCCCCACCCATCAGAAGGGGGGAGCAGAGAGTACCCTTTAGAGGGGGAGTTCAAAGACCACCTCAGGAGTCTCATCCAAAGGATCCAGACCCAAGGTTTAGGAGAAACTATAGGGTATACCTCCAACGGGTCAGATTTAAACCTAAGGGTAGACACCCTCACCTTTACCGGTGTAATTGGCTTCGGGGGCCTACACGGGTAAATAGGAAGAAACTACAGGGTAGGACACCTCAAAATCCCCAGAACAATAGGGAACAACTAAGGCCCAGACAACTATCCCAGAATCAAGACAATGTTTCTGATGGTGATATGTCTGATCAAACTGAGCCAGTAGTCCCCAGAAAGTACAGAAACCGGGTCCCACAACCCAACTCTGAGCAGCTTGTAAGCAATACGGAAACCAAAATAGACAAAATTATGGATATGTTACACGGTTTTATTGCTAAAATGAACATGAATAGCAATTCTTCAAGGGGCAAATCCTGTGGCCAGCCAAGGGCCACAGAGCCTTTTAAGCGCCTATGTTAAAATAAATCAGAGGAATGCACTGAATAAAGATATAGGAAGCAGAGGTTCTAACACCATGTTTCTCCCCAGGTCACAGTAATGAGGATCCTGAAATCCCTGCCGGGGGATTGTGGTTGTTAGATATTAATTATTCTCCTATTTTTCAGTGGTCACTTCATTCCTCTGACATAAACAGGTCGCTCCAAACAGTCTAATTTCAAGAAGTCGACGAAGACAGTAATTCCAGAGGAAGACCGAATCCTAAAGACATTAATATCAGGAGGCCTAAATGGTTTGATATTTTGGTAAAAGATGAGGACTCACCCGCATAAGGTAGTTTGATTGCCTCAAATGAGTTATATTGACACCCCAAAGGGGGGAGAATTTATTTGTTTTATTCCTCACAAGTAGAAGGTTGACTATGATGTCAAATATCTTATTACTGACAGTGAGTTGTCACTTACATGTCAAACTGAAATGCTTTTATTGTTATTCCAGAACCGCTACAATTAAGCTAAAAAAGAAAAATGGTTCTGAAGAACATAAGTCAATCATAAATGTCTGGTATTCACAGCTATTAATAAATGTCCTCATGATAATGAGCCCTGGAGCTTGGTCTCCCATAGCAAATGTGTCATACATTGTCTTTATATCCAAAGTGTTTAGTTAAAGGACTGATAACACAATGGGAAAGAGGGGGGCTCTGAGGAAGCCCAGGATACCAGCTTGACATGGATATCTCAAACATAAATCATATAAAAAGAAAAAAGGACATATATGTTTTTCTCATGGAATCTATTTTCCTTTACAGAACCAATATGTCCATGAGCCGGTCAACAGAACCGAGAGTCCAACATGTGTGAAACATCCAGAGAAGGAACCGTATGTGGAATCCAGGGACCTCATTGATGGCCAGTCTACAGGGACACAACCCACCACGACAGCCAAGAACCAAAAGGTGCCCGGAGTGATCCATTTCCCGCCAAAGAACGGATGACGGCCCTGAGATGCACACATCGATCACAAACCCATTTTTTTCCCCAAGAATTACACCCATCTGCAGGTGTCTATACCTTTTAAATATATCCACAATCCGGATCCATTTTCACAACTCGACTTACAAGGCCCAAACGAAGCCATATTTCTTCAACAAGTTGCATTGGGAAAGTCTGTCAGATGACTTCCGAAAGCAGAGGTTCTAACACCATGTTTCTCCCCAGGTCACAGTAATGAGGATCCTGAAATCCCTGCCGGGGGATTGTGGTTGTTAGATATTAATTATTCTCCTATTTTTCAGTGGTCACTTCATTCCTCTGACATAAACAGGTCGCTCCAAACAGTCTAATTTCAAGAAGTCGACGAAGACGGTAATTCCAGAGGAAGACCGAATCCTAAAGACATTAATATCAGGAGGCCTAAATGGTTTGATATTTTGGTAAAAGATGAGGACTCACCCGCATAAGGTAGTTTGATTGCCTCAAATGAGTTATATTGACACCCCAAAGGGGGGAGAATTTATTTGTTTTATTCCTCACAAGTAGAAGGTTGACTATGATGTCAAATATCTTATTACTGACAGTGAGTTGTCACTTACATGTCAAACTGAAATGCTTTTATTGTTATTCCAGAACCGCTACAATTAAGCTAAAAAAGAAAAATGGTTCTGAAGAACATAAGTCAATCATAAATGTCTGGTATCCACAGCTATTAATAAATGTCCTCTTGATAATGAGCCCTGGAGCTTGGTCTCCCATAGCAAATGTGTCATACATTGTCTTTATATCCAAAGTGTTTAGTTAAAGGACTGATAACACAATGGGAAAGAGGGGGGCTCTGAGGAAGCCCAGGATACCAGCTTGACATGGATATCTCAAACATAAATCATATAAAAAGAAAAAAGGACATATATGTTTTTCTCATGGAATCTATTTTCCTTTACAGAACCAATATGTCCATGAGCCGGTCAACAGAACCGAGAGTCCAACATGTGTGAAACA
>CM053026.1:95894619-95926753 GCA_028564925.1 Lithobates sylvaticus
CCCTAAAATAAGACCTAGCGTGATTGTCGGTAATGGCTGCAATATAAGCCCTACCCACCAAATAAGCCCTACCCTGTTTCCCCGAAAATAAGCCCTACCCTGTAAACAAGACCTACAAGGACTTTTACTAGGGCTTATTTGGGGGGTAGGGCTTATATTGCAGCCAACACCGACAATCACGCTAGGTCTTATTTTCGGGGAAACAGGGTAAACAGGATAAATAGAGAGGGTGAATCTCCCCAATGGGGACACAGATGGCAATAAAACCTGACAGGGGTTCTACTCCCTCTCTACTGTCTAAAACTACAAAAAAAAGTTTTCGTTTTAGTTCTACCTCAAGGGCTGTGCTGAGGGTCTTCCAGACTCCATAGAACACCCATGGAGGGTTTAGCGAGGCCTCAAACAAAATGGTTCATCTGTGTGTAAACACAATAAACTTTTCTTAGGTTTTGGATAGACTAGAGAAGGATTAGAGCCCCTGTCGGGTGGTGATCGCTGTCTGTGTCCCTGCTGGGGACATGTCAGGGTAACCACTCAGACAGGAGGTAATGGGCAGTTGTCACTGGAACAGGAAGTGAGGGGACATCTGCCTGGGGACACCTGTTTTGATGACTAAAACTTCCCATACACACACAGATTTCTTTTTCTGTTATTCTGACAGGCGGCTGTCAAAATACTCAATCAGCGCCTGCATCTGATTGGTTGCAGTCGTTGTTCGGCTGACAATTTTACATCGGGCTCCTTCAACAAAAGACAGTTGAGTTGGATGGAGCCAACAGGGACTCCCACGGCTCAACTGTCATTCATCCTGCAAACTGATGAAAGAAATCTGTGTGTGCATGGCCAGCTTTAGTCATTGAAACGGGTGTCCCCATTGGAAGAATTCCCCCTCACTTCCTGTTCCAGGGACAACTTCCCATCACTTAATTTCATCTGTCACCACAGGAGGAATTATCTGGGAAGTATAGACAAACTTTATGAAGTCCTCCTGTGTTTAAATGTATTTTTGTGAGATTTCCTCTCACTTTCAGGCTTGTCTCTGGGACAGGAAGTAAAGGGAAACCAAGAAAAAAAAAAAAATTCCATATTCTATCCACCTTTTCTTATGCACTTCCCTGTTCCCAAGCCCGGGGACCAGGAGTCCTATAGCCACACACAGTCCAGTATTGAGCTGTGATGTTGGATTGGATAAATTGCAGGCAGGGGGATTAAAGAGTGTAGCAAGCACAAGCTTACACCACTCTTCTAAACATAAGAAATGGTGCAGAAGCTGCTCGTAATTAACAAAAGGGGCAATCAGTTCTCTGTGGTTGATTTATCAAAACTGGAGAGTGCAAAATGTGGTGCAGCTCTGTATAGAAACTAATCGGCTTCCATTTTTTTTTGTCAAAGCTTAATTGCACAAGCTGAAGTTAGAAGCTGACTACCATACACAGCTGCACCAGATTCTGCACTTTCCAGTTATAGGCCCCTTTCACACGAGACGGACTCCGCTTGCACGGAGCCCGCCTCTGTCCGTCGGCTCAGCGGGAGATCTCTCCGTTGATCTCCGCTGAACCGGCGGATGACAAGTCCCTCTCCGCTCACTGAGCGGGGAGGGGCTTGCGAGCGCCGCTGGTCTCTATGGAGAGATCGGATGAAAACGGACAGTGTGTCCGTTTTCATCAGATCTCACCCGATCCGATCCGCCAGCGACGGATCTGGACGTAGAGCCATACATCTGCTTTTGGCGGATCGGACCGGGTCAGATGTCAGCGGACATGTCTCCGCTGACATCCGACGCTCCATAGGCTAACATGGAGCGCCCGTTCAGATCCGCCGTCAAAACTGACAGGCGGATCTGAACGGTCCGTCCATGTGAAAGGGGCCATAGACTGGCCATACGTTATACAATTTTCTCGTTCAATTTTCTTTAGATTTACCTTTTAGGGCCGGTTCACACTGCTGCGATGCGAGAACCCGTGCAAATCCAGGACATCGCATGTCGCCCTCAGGCCCCTTTCACAATTATACGACTTGTCACACGATTTGGGACTGCAAAGTAGCACGACAAGTCGTTCCCCATGATTTCCAATGACAGCCATTCATATTGAGGATATGTTGCAGGAGTACATGGCTATCAGCATTGTTACTGCTGATTTAAGGCCTGTAGCTTGTCTGTCATCACCTAGTCCTTACTAGAGTGACAGCACCGCCTCTGTTGCTGAGACCCTCCCATTGTTTCCTGCAGTGCCTGAGAAGGGGAGAGAGTGAGATGCAAATGAGGGAAGATCTGGCTCAGTCAGGGGAGATGAAGGAAGTTTGTTTTTGTTTTTTTTTTTATTACTTTGAGGTTTGTGCATCACATAGTAACTGGATTTGTTTAGACTGTTCTACAGTAAGTTGCCTGTAGTTGTACTTCATCAGCATGCTGCACCTATCTTCTGCCTCTCATTGGGTATAGTGGATTTATACAGACTTCTCTGTGCCCACATCCTAAGTGTAGGGAAGTATTGTTTTCAACCTGCTCTCTTGTATGCTGTGCCCACTTTTATGGGCCCTAGTATTGTATGTGAGTGGATATATGTACCTGCTTGCCTATCCCTAATCTTTCCCCGGGTGGGACCTAGAGGCATGTAATGCATACTCCCTGCCACATGCTGTCCAATCTCTGTCTCCATCCATTGGTCTATTGATCCTTGACTCTTCAATCTAGTGGTTTAGGTCCACTCACTGACTCTTCCGGTATACAGTCATCCTAGTGCATTTAGTTTGCCCTCCTTGTCTGATATGGACTTCTCTCTTGCACAAGTCCTTTGTATTAATGAAAATTGCTCTTTCACATGTAGAAGCTGGGTTCTGTGAGACCTTTAATGTAAAATAGGAAAAATATAGGCACGGGGTCATTTTGCGGGCAGAAATGTCTGGCATGGGTGGTCTGTTATTAGAGTTGTTCAGCCCTAGATTAGGGCAGCATTGGATGGACACTTATACTAAGAATACAGTGCATGCATAAAGTATTCAGACCCCCTTCACTTTTTTAAATGTTGTTGTTTAACCACTTGATGACCAACGACGTGCTCGTACGTTGCCCCACTTCAAGTGGTTATACCGGGATGATGCCTGCAGTCGGCTTATTTGTAAAAGCAATCTTTGGGGCTAACTAGCTGCTGGATTGCTTTTACAAGCAGCTGGAAGGGCCGGCCCCTCTCCCGCCGCTTTCTGTGGCTTTACTGGGACCTCCTGTCCCTTCGGTAGTCTCAATTGACTGGGCCGGGGATTCTGACTGCTAATCGGAGAGAAAAAAAAAAACGAACGATCGTCTTTGTTTGGCTCTTGGCTATGGTACCCCGGAAGCGATGACCTGACATCACTCCCGGTTTACCCAGATGTCAATGACATCATTTTCAAAAATCAAAAGCATTGAAACACACCCCAGATCTCTCCATAAAGAGCACCTGTCACATGCCTATTGCTGTCGCTGCTGTATTGACAGCAATAAAAATGAACAAAAAACAAAATTGAAGCAACAGTGTAAAAAAAAGGCAATCGTCCCACACGTGGGGTATCACCGCGAGCGTAAGATAATTGGTGGTAATTCTACCACCTCTGTAAATATAAAGTGGAAACCTGTAAAGGCTTTTAAAGCATCGCATATGGATAGTAAAATTTACGTAGTTTGTCCCCGTTGCACGGGTGTGCACAATTTTAAAGTGTGACATGTTTGGTATCTATTTACTTGGCGTAACTTTATATTTTACCAAACAATTGGGTCGTATATATATTATATATTTTCTTTTTTTTTTTTTTTTTATTGCTGAAATACTCTAGGCCTTTGCTTTAAAAAATATATAATGTTTGGGGGTTCTAACTCATTTTCTAGCAATAAATACAGATTTTTACATGTAAACAAGTGTCAAAAAAAGGAATTCAAGTGGTTAAATTCATTTTTTTTTTTCTCAATCTACACTCAATACTCCATATCTATATGTATATATAGATACAGTATATATAGTAGATATAGTATATATATATACCGTATAAGCCGACCCGAATATAAGCCGAGGCCACAAAAAACTGGGAAAGGTATTGACTCGAGTATAAGCCTAGAGTGAGAAATTTTCTCCCTGAAAAGAGGGTCAACAATGCCCATTTGCAGCCTCACTGTGCCCATTTGCAGCCATAGGTCCCCCAAACTTCAAACTTGGTAGTTAAGGGTTCCTAGATGCCCCCTAGCAGCCAAAATTTGGGGTCTCTGGACTCAAAGGGTCCCGAAATGACATTGCTGCAGATGGACACAGTTGACCGACTTTGGGCCCCGTATCTCGAAGCCACTTGGTGCTAGGAACCCCAAATTTGTATTGCTAGTTCCACTGGGTTTGCACACCAAATTTGGGGTTCCTAGCGCCAAGTGGCTCCGAGATATGGAAAATGTCATTCTTTGCTGCAGAAAAGTGCTTGACTCGAGTATGAGCCGAGGGGGGCACTTTCAGCACAAAAAAATGTGCTGAAAAACTCGGCTTATACTCGAGTATATACGGTAAATTTATTAAAAATAAAAACTGAAATATCACATTGGCATAAGTATTCAGACCTGTTTTCAACAACACTTGAAATTTATATTGGGTGCCTCTCATTGCTGAGATGTTTTTACACCTTGATTGGAGTCCGCCTGTTGTAAATAAATTGATTGGACGTGATTTGGAAAGGCAACCACCTCTCTATAAGGCCTCATGCACACTGGACGTTTTTAAGGCAGCTGTTTTTGGCTTCAGACGTTTTTTTCTACACTCACTAAACCCCCCCATCATGTTATCCTATGTGTCCATGCACACATAGGCTTTTATCAGCAGTTTTTGGCTTTAAAAAAAACTCAATTATAGTGCTAAACGCTATTGCAAAATGTTGAAAAACTCACTGCAAAGCTACTGGTGTTTTTATAAGTCCAGTGTGCATGAATGAGGCCTAAAAGGCCTCACAGCTGACAATGCATGCTGTATCGGAGCAAAAGACATTTCCATCCGCCTATTGGATGAAAATGAACAGGCGGTCCGTTTTCATCCGATCTCCCCATAGAAAAGATCTGGACTCTGACAGGTCCATTTCTGCACAGTGAGTGGAGACTGACCTGTCATCTGCCTGCTCAGCGGGGATCAGTGCAGCGATTCCCCCGCTGAGCAAAACATAGTCCGCTGGGTGGACCGCCCGGTTGAAAGGACCCTGAAGGTTCCCAAGATCACCCGGTGGCGACCAACCCCGTACACACGATCGGATTTTCCGACGGGAAATGTTCGATGATATGCTGTTGGCGGAAAATCGGACAATTGTTGTATTTTCCGAGGACAAATGTCTGTTGTCGGATTTTCCGAGCGTGTGTACACAAGTCCGTCGGACAAGTACAAACATGCAAGCAGAAGCGGTCGGTCATGTAAACCAGCGTTCGTAATGGAGAATTAACATTCGTGACGTGGCAAATTCTGAAATCTCGAAATGCAGCGCACAATTCTCTTCTTATTTAATAGGATAATAATGAAGCTACTTTACTGGTGATACTGATGGAGTTATTGCAAACTAATTATCAAAGGCTTTTTTTTTTCTAGTGATATCAGGAATAATATTATTATGCTTTTTTTTTTTTTTTATTTGGACAAGTTACCACAACACCATTATCCCGTAGTTTTTAAGATCAAAGATACAACTATGTTGGTGTTCCTTGTCAATTTTTTTAAACAGAGGATTCCTTGTCAATTTTACATTGTATTTTTTTAAATGTAACTGCCTACTCCCAAACTGTCATTTGAACACATGTTTTTATTATGCATTAAAAAAATAAAATACAATTAGACATGCTATATGCCAATAGAACTTTCTATGCATCCAGAAATATAGAAAATATATCAAATCATTCAACCAAAAAAATGTCAAAGCAATAACTCCAAGGCCAATAATAAATAACACGTTATCTCCTCCGATTCCACAACATGTCTGGTTGACGAACGGCTGTTCAGAAATTAACAGAAAAGTGCGAATCAACGCTCGCCAAACTTCTACTAACACGAAATTAGCATAAGGAGCCCAAAGGGTGGCGCTAAAGAGCTGAAAAAAACACGTAGTACGTCAATACGTTTGTGATTGTTGGCCAACAATTGTGTTCTGTGTGTATGCAAGACAACTTTGGGCCACCGCCCTTCGGACAAAAGTCCACGGTTTTGTTGGCAGAAAATCTGATCATGTTAAGAGTACTGGTTGAGCCAAACTTTTTTTTGTTTGAGAATTATGGGCTGTGCTCTTGCGAACCTTCAGTGCAGTATACATTTTTATTTATTTTTTGTAGCCTTCCCCCAGATCTATGCCTTGCAATAATCCTGTCTCTGAGCAGTGTTAACCACTTAAGCCCCGGACCATTTTTCTGGCCAAAGACCAGAGCACTTTTTGCGATTCGGCACTGCATCGCTTTAACTGACAATTGCGCGGTCGCGTGGCTCCCAAACAATTGAAAACAAAAAAAAATTTACGTCCTTTTTTTTACCGCAAATAGAGCTTTCTTTTGGTGGTATTTGATCACCTCTGCGGTTTTTATTTTTTGCGCTATAAACAAAAAAAGACACATTATTTTTAACTTTTTGCTATAATAAATATCCCCAAAAATATATAAAAAATTATTTTTTTTTTTTTTAAATCAGTTTAGGCTGATACGTATTCTTCTACATATTTTAGGTAATAAAAATCGCGATAAGCGTCTATTGATTCGTTATAGTGTCTACAAAATAGGGGATCGTTTTATGGCATTATTAGTAATAATTCGTTTTTTTACTAGTAATGGGCGCGATCAGCGATTTTTTTTTTTATTTTTTTTTATTTATTTATTTTTTTATTTTTTTTTTAATTTTTTTTATTTATTTTTTTCGTGACTGCGACATGGCGGACACATCAGACAATTTTAACACATTTTTGGGACCATTGGCATTAATACAGCGATCAATGCTATAAAATTGCATTTATTACTGTAAAAATGTCACTGGCAGTGAAGGGGTTAACCACTAGGGGTCGGGGGAGGGGTTAAGTGTGTCCTGGGGAGAGATTCTAACTGTGTGGGGGGGGGGGGTGGGCTAGCAGGAACACAACACTGATCGCTGCTCCCGATGACGGGGAGCAGACGATCCGTATCCTGTCACTAGGCAGAATGGGGAGATGCTGTGTTAATATCAGCTCCGTGACATCGAGTCCGCGGATCCTGTGGGCACAGTCACGGAGCTCACGGCAGTCGCACGCACGGTGGGAAATTCAAAGTAACGTACGGGTACGTTGCTTTGCCCAGCCGTGCCATTCTCCCGACGTATATCTACAGGAGCTGGTCGGCAAGAGGTTAATTTTGGCAGCAAATTTCGAATTAGTTTTAGTCTTAGGACTAAAATGGCATTTTAGTTTTAGTCCCATTTTAGTCTTCTGCAATTATTTTAGTTTTAGTCAACTAAAATCTAATGGGTGTAATTAAATTGTAATGCATTAGTTAACATTTCTCTACAATTTCCAAACTTATTATATACTAGTGCTGCACGATTAATGGCAAAATGATCGCGATTTAGATTCACCCCCCCCCCCCACACGATCTGGTTTTTGAATGACCCGCGATTTCGTTTACCACTGCTGGTTCCACGTAACCAGCGTGGAACGCAAATGACGGCGGATATCGGAACTGACGTCAGCCGCCACCGGAACTGACGTCCGTCGTCGGCGTGATGCGGCACAGCGCCCCCTGCTACCGACAGTGATTGGCCGGATGGAGGTGACTGACATGAAGATGGGCCAATAGCTACGCCCTGAGTAGCAAGGCGATCCAATGAGGAAGTGCAGGGCGGGGACAGAAGAGGAGCGGGGTTTTGAGGCGAGTTGAACACCAGCGGCGGACCCCGGGGGAGACACCGGGGTCATAGTAACACCCACCCCTCTCTACAATCTGACACCTCCAGGAGCCTCTGTTATCCCACCTGTCCTGTGTGCAGCCTGTGGGGTGAGACTCTGGGGCGGCAGTGTGTCACAGCCCCACCTCCTGACACTGACTGACTTAGCTCCTCCCCCAGGGCCTGAAACATGAGACTGTCAGAGCTGTGTACTGAGCACTATACTATAACCCCCCAGCATGATTCTGGTTTATGGGGGACTACAACCCTTAGCATGCCCTTATGTGGGGGGGGCATAAAGCATTGAGGACTGCAACTCCCCAGCATGACTTATTCTCTATGGGGGACTACAATTCCCAGCTGGGAATTGTAGACCCCCATAGAGAATAAGTCATGAAGTCATGCTGGGGAGTTGCAGTACTCAGTGCTATATGTCCCCCCCCCACATAAGGGCATGCTAAGGGGTTGTATTCCCCTATAAACTGGACTCTTTTATACAGTGGGGGACTACAATTCCCAGCATGAGTTTCCAAACCTCCACCTCTAGTAAGTGTTTTTAACTTGTTGGTGAATTAAAAGTTTAATGCTGCTGCACTTGGAGGCGCCTTCTTTTTTTAATTTTTCAAATAAAACAGTTTTTGAGAATCGTGATCTTCGTTCTAAGCAAAAGAATCGTGATTCTCATTTTTCCCAGAATCGTGCAGCTCTATTATATACTGCTGGAATGAAAAATCTAATATGTTATTATTTGTGGTATTGAGGTATGAACATGCACTACAGCCCAGTGTTACTTCTGAAGTCAAATTTCAATTTAGTTTTAGTCTTTTGACTAAAATGGCATTTTAGTTTTAGTCCCATTTTAGTCGACTAAAATAGTATTCATTTAGTCTACTAAAATGTTTTAATCGACAAAATTAACACTGTCTCTGAGCTTTGCAGGCGGTGTAACATGTTGTGAAATATTTTAGGGACCCCTTCTCCATCTAATTTGTGTTGTCCTACAGGGGGAGCCACAGTTGAAGCTTACCCTGTCCATAGAGGAGTGCAGAATCTGCATTTCCGGATGCAGGTAGCAGGTGGCTTGTCCTCCTCCTCTTCCTTTGGCGCCATGGTAGTCAATCGACATGTAGCATTCTCGATGGGCTGGGAACGCCGGAGCCGTGTCCTTTCCGGCATAGTCTTCCGGCAGAAGTCTTCAGCAGCCATCTTGTTTGTGGTTCGACGGGATGGAGGAGAGTGGCAAACGCTGCAGCATAGGACCAGCTCCCCAATCCACAGGGGCCGGTCTGGAACCTGCAGTTATGGACAGTGGCGGTGCCAACTGAGGGTTCTGGGGCACTTAAGGACGCTGCAAACCCTAACCCTAGAAGTCTTGTGACTTCTATCAGTGTCTGGTTAAAGCTTGCAAGAGGAGTTTTCATTCTCCTCTGACTGTCCTATGAGGCTGCGGGACTCCTGACCCCCTGTCTGGACAGTGCTGATTGGCCCTGTGCTGATCACATGCACTCTCCCAAGAAAAAAAAAAACTCTAGCAGTACACACCAAACTGAGCATGTGCAGCTTGTCCCCTAGCCTCTGTTCTATCGGTGGGATAGTTTAGTGACAGTGGAAGAAGGGGAGGTTAAGAGAAGACAGGATCAAATGGCCTTTTTGCACAATGCAGAGGATTAACCCCTTAGGTTCCACAGTGAGTATAACAAGCACACTTTACTGTATATACAGACTGATTTTACTGTCGTGGGTTTAGTAACACTTTAGAATGTAAGTTCACCTTATCAAAAAAGTTGACCAAATACCCTACCCAATCCCCGCCCTCCCGGTCCTCTCTATACTTCTGTGGGGGGTGTAGCGGTTCAAGGATTCCAAATCCCTGCGCTTCTCCCCTTTTCTTTCTGTAGGGCTTCAGAGCTCTGGCACAGAGAATCCTTGTGATCCGTCCTGGAAACCCCCGGGGTAAGATCAGTGGGGACTGGGGTGCAGAAGTGGTGGAGAGGGTTCACCTTTTTTTTGTTACACAAATATGCACTTTCAGAAAGGTAGATCTTCATATGAATATTTTGCACTGGCTGCAGCATGAGTTAAGGCTATTGATAGAGTTGGGGGGATGGTTGGTATGTAGTGGGGAGGAGGGGGTTAATTCTGTTAGCTGATGACAGGTATGGTTTGATTCACTCACTGCCTTTATTTTACAGGGACTTGCAATGAGGTGCTAGAGCCTTGTTTCGCTTTAGCCGAGTGACTTGACCTAAATGGCGCAGCATGACTTTGCTCCAGCCTGGCTTAATTTCCCTCCACCGCCACCCTCCACAAAGGTAAAACTCGTTCTCTTTCTGTAACCTGTTGTAAGTTTCCTCTTGTCTTGTATTATAAAGCAGACATTTGGTAATGTCAGAAGATGCCTGTACATTGTATGATGCTGTAGAATGCGCCAAAACACAAGGTGCGCTCACCAGAGGAAAGGCTAATCACTGGCAGAAAATCTTTCCCATGGTTTGTACACACTAACTTTTGCGCAAACCAATCTATATACGCTTATTGCGAATTTTTTTTTTTTTTTTTTTTTGTACCAAAAATATGTAGCGGAATACATATCGGCTTAAACTCATGAATAAATTATTATATATAAATATTTTTTTGGATATGTATTATAGCAGAAAGTACAAAATATTGTTTTTATTTTTTTTTCTTTTCAAAATTTTCACTTTTTTGTTTATAGCGCAAAAAAATAAAAAACGCAGAGGTGATCAAATACCACCAAAAGAAAGCCCTATTTGTGGGGAAAAAAGGACATCAAATTTGTTTGGGTACAAGGTTGCACGACTGCGCAATTGTCAGTTAAAGTGACGCAGTGGTGTATCGCAAACATGGCCTGGTCAGGAAGGGGGTAAATCCTTCTGAGGCTGAAGTGGTTAAGGTGATTTCATCTTACAAAGCAAATACACCTTTCCACACTGTTACTGACTAGTATTCCAATGTTCCTATTCTTTATCTGTTTCTCTCCGTAAGGCTGGGTTGACAATGCGGCGACTTCGAATCCGACATCCCTGCGTGACTTCATTGCGGCTTGCATACGACTTCTTTAACAGAAGTCGTTGCAAGTTGTATTGAAGTCACAGCAAATGTCGTGCAGCAACCTTTTTCTAAGGCCCCTTTCACACTGGGGCGGTGGGGGCGTCGGCGGTAAAGCAGCGCTATATTTAGCGCTGCTTTACCGTCGTTTTAAGTGTTAAAACCGCCCGCAAAGCGCCGCTGCAGCGGCGATTTGCCGGCGGTATAGCCGCGCTGCCCTATTGATTTCAATGGTTAGGAGCGGTGAATACACCGCTCCAAAGATGCTGCTAGCAGGACTTTTTTTACCATCCTGCTAGCACACCGCTCCAGCGTGAAAGCCCTCCGGCTTTCACATTGGAGTGAAAGGAGACGCTTTTTTCAGGCGCTATACAGGTGCTATTTTTAGCGCTGTAGCACCTGGAAAAATGCCTCAGTGTGAAAGGAGCCTAAGAGCGACTTGAGTCGCACTGATTAGAACAGTTCTATTGCCATTTAAGAGGAAGTAAACCCTGATGGGTTTTACTTCCTCTTTTGCTCCCTGCAAATTAAAAGCATAATAGGCTAGTATGCATCACATACTAGTCCATTATGTGACGCTTACCTTCAAACAAATCCATCGCTGTCCCCTGTGCAGGTCACTTCCATCTTCGCCCCTCTTCCTTCAGGGCTCTTTGACTGGCCGGAGCCATGTGACGTCACTCCTGCGCATGTGTGCGGAAGCCATCAATAACGCCACAAGCTGGGGAAGAAACGGCAGGGAGGTCCGTTTCTTCACAGCGCATGCGCCGATTACTTCATCGGCGCACTACAAGTGAAATATCTCCTAAACGGCGCACGTTTAGGAGATATTTCCACTACCTATAGGTAAGCCTTATTCTAGGATTACCTATAGTTAAGTCAGGAGGAAGGGTTTACAACCACTTTAATGGGGTGCGACTTCCCTTTAAAATCTCAAATTGTGGCAGTGTGAACTGGGGGTCACTCAGCTAATGTGACTCCAATGCTGATGAAGAGGGGCAAACAAGGATGCTGTGCAGATGCCTAATGTTGTCCTTATCGACCAATGTCATTGGTGGTTAGGAAGCCAGTTTGAAAAAGACTGGTCTGTGGGATATGCGGGTTAAAGAAAAGTCACAATTCAAAGTGTCTTGGGCAATTTATATGGATCTGCAGTTTAGTACCCCATGAAAATACTCGGCTCTAAAGCCTCCGATCCAGATAGTATTCCCTCAAGGTTTAAAAGAAGGCCCTCGAAACAGGCTTTGTCTGACACATTGGGGTTGATTTACTAAAACTGGATAGTGCAAAATCTGCTTCAGCTCTGCATAGAAACCAATCTGATTTCAGGTTGTTTTTATTAAAGCTACTTTGAAGAAGCTAAAGCTAGAAGCTGATTGGCTACCATGCACATCTGCACCATATTTTGCACACTTCAGTTTTAGTAAATCAACCCCCTGATAAGGATCCCACTTGTCAACCTGGATTATAAAATAAATCCAAGACCCTACCCATTAGGTTGAACTGTTACCCTGTCCGTTATCCATGAGGATCCAACAGTCTTCATTTCCTGGGTAATCGACCTCAATTAACACCCATAGAACACAAATCAATTTAGCCAGAATTGTGCATGCTGGCCTCCCTCGACATGGCCATAGCCTTTAAATGTATTGAATGTTTTTCCTAGCTAAAAGAAAGCTCTGGATTCCATAGGTGGGAGTAAGTATAGTGTGTTGCCCCATATTTAAAGGAGTTTTGTGTTTTCAGAAGGCCTGTTGAGGGGGAGGGGTTGTAGGTGAGCGCTAAAATATATTCCAAAATGGTGTACAAAGTGCCCTCACTAGTTGTCAATAACAGTTTTTATCTTTATTGCCATCTGCTGGTGAATGGTGGTATTGCTGATTCAGCATAAAATATGGAGAAGGTTAACATTACACAGAAAAGTGCAAAACGAGTATGTTTATTACAACAAAAACGGATCTAATAAAACATTATAGCTTGAATTATAACACCTCCCCCCACCCCCCAATTGGCACCGCTTCATATAAAGTATGCCCTTGACTACTTATGTGGGTGTTTGTTTAAAGTGACCCTGTCAGGGGGTCAGCAAAGTTACAAAGGCACAAACCTGGGTAGAAATCGGCATTATACATACCTGTCTGTTGGCCTGTTTGCTATCATTTCAGGGCTTAGAACCACTTTCAGGTTGTTATTGCGGTTTGTGCTCCCGCTGGGAATTTGCCTTCTTTGTCCTGGTGTCCATTGTCTCTGGGAAAGAAAGTGATGAGAAATACAAAATTTTGCAGTTGTCATCAGAACAGGAGGTGAGGTACATTACAAAAGCCGGTTTAAACCGTTTCAAACCTTTGGGTTAAGAACACAGGTTTTTGTTGCCTACATTTTGCAATTTGGCATGAACCCACAATGCCCCTTCAAGGCATCTCTGCAGTGTGTGATCCCTAACTTTAGTTATTTGAGCTGCCAACTTGGGATATATACGCTCACTGGCCACTTTATTGGGTACACCTGTTCAAATGCTAATCAGCCAATCGCATTGCAATAACTCTATGCTTTTAAGAATCTAGACGTGGTGAAGCTGAAGTTCTAATCGAGCATCAGAATGGGGAAGAAAGGGTATTTAAGTGACTTTTGAACGTGGCATGGTTGTTGGTGCCAGACAGGCTGGTCTGAGTATTTTAAAAACTGCTGATCTACTGGGATTTTCACGCACAACCATCTCTAGTAAAATGTCCAGTGAGTGGCAGTTGTGTGGAGGAAAATGCCTTGTTGATGTCAGAGGAGAATGGGCAGACTGGTTCAAGATGATGGAAAGGCAACAGTAACTCAAAAAAACAAAACAAAAAAAAAACACACAAATCTGCAGCAACTGCATTATGCTATCATGTCAATATGGATCAAAATCTCTGAGGAATGTTTCCAACACCTTGTTGAATCTATGCCATGAAGAATGAAGGCAGTTCTGAAGGCAAAAGGGGGTCCAACCCGGTACTAGCAAGGTGTACCTAATAAAGTGGCTGGCTGAACGGAAAAAAACAGAACAATGTATGGGCAGCTTTACAGTTTAGAGATGTTGTTTTTAATTTCACCTGCTTCAGATAATTTTTTTCTTGCTCTTTCTGCTTGACTAGAGCTGGTTGCTCACTGACCTCCCAGTCATTACATTTATCTGTCTAGGGATCCAGCACCGCCCTCACCCGGTCTAGTTCTTCACTAAGGATGAGCTCAGGCGTGTTCGCAGCCCGCCAGGAAGTCGGCACTGCACAGAGCTAATCTCAGGCAGTGACACATTTCCTGATCTCTGCAACCGCAGATCGGGAAATGTCTCACTGCCTGCGATTAGCGCTGTGCAGTGCCGACTTCTTGGTAGGCTCGGGCATGTGGAGCTGCGAACACACCCAGAGCCCATCCTTATTCTTCACTAGTCTCTGGGTTCCTGGTGCCAGCATCTTTAGTGTTGGAAGCTGGCTGTAAGAGCTTGCTGCTTCGCTTCCGGCTTCCTACTGCACATGCGTAGTATGTGCCTTGTAAATGGTCTCGTAGCATTCTGGGACATGTGACATGTCTGTTAAACATGTGTGCGTTTAAAGTAAAACGTCCCCCTTTTTCAATTTATGGCATTGTTTTTTCTGCTTGTGGTGATTGAGGACTAATTTTTAGATGTTTTGTTTAATTCCTCTTCAATATATGCCTGACTGGAAGTATTTTATGTTTTTTCACACAGACCTCTTTAAGCAGTGACAAACCTTCTGAGAATGTGGTGCGTCCAGACAGCCGCTACAGTGTAACGCGTAGACGTCACAATTCATCCGATGCATTTGATGCTTCTCTTGGTCGTTCAAATGGAGGTATATTTTATATTCCAGTCTGACTTTCTACAGGAACCTTTAGGGAAAGAAATATGGAAGCCGCTGTTGGGGTCAGAAGTCACCAGAAGTTTGACAGTCTCTGACCTGTCATCTGCCTGATCTCACTCAGTGTCTCCTGTCTTCAGAATGCAGTGTGTGAGGCCAGGCAGCGACCCCAACCCTTTTACACTGGGGTGCTTTGCAGGCACTACAGCGCTAAAAATAGCGCCCTAAAACAGCCGCTGCTGTGTCCCCAGTGTGAAAGCCCCGAGGGCTTTCGCACTGGAGCGGTGTGCTTGCAGGGCGGTCAAAAAAGTCCTGTAAGCAGCATCTTTGGAGCGGTGTATTCACCGCTCCTACCCATTGAAATCAATGGGGCAGCACGGCTATACCGCCGGCAAAGCGCCGCTGCAGCGGTGCTTTACGGCAGTTTTAACCCTTTTTTGGTCACTAGCGGGGGTTAAAATACTGCCACTAAAAACGACGGTAAAGCTCTGCTAAAAATAGCGGCATGATAGAACAGAGCCTTGGGGGCAAACTGCACATGCCCAGTTTGGTGTGTATTGCTAGAGAGTTTTTTTTTTTTTTTTTTTTTTTTTTCTTGGGAGGGTGCATGTGATCAACACAGGGCCAATCAGCACTGTCCAGCCAGAGGGTCAGGGGGCCTGCAGCCTCATGGGATAATCAGGGGAGAATGAAAACTCATCTTACAGCTTTACCCAGTGCTCTGCTGGACACTGATAGAAGTCACAAGACTGCTAAATACTGCTGATGAGGAAAGGTATTTATCAGTTTATATTTACTAAAAAATGTGCACTTCCATGTTCTGTGTACTGTGGGAGAGCAGATATAGTGAATGCAGGCTCCTGGGTTTAGTAACACTTAAACAAATTAATAAATAAATTACAAAATGTAAATATATACATTTCTAGTGGTACACCCAGGGGTACTTTTTAATAGAAATAATGTTCCTGTTAAAGTAATTGTAAAGTTTTTTTTTTTTTTTTATTTAAAATAACAAACATGTCATACTTGCCTCCTCTGTGAAAGGGTTTTGCACAGAGCGGCTCGATCCTCTTCTGGAGTTCCCCGGTGGCACTCCTGGCCCCTCCTCCGCATCGAGTGCCCCACGGAGAGCTGCATTCCATGGGGGCACCGTGTGGGCGCGCTCCCGAGTCCTGCTGCTGCTTCTATTGACACAGACAGTAGGACTCTGACCCGCCCCTTGGCTCCCATGTCACTGGATTTGATTAACAGCTGCAGGAGCTCTGTCAAAGGGGGCTCTGGGGGGAGCTGCACCACAAAAGGCTTTTCACCTTAATGCAAAGAGGGCATTAAGGTGAAAAACCTTGAGACTTTACAACTCCTTTAATTGCTGATTCATTTATTTTTTTTAAACAAAATCTAAAACTCACTTTTAATTACCTAAATCAGTGGTCATGTAATGCTCCAGGCCCTCAGTCATCTGTCTTTTTGTTGAGTAAGAGAGTCCTCTGTGTGGGTGATGTGGGCACTACCTATTGGCTGCCCATGGGCTCTTCTATGGCTAAACAGCGTGATGACGGCACCAACAAGTGGCAGGGTTGGCAGTCTAGTGCTTCAGAAGAGTACAACGATGGCAGATCAACCCTAGTAAATAGAGAAAACTCACATCTATAAAATAAATAAGTGTTTTTCAGTTGTACCTTCTTATTTTATTCTTAACTAAGCAAAAAAAAAAATATATATATAGCATATGCATTTGCTACACAAGTCCTATTGTATGTGAATGTTCTTTTAGATTGTAAACTCTAACAAGCGGGACCCTCTGATTCCTGTTGTAATAAATTGTATTGTAACTGTAGTGTCTGCCCTCATGTTGTAAAGAGCTGCACATACTGTTGGTACTATATAATTCCTGTATAATAATAATTAAAAATCAGTTTACCTTTTCAATATGCAGCGCTTTAATATTCTGTGAAATGCAATATAATAACCTGGAAGTGGTCTATACACAGATGGTGTATAGAGAGCCCCCCAGAAATGTCATTTCCGATTTGTGTGATTGGCTCACTGAATTTCCCAGAAGTCTGTAGTAAAATACAAGTCAAATTTTAGGCATCCCCTGCAACAAAAATTTTAATTTTGATGCTATACTCTCAAAGGTAAATCACGGATAAAGGGTTGCAGACCCTGCAGCTTTCCCCATTAGAGCCCTGCAGGTGCAGCAGCTAATTGATAATCGTAAAACCACTCCCATTCACATTCATTTTGCACATGGACACAGATAAACAGGTATTTCTTCAGAATAAAAAAAATGTAGTAATCTGCAACATGTTAAAATCCCTATACAAAGAGAGAGGCCTATAAGCTCCCTATGATTAAGCCCAAAGCGAAACGCGTTGGGAGTGGCCTGGATGGAGCTCAGGCTGAGGCTCTTTTCACTTTTCACATACAGGGTCCTGTAGTGATGTGCAGCTTAAAGGACTCTTCTTTCTTTGTATTGTTTTTCACAGAGCTCGAACAAGCTCCGTCCTTGCCAGCACTCCCAGAAGATTACTATAGAAGAGAAGCCTCGAGCAGCACCTGTAGTTTGACATTGGTTAAAATCCCTGCACTGTACATAGATCACCCAGAGGGGAACCTTTTTTTTTTTTTTCTCATCTTCATCCTTAATGTTGAAGGGGAAAGAAAAAAATTATATATAATGTAATGCTTACCTGCTTTGTGCACAGAAATGTTGCTTTCATCATCTTCTAGCAGTCCTCGCTGGCACTGTAGGTTCCTTTTTTCTTTTAGCTGCCCCCGTAGCAAGCCAAGCTGGGTGCTAAGGGGCACCTGTGCTTGCACGCTCTCGTTGGGTTCAGTGCCGAGCTCTAAAGACTCTTCTTTTTGTTATTTAATAAAAAAAAAAAAACATATTAAACTTACCTGCTTTGTGAAATACTTTTGAACAAAGTAGCCCCGATCCTCCTCTTCTCAGGTCCCCGATCCTCCCCCCAAGTTGCTTGCTATGGGGGCACTTGTGCATGCTCACTCTTGAGCCCCGCTCCCTCCTCACTGGTTGTGATTGACAGCAGCGGGAGCCAATGGGGAGGCAGAGTCAGGATGACAGCTGCTTTCATGCACATTGCAGGATCGAAATCAGGCTCAGGTAAGTATTAGGGGGGCGAGGGGGAGGGGGAAGCGGGGCTGAATACTGAAGTGTTTATTTTTTTTTTTTTTTTTTTAACCTTCATGCATAGAATGCATGAAGGTAAAAAAAAACTTTACAGCTAATTTAAGGTTAAAAATCATTTAGACTTTAGTACTATTGTAAGATGTTCTGTCTTGAATCTGAAAATCATCTTTCCACACACTGTACAAGCTGGCCAAAGCGAACTGCTCCTCACTAACCTGTGAGGACGCTAGATGTGCAGTATAAACTGTATGTAGCTCAGGCTAGATACAGCATACCGCACTGTATTTCAGGTTCCTGTCTCATACCCAGAACACAGAAGAGCCACTCGGAGCAAGCAATGTATTCTCTCAATGAATACAAAGCTTCCTCTGATTGGCGTCAGAGGTTATGATATCAGCCCACCACTCTGACTTAGCCAATCAGAGGAAGCTTTGTAATCATTGATAGAATACATTGCTTGCTCTGAGAGGCTGAGTGCCGATGCGGTAGGCTCTTCTGTGTTCCAGGTATGAGACGGGCGGGAAGTCTTGGCTCCCACCCAGAACACAGTGCGTGTGCTCTCCTTGTTCTGGGACAACGAAATGACATTGCCCAGTTTCACCGCGCTTGCACGCCCGTGGCTCTTCACCTATGTGATCAGCTGTGTCCAGTCACAGTTGATCACATGTAAACAAGGAAATGACGGTTATTGGCTTTCCTCTCCTCACACTGATAGCGTGAGAGAAGAGTTGATCAGGGGCATTTCCTTACAGGGGAGACCTGTACAGATAATCAGGGCACTGATCAGTGCAGCCCCAACAGTGACCTTCAGTGATGCCAATCTATGCAAATCTGTGCCGCCTATCAGTGCCAATAGGTGCTGCATATTAATTCCTCCTCATCAGTGAAGGAGAAAAATTACTTATTTACAAAATTTTCTGACAAACGAAGAAACGTTTTTCTTTTTTGCCAAAAAAATAAAAAAAAAAAACCCAATGGTGATCAAATACCACCAATAGAAAGCTCTATTTGTGTGACAAAAAAAAAAGATAAAAATTTAATTTTGGTTACAGTGTTGCATGAACACGCAATTTTCATTCAAAGTGTGACTGCGCTGAAAGCTGAAAATTGCCCTGGACAGGAAGTGCCTGGTAAAAGTGCCCGGTATTGAAGCGGTTCATTTTAAAGTTTGCAGCAGTTCATGATGCGTCAATCCAGTCACTGCTTTAGGTTTGTGGTTGGTGGTTGATCCATCAGAATTAACCACAAATTGTGCTTGGCCTTGGTGAAGGTTTGCTTGATTTTCCTGGAGGAACAGAAATAAGTTTGTAGAACAGCAAACATATTGGCTTTATTATTCTATAAAAATTGTCCTCTTTTGTTATTAAAAAAACGGATCTCAACACAAATTCCAAATGCAATATTCTTTTCTGTTTGAAGGTAATTTTGGAAGAAAAGAAAAGAATGGGTGGCGCTCCCAGAGCAGGAACGGATCGGAAAATGTAAATCTCAGCGGTACATTTAATGGTACGGGCTCCCGCTCTCGAAGTAGCACATTCCATGGAGGTAAAACCCATGGGCATCGTGAAGGCAGCTCTTTAGAGAATGAAACAACACGAAAAGAAGATCGTGAAAAACGCAAGCAGTTTGAAGCTGAAGATTTTGTGAGTAGACAGTGAGGAAACCATTAATCTTGGTGTTGGCAGTGTCTCGTGTGACCAAGAACGCCACCTGTTGGCGGTATAGAAGAGTGCACACTATTAAGCAATATTTAAGTGATCTGACTAAAACATATTTTTTCTTTCTTCTCCATTGGGAGAAGTGTTTAACTTGTAGGTTATACTGCCACCTATAGAAGGATTAGACACTGGCAAACAAAACTGTAGGCTAGCCCAGGGAAACCCTCCTATTACACAGTTGGGCTGCTGGAGCTTTGATGGCTGCTATCTGGCGTCATCAGCCTCAGCCTGTGTTTTTTTTTTTTTTTTTTGCGTCCGGCAATGACTGGACATTGTGGGGATAGCCCGGGGTGTTTTCCAGGTCCAACTTTTGCCCTGTCCCTGGAAACTCGCTCAGTGAGTGAGCTGAACATTGGGAGCTATCTCAATTTACATACTGTAGGTTGCTGGGCACTTTTATTGCTGTTCCCTGTTTTTTTTCCATGAAAGGGGTTAATGCTGAGTGCTGATGTCATTTGCTGGGGGTTGTCATGTGCTCTTTTCTTACCTCCCCCTTCCAGGACGGCAACACATGAGATGATAGGCTCCTCCCTACAGGAAACACAATCAGTTCACAGCTGTTAAAAGGCCCCACCTTCTCCCTTGTCCCTTAGTATTGATTGTGTTCTCACCTTCAGTGAAACGTTTATTTTTCTCTGACCAGAAGACTAAAAAAAGTCGGATGGTACCCCTGTGAGCCAGGTTCAGGAATGCCAGTGAGGGCTGCACTAACCTGCCGCTTCAAGCTTCTCACAAGTCGCCCCAGGGTGTGGTGCAGGCGGTCTGGGTGTTTTTAATGTTCCCCCGCCGTTGCACTCCACTCAGCAGCTCGGGTCTCCTCCTATCCCCCCCCTGTGTGCAGCGAGTGCCATTTTCCTAGAGCCCAGAGGAAGTAAGACACCAGGGGGAGGACCTTGTGCACTCCAAGCCTCGCTCTTAAACCGGGACTTCCGGTCGGGGCAGGAAGAGGGCGGGGCACGCCTAGCATGACCCAGGAAGGGGAAATAAAGCATAGAGGAGACGCCGGACCCATGTGGCTGCAGAGGCTGGCGGTTCCCTGTATTCTCTCAGGATCCTGCGAGCTGCAAATAGCAGAAAGTCTGCTGTTGCCATTCTCTTTTTCCATGACGTGGGTAAGGCAGCACAGGTGGCTGCAGGCAAGAGCAAGTCAGGGCCCGGTAAGTGTGTTTTGCTTATTATGCAGAGTAACACCAGCCTTTAGCGGTCCCTGAGAAACCCCTAGGCTCTTCCCTCTGGGGAAGGGGGCCTGCAGACATCACTGAAGGGGGCTGGAAGAGTGTTTCCTTTATCTCCTCTTGCAGACTCCCCAAGCGGATCTCGGGGGATCACTGACAAACCACCTTCTTCATCCGCTAGGACTAGTGGCAGTAAAAAGTGCGGTAACTGCGGAGAAAGATTATCTAAATCTCACACCAAGCCATTTTGTTACCTTTGTATTATCAAACTGGCTGGGAAAGAGGCCTCAGGTCTAATGAAAGATTTTCTGACATCTGTTCAAACAGAGATGCTGGCCACTATACAATCTTTTCGCACCTCTGCAGCTGCTTCCCAGGTGGCAGATGCAGAGGAGATTCCCCCGAAGAGGGTCCCTCCTCTCAAGAGAGTGTTCTTTCCAGACCTGGGCCAAGTGCTTTTTTACCAAACTCTCAGGGCCTTCCCCCAGCTCAGGCTAGGGAAGAGGATGAGATGGAAGAAGCAAAAAGCCAGGCAAAATCTGAGCCCAGTTCAGAGGAGTAGACTGATATGGGCCTGGATAGTGATGTGGAATGCGTCAAACTAAACAGAACTCTCTCTGGTCTAGAGGACTTGGGGGGACTCCTTCAAGCGATTTATGCCACTGAAGAGATCCCTGAACCAACCAAGGAAACCTTGGCACGAGATGAGATGTATAGGGGGTTGGTTAAAAAAACAATCAAGGGTGTTCCCCATACACCAGTCCCTGAAAGATTTAGTGCTTCAGGAATGGCAGTCTCCTGAGAGGAGCCTGGTCAAACCTAAAACTTGAAAGAGAATATTCCCCTTCAAAGAGGAGGAAGCAGAAAAATTCCTAAAGGTCCCAAAATTGGACGCCGCTCTCTCCCAGGTGACAAAAAGGTCTGACCTCTCCTTTGAGGACACAGGGAACATCCGAGATGCTATAGATTGCAAATTGGAATCCCTGTTGAAAAAGGCTTGGGAGGCCAATTCCTCCACTATGACCCCAGCATTAGCAGCCACCTGCTTTGCCATGAATGCGAACATCTGGATAGGGAGGTTTAATTAACACCTCTCAGAGGGTAATAATTCCCAAGAATTCATGATTCCTTCTCGGTAATAGGGAAGGCTGTGACAGATGCAGCTGCGGATGCAGTAAAAGCGTCAGCCAAGGCAGGTGCCCTTTATTAACTCGGCTAGGAGAGCCATTTGGATTAAAGCCTGGGACGGGGACTTCATTTCACTTCAAAGGCTAAACTTTGTGGCCTCCCCTTCGAAGGGTCCTTACTTTTTGGGCTGGGTATTGATTATGTTTTATCCAGTTCCTCCGAGAGGCAAAGAATTTCCTGTCAAACCCAAAAGGGAAAGGTACAGAATTTTTTTTTATTTTTTTTTTGAGGCCCCTCTGGACAAAATCAGCAAAAAGCTAAAAAAAAGTATCCAGTAGAAAGTGGAGGTACTGCAGAGCTGGGCAAAAAGGTAGTTTGCTCTTTCCTGCTCCAGCCCAAAACACCAAAGATTCCAAGTGACTCCAGAATCGTGGGGGGCGACTGTCTCAATTCATTCCCCAGTGGAAGAAAATTTCAGATAGTCCGTACATCATTCAGCTGATCAAGGAAGGCTACCGCCTAGAATTCTCAGCAACGCCCCCGCTTATGGTTACAGTAACGCACCCTCCCAAGGATGCATTAAAAAAAGAAAGCCCTACTAGAAGGGATTCAGGAACTTGTGGAACAGCAGGTAGTAGTACCAGTACCAAAAAGCCAGCGATACCAAGGCTTTTACTCCCATATTTTCATGGTACCCAAACCATCAGGAACTTTAAACAGATTCCTAGAGTATAAGGGCTCTTTCACACGGACGTGTCCGTGTGCCGAGCCTGCTCTGCTCAGCAGGGGATCGTTCCATCGATCCCCGCTGAGCAGGAATGGACATGTCAGAGCGCCGCTCTCCCCTATGGGGGATCGGATGATGACGGACCGCAGAGTCCGTCGTCACCCGATCCGCAGACGGATGGAAAAATAGGGTTTTCCTCCTCCGCACTTTTTCGGATCGGAGCGGGTCGGATGTCAGCGGACATCCGTCCCTCCATAGAGGTCTATGGAGTGTCTGTTCAGGTCCACCTAAAAAACTGGCAGGTGGACCTGAACGGACCATCCGTGTGAAAGGGGCCTAAAAGGTTTTCCATGGAGAGTATTTACTGCGAAAAAACCTGCTAAAAGACGTTTTTTTTTTTTTTTTTCAATAGATTTTAATTGAAATTTTGCAGGTAAATACAGATAACAATGTGAACATTGTACGCCGTTCAACGACGTTGTACAAATAAGAACGAGAGAAACGGGTTTATATCCAACAGATTATTTGCTATTCAGCTTAAGACGCATTTTTAATATCAACGGTCTCCTGCCCCGACACCCCAAACAGGTTTATATCCAACAGATTATTTGCTATTAAGCTTAAGATGGATTTTTAATATCAACGGTCTCCTGCCCCGACACCCCAAACGGGAGCACTTTTTGTGTCGCAGGAGGAGAGAAGACCTGATGTGAAAAGATTTGGTGTGGGTATTAACCCTTATAGCCTGTAGATCAAAACATTCATATACTTATATAGGTACTAGAACTGTGTGTAATCTACATATTGCTCGGTCAAGAAAGTAGTAGAACAGATTTGGGGGTGTCACAATACTGACGCAGCTTTAGACCAGTTTGCCCAGGGACTCCAAGCTTCTTGGATCTTTGCGGCCTGACCATTACTGACAGACATTATTGTTTCATAGTGTAGGTTCACTAGGTCAATAGTGTGGGCAACGGTTGGGACTTTTTCTGACTTCCAAAGTCTTGTTATATTGTCTGGAGGCTAACAGTATGTGGGTTGTAACATGTCTGAAGGGATGAGGTATTTCTTCAATTCTTAAATTTAACACCGCAAGCTCGGGTGAAGGGAGTACTGTGTGATTGGCTATGGTTGATATGCGTTTGAAGGTGTTATCCCAGTATGCCTGGATAGAGGGGCATGACCAGAATGTATGGATCATGTCACCTTTTTAGATGAACCACATCTCCAACACCTGTTAGGGGTTTGGGGGTTGAAGGATGCTAACTTAGCAGGCGTTGAATACCACTGCAGCAAGGTTTTCTGTGTGAGTTCCCAGAGGGCTGAGCTTTTTGTGGCTCTAAAGATAGTTTTTAGTGTGTATTGCCATTGTTCGTCTGAGTAAGAGTGTGTCAACTCTGATTCCCATTGGTAGTGTGTAGGCAGTTTAGTGAAAATGTTCTTATGATGGAGGAGGTTATAAAAGTTAGAAATGCCTTTTTGTTTTGGAGGTATGGTTTAAGAATTCAAATGTCTTTGGAGGAATAGCGGAAGGGGTATTGTTTTCAGGCAATGGTGGATACGTAAGTATTTATTTAAAGAATTCTGATGAGGGGAAGGTCAAACTCCTTTTGTAAAAGGTAGAAGGGTATGGGTTGTTTCCCTTGAATTAAGTTTTTGTAGGGAGTGGATCCCTTTTAAGGGTCCATTGTGACAGTATTCGATCTGGTGTGAGATAGTGAAGGGATTCCAAGGCTATTTGGTGAGGTGGAGTGGTAGGAGTGTATTCGGAGAGGGCGATACCATTTTTTTCCAGGCCTGGATTGAGGCTTTCATCGTTGAAGAGATGGTGTTCGGAGTTGCTGAACCTAAAGGGGTAATCGGTAGCTAATTTTTTTTTAGGTTGGGACGTATGCGGAATAGATTCTCTTTTTGGCCCCATGTGGTAGTAGGATGGGGTTGGAACCATTCTTGTAGTTGGGCGACGATGGCTGCTATGTAGTAATCCTCAAAGTCAATGGAGCCCACACCACCCGCTAATTTGTGTTTAATAAGTTTTGCGTGTGCACATCTGGGCTGTTTATCTTTCCATAGATATTTGTTAAGAAGTGTTTGGAGGGATCTGAAGAATGATGTGGGAATAGTTATGGGAAGGGTTCTAAAATAGTACAATATTTGCGGGAGACATGTCCTCTTGAAGGCTGCCAGCCTTCCTGACCAGGAGAGTTTGTGTTTCGCTATTTGTTGGGAGTCCGTTTGAATCTTATGAAGGAGGGGTAAGAAGTTGGTGGAGTAAAGATATTTCATTGATCTTGTTAACTTGAGCCCTAGGTATGAGATGTCTTTTTCTGCCCATGTGAATTGGTGTTGAAGTTGGAGTAGATTTTTTGTTGTGGCGTCCATCTTAATGTCAAGTATAAATGATTTGGTCATATTCACTTTATAGTAGGAGATCTCGCTAAAACATTTCAAATTTTTTTGTACTTCTGCCAGGGAAGAAGCTGGATTTGTGAGGATTAGAATCACGTCGGACAAGCAGGATATGGGCAGGCAGTTGCTGAAGTCCAGAAAGATCAATGAACTACAAGCTATCTGCCGCAGTGGCTGGTGGTAGTTGCATTTCATAACATTCACAGAACTCTGTAAATGAATGACGTGGCCTGGTGGGTTTTGAATTGTGACAGTGGGTATGGGGAGAGGGCCTCCCACCTGCTGTCACAATGGGGGATTGGACTGGTGGCAGGTGATTTAGTAACATGTTACACCTTAAATATGGACAAAACTTAACATGTTACTAAAGGTGAACTTATCCTTTAACAAGGGTGCTATTGGTGTTAAGGACACCATTCTTCCTCAGCGGAAAAGAACAGACTGTGAAATCTTTCCCTTTTCTGACCGTTAAACGTCTCGGCTCCCCCACAAGGTTTGGCCTTTTAAATCAGGCGCGTGGGAGATTTCCACCCGGCAGGGTCTGGCGTCTGCCGGGCTTTTAGCCGAGAATCCCCTGTGCACATGCGCAGCTGCAGTCAGCTGCTCACTAAAGCCCTCGGTCTTTCACACTACAGACAATGGTGCAGCTGTTTTAGGGCGGATTGCAGGCGCTATTTCTAACGCTATAGCGCCTGCAAAACACCCTTGGTGTGAAAGGGGTCTAAATGCGCCTCCATGTTAGCCTATGTGTCCATGACCACACAGGGGTTTAACTGCTGTTTGTGAATGAATGAATAACTTGTATAGAGCTACATATGCAAACTAAATCGCCTCAGGGCGCTTCAATGGACACATTAGCAGGGCTCAGGAGTGAGCACGCACGAGTCCCCCCATGGAAATCGGCTTCCCATGGGGGCACTGGACAGAGAGGAGGGGCCCAGGAGCGCTGGCGGGGGACCCGAGAAGAGGTTTGTGGCAATGCTGTACAATTCCATTACACAGCGTATGTAGGTATTGACATGTTGATTTTTTATTTTTTTTTTTATTTTCATTTTTAACTTTACAATCGCTTTAATGTTTAATATGTTCCCTTATTTTATTGGATGTGCAGTGTTATTTTGATTTTATATTTTTCCATCAATGTGTGTTTTACAGCCTTCTCTAAATCCTGAACATGACAAAGAAGTGAACCAAAACAAGTCTCTCTCTGCTGGAGTGTGGGGTGAGTCTGTGCTTACATTTTTGAATGGGACAGTCAGTGTCTGCTACCTGAAATATGTTCATTAGTAGTTTGATGGAAGTTTCCAATGCGGATTAGTTATGATTGTATTATTTATTTTTTTTCCATGATCTGCTCCTGTCTTGGGACCTGCCTCTTTATCAACACTGAGGCCTGGATCACACGGAAGCGATTTCAGATGAGACTTGGGTCACACTGAATCGCATGGCAATAGAAATGACATTGCTTCCAGTGGTGCTTGTTCACATCAATGCAGCAGCTGTGATGCTATTTTGGGAAAGGGTCCTGGGCTACTTTGATGCGATTTCCGGTGCAATTAGGCCCCATGCAATGTGCAAACCACATTCAAAACACAACCAAAGCTGCATCAGTCGCACTACATAATCGTGTCAAAATCTCATTGCAGGAGCCCAAAGGGGTGTTTTTCTTTTTTGGGGTAAATTTGCTGTTTTATTAAACACAAGTTCCATTTTATGCATGATCAGAAATTGTACGAGTAAGTTTCATATTTTAGAATGTAAGCCCTGTGGCTACACACAAAATCAGCTTGCTTTCGATGTCACTAAAATCTGCTTCATTCTAAATCACTTCTAAACAAGTACCGTATATACTTGAGTATAGGCCGTCCCGAATATAAGCCGAGGCCCCTAATTTACCACAAAAAAACTGGGAAAACTTATTGACCCGTGTATAAGCCGAGGGTGAGAAATGGAGCAGCTACTGTAAGTGGAAAAGAGGGTCAGCAAATGCCCATCTGCAGCTGCATGTCCCCTGTGTCCTATACAAACCCCCCCCCCTGTGTCCCCATTGCAGCCTACCTGTGCTGATCGATCTGCCTCCCGCGGATCTGCCACCTGTGTCCACCAGTCTTAGAAGCGATCGTTAATGCCTCCTGTCCTGATCGCTGGATGTCCTATGTCCTGTGTCCCCCCATTGCTGATCCTGGCGATCAGCGTGTAAGGCGCCATTACACATTTAAAAGCCGCGCCGCCTCCTCGTCCGTGATAGGAGGAACACTCGGTTTTCCCAGCAGTCAGTGTGCAGTGTTCCGCCTATCACGGACATCCTCTCATCCTCGTCCATGAGATGAGAATGACAGGACGTCCGTGATAGGCGGAACACTGCACACTGACTTACTGCTGGGAAAATTAGTGTCCGCCTATCACGGATGGGCGGGAGGAGGCGGCGCGGCTTTTGAACACTGCCGTCTGTCTGCATGACACGCTGTTCATGTAGGCAGACGGCACTGACTCGAGTATAAGCCGAGGGGGGGGGACTTTAAGCCCTAAAAAAAAAGTGCTGAAAATCTCGGCTTATACTCGAGTATATACGGTAATTGTTCTGAAAGGTTTCTGCTGCCATGTGTATATTGTGTATTCCACTAGCAATCATGTATTTTGGTGTTTTCAATGTTCTTGACATCAGTAGAATCCATCCTTGCTTCCAGTGCTGTTTGTTCTTTGTGCGTCTACAGCACTCTAGACACTGATGTCGTTGTTTCCATTACACATCCATGTAAATGTTCTTGATAGGACAATTATGCATGTAATATTCTCTCTAGTGATGATGCATCGGCCTAGAAGTCAATTACTAGACCTGAGCAATGTCACATGACCAGAGAAGGGATGTCAACAGCGGTGGAGCAATGTGCTACGAGGGAACTTGTGTAAGGTGAGTATCGGGAGGTTGTGGGGGGGTCTTTAAAGGCACAGTGTTGCCCTGACTGGTCAAGGGAAGAGTATCTCTAATTGTACAGAAAGCTTATTCTGATTGAAAAATGTATATATTATTTCCTTGAATAATTTTAGTAGAACTAAAGGCAAAGCTTTATTTTCTCTGCTTTGGTTAAGGGAGGGTTATAACCCCTGTACCCCCTGTCAGTTTATTGTTTTGTCAATAGTGTCCCATAGGGAAATTTCCTTTTTACTTCTTGCCCCATAGCCAAAATAGAAAGGGAGAGGAAATTCCTCTAAAGTGAGGGAATTCCTAGTTTTTACCAGGATCACCAGAACTGGTGTCCCCTAGATCCCCCCCCCCCCCTCCTAGGGACAATCCAACATTTGGGGTTTCGTTTCTCTTTCAGGTCCCCAGGACCACTAGAGTGAGTTAATCACCCTAATGGGGGTTCAGACAGCAATAAAAGCCTGACAGGTGTTATAATCCCACTCTACTTCACTATCCAAAACTAAAATTTTAGTTATACTTTAAGTGTTACTAAACCCAAAACAGGAAAATCTGTCTGTATATGCAGTAAAGTAAGCTTGTTATACTCAGGGGTTCAAGTTTGGTCTCATGCATCCAGCTTTTGGGACACCTCCTCTCCTACCGCCTCCATTCCTTTAATTCCTGGTTCTCAACCTCAGTCCTCAAGTTTTCCCAACAGGCCATATTTTGGGAATTTCTCTTGGATAAAATAGCTGTCCAAAATAACAAGCCATTGACTCTGATTTAAAGCACCTGTGCAAGATAAAGGAAAACCTGCAAACACGGCCTGTTGGGGGTACTTGAGGACTGAGGTTGAGAACCTCTGATATTATCCTGGATTTGGACTGATACACCTTGGACTTGTCAAGATCCACATGGATGGCAAAGTACACTTCCTCTATTTTGAGTGTTGAATGACTTTTGGTTTCTTTTCAAATCCTACTCATGGCTTACACACTGGGCAATGATAAGCCACATATCACACATTTGGAGACGTTTCAAATGTGATTCATTTGCCAATTAAGGGAGGACAGCAGACGCTTGCTAATGTACCATAAGAGCACTATATGTGATAAGGACATCCCTCCCTGCGAGTTTCCAGTTGTATTTGTACTTGATGCTTACCATATAAGCCACCACTTGGCTCTCATTTTCAAGCTGGATACATAAAGCCTGATCCCACATAGGATACCCTTATGGTCTTCATAGGCCACTAGCCGCACGCAGTGGCCCATTGCATCTCCCTCAGGTGGGTAGATCTCGCATCACGGTCCAAACAGTGTTGGCCACATGGTGGCGACATTGTCCACATGTGGTTTGGATCTTTTTAAATATCCAGGAGAAAGTCTCTTGACGGACTTTGTATAACATTTAATTCTAACTAGCTCTGGAATATAATTCACCATATAAGTCATTTAAGGAATTGTCTGCAACATTCAGCCAGGAGCTATAAATTATCTTATAATCGGCGGAGGCACTCGTACATAACTTTTGATTTTGCTGACACATATTGGACCCCCCACTGAGGCACATACATTCAAATATATATATGTACTAAAATATTTTAGTTTTTTCTTTTTAACTTGCCTGCAGCTGCTATGGTTGTGTGTGTCTTTTAACAATTGCCAATTTATGCTTTTATGAGATAGCTAGTGGGCTTTGTATTGTCTAGATAGTTGTGTTTTTAATAAAGCTGATTCTATACATGTGTCAGATCACTGGGTCCTGTTACACTTATCTATAGATGCAGAATTACAGATTGTATAATTGAGGTTGATCTCAGTCAGGCTTTTATGTTTCCTTTTTTCTCAACCTAAGGGGTGAAAAAAAGGCTGTTTGATCCCATCTTCTCTAATCCTCCCCTTCTTTACTGTCACTAATCCATCTCCTGATAGAACGGAGCCTTGGGGACCCTACACATGCTCAGTGTGGTGTGTATTGCTAGAGGGTTTTCTTTTTCTCCTTTTTGGGAGGGTGCATGTGATCAGCACAGTTACAAATCAGCACTGTCTAGACAGTCGGAGGGTCCTGCAGCCTCATAAGACAGTCAGAGGAGAAGGAAAACTCCTCCTACAAGCTTTAACCAGACACTGATAGAAGTCACAAGACTGCTATATACTGCTGATGCGAAAAGATATTTAGCAGTTTATATGTACTAAAATTGCGGTTCCATGTTCTGTGGGAGACCAGATATATTGAATGCAGGTTCCTGGGTTTAGTAACACTTTAGTTTAAGGTAAATGTCAGCGTGGGGGGGGGGGGGGGTGGTGGAATAAGATTACTTATCAATGCATTTTATATCTTTCTGTGTAAAACCTTAACATATTGAGTATTTTTAAACTGTATTTTGTGGCAATTTTATTTCATGCAGAATACCCTTTGAATTCTAAATCTAGAAGTTCTCGAATGCTGGTCATTAGAAAAGGGATGAAAGATGACTTCTCATGGTCTGGGTATCCGATTACAACAAGTAGTACCCTTGTACCACCCGCGAAGAATGGGATGGACATCTCGAAGGATCTCGAACCTAAGGATTCCAGTCCTACAAAGGTAGTGTAAAGCACTGCATTGTTCTATGAGGGGATTCAGATATGAGGTTTACAGAATTGACTTATATCTGTTAAATGCGAATGTAGTTGTACGTGTGGGCAGGGCAACCCCAGGAGTCGGGTATCCTAAATAAAAAGAAAAAAAAAAAATTATAAAAAAAAAAAAGAAACTTTGTACCCCTCCCCTATATTTATTTTTAACACCGAGGGCATGGGGTTTGGAAAAGCGATAAGGATGTCGGTCAGGGGTATAAAGTAAGCATATTCCCAACCAATTGAAATCACGCATATGATGAAAAAAACATGAGCAGAGATTACCTTCAGTGAAAAACGACTTATCAGATAACTAGATCATATAGGCATCTGCCTTTCTATACACTTTTTTAATTTATTTTTTTCCTGTAAGAGAATACGTCACTAAACCCAATCCAAAAAATGAAGTGGAATATTTTCAACCTTCATGAGTGGTCCTATAAATCTCTTTGAATACCAGTGTTGGGTTGCTTATCCTGAAATATGTTAAAACTCTTGGCTGACTTCCTTTTTATGAGGGTGGCAATGCTGACTCTACAGTCTACATGGTGCTACTGCCTATAGGATGTAGGCACACTCCCCTGTGCATTTCCGCTATAGACTAGGTACCTACTGTATGTGCCAACACATACAGAGCTGCCACTCAAAAAAAATCTTTGCAGTGTGTAATCCACCCCATTCATCACTGACCCGCACCACTCATGAATTAATGCTAAAGGGCATGCCCATTGAGTATGCAGATAAAATTAATCTTGGGAGTTGTAGTGCAAGGGCAGCAGTGTGACCGCAATATCTATACATTGCTCAAACTTCAAAACCCAGAAGTTCAGAAGAAGCGATTGTGTGAATAATCCTTTGGGAAAGGTGATGCTGAGAAAAAGCCAAGGTAACATCTTTTGCTGATTTGTAATCAAAAGGTGATGTTTAGGACATCATGCTGGATTGGACATTTTATTGTCAGCTAGAGGGTTTGACACTAATTTTGGTCCCTACTTTCCTCTACAACGCTAGGCTGAGAGGGCCAATGTCGACTGACGTTTGCTTGTGTCTAAGCTGCTTCTCTGTCCCTACAAGTCGTTGGGAATGCAGAAGCAGCTCAAAGCAGGTTGATGCAGCTTAGAAGGAAGTCAAATGCAAATGCAGGAGGAGGCAGCATTCACCCATCAGTGACTTGTGAATGATCTCCGAATCATTTCAAGCTAATCTCAAAGTCAAGCAGAGCATGCCTAGAAGGGTGGGTGACCTTCGCGCTGTTAGTAAACTAGATCATAAGCACACACTCAATAATATATAATAAATATACAGTGAATAAACAAATAAATCGTGACAAATGTGGAAAATAATTCCTAAAAGAGCTGCAAAATCTGACGGTGAAACACAATCCCATAAAAGTATACTGTAAAAATGATTTTGCGCTCATGTGCAATAGATAAAAATACAAATGGAACATAATCCTAATAAATACATACACATTACAATCATACACCAAGTGCTATA
>CM053026.1:95927212-96047212 GCA_028564925.1 Lithobates sylvaticus
CTTCAAAACTTGAAATAAATGTAGTAGTTTTTTAGTTTACTACTAGTACTTGCATAACAGAATAGAAAGGGTAGGGCAGGCCCTTTGCTATTTTGTTGGTTGTTCATTGTAGTTCTTTTACCGTTTTTTGTTTTTTTTGTTGTTGCACTTTTTAAATTTAAAAGAGAACTCCAGCTTTTGAACTACATAGTTTGTTGTTGGGCCAAACTATGTCTCTCCGTAAGCTATCAGCCCGCTGCATGTGCAAAACGGTATGTATCTGTGGCTGGCTAAGTGCATACAGTATACCACACTGTCTTCCAGGTATGGGCGGAGACTTCCAGGAACACAGACTAGTCTACAGTCTGGTCTACAGCAGTGGTGCTCAGTCAATCACAGCAAGCAATGTATTCTAATGAAATTGCTTGCTGTGATTGGCTGAGCGCCGCTGCTGTAGACCAGACTGTAGACTAGTCTGTGTTTCGGGAAGTCTCCGCCCATACCCGGAACACAGTGTGGTATACTGTATGACTATGTATGTAGCCGCAGCTACATACATACAGTTTTTTTTTTTTTTTTTACAAATAACGTTTTATTTCAAATGTAGTAAGACAACAAAACATAGATAAGTGTATGGTAGACATATGATACACGGACATAAACTGGAATGCAATTTTGCGCATGCTTAACAGGCAGATAATAAAGAGTCTTTCTTCAGAAGTTAGCTTTGTATAGTTCAACAGTAAAACCCTTACTTCGGGTTGCGCATGTAACATATTGTACCTTGAGTCCGATATCTTGATCAACTGTATACAATTGTCCAGATGGACAGAAATGCAAAGAGGGGGGGGGGGGGGAGGGGAAGAGGGGGGGGGGGTTGGGCAGACCGTATTAGAACGAATATATACATGGGTAGTAAGAGCACTAGCGTACCTTTGTGTTTTGGACCGCCGAGTCATAACGGGTCCTCCCGAGAATGCCATCGCTCCCAGACACCATTATGTTCATCCAGCTTATCCCGCAGCCTGGCTGTCATTTTCTCCATTAGTTCCACGTCCTTAACTCTAGCATAGAGGGCCTCTTGAGATGGGGGCAGTGTCTTCTTCCAGTGGAGGGCTATTAAGCACCTTGCCGCCGTAAGAATGTGCCTAAGTAGTTTTTTGTATGGTTTGGCTATTTTCGGTTGGGAAAGACCTAGTAGGAAAAGTTTCGGAGTCAAAGGTATGGGTGTTTCGAAGAGGTGGGTCACAAGTTGCTGTGTGGAGGTCCAGAATGGGACTATTAAGGGGCATGTCCAGTAAATGTGGAAGAGTGTGCCTCTGGCTTGCTGGCAACGCCAACAGCGATCAGAGGTGGATGGGTATATTTTGTGGAGCGTGTCCGGGGTCAGGTACCAATAGAAGAGAATCTTATATGCATTTTCCCTGTATAAAGTACACAGGGAGCTCTTGGCAGCCTGACTCCAGACCGCTCTCCAGGCCTCCTCTGGGATTTCTTCTCCTAATTCTTTTTCCCAACGAAGCATGTAACCATGTTTGCCCTGGGTTTGTATGGAATGTTTATTTAGGATTTGATATATGTCAGATATCAGTCCCTTGCGCGATCTGCCCTCCAATATGATACGTTCAAACGGAGAGGGTGGAGAGAACTGCAGGTGTGGGGCTATGGTTTGGGCGTAGTGTCTTATCTGCAAATAGCTGTAAAATACTTGTCTGGGGAGGTCATGTTTGGATTGTAGCTCGGAGAACGGGAGTAGCTTGCGGAACCTGGGATCTACCAGGTGTCCATAGTGAAAGAGGTTTCGTGAGGCCCAAGGCCATGACATGTGATGGGTGAGACTAGCTGGCACCTCGGGATTGCACAAAAAGGAAGTCATCAATGAGCTTTCAGATTTAAGCTCATATTGATGGGATATCTTCTGCCAGAGCCTTCGGAGCTGGGTCATGGATCCGAGTAATCGGCTTTGGTCTATTTTTGGACTTGCGTTCCATAGGAGGCAATTCGGGTGGATGGGGGCTAACCAAATTTTTTCTATCTCCGTCCATCTGTTGTAGGACCTTTGGGGAAACCAGGAAACTATTGCTCGTAGTTGGGCCGCTTGGTAGTATCTAACTAGGTTAGGGAATGCTAGGCCTCCGTCAGTGCGAGCCGCGGTCATGACTGAGCGTGGGATCCTATGTCGTTTGTGGTTCCATACATAGTGGAGGAGGTCAGCCTGTAGTTTACGTAGGTGGCTGTAGGGGACGGGAATAGGGAGGGTCTGGAATAGGTATAGAAGCTTAGGGAGTATTACCATTTTGACGGACGTGATTCGCCCTATAAGGGATATTTGGTGGGGTTTCCATTTTTTTGTCAGCTCTCGGATTGACCTATATAGGGGAGGAAAGTTGGCCTGGTATAGGGAATCGAAGGATGGGGTAAGATTAACCCCCAGGTATTTCAAGGAGCTCCGCTCCCAGTTGTAGGGAAATTCCGACTGTAGGTGGAGGAGTTCTTCCTCTGGGACGTTAAGTGGGAGGGCCATGGACTTTGCAGCGTTTGTTTTGTAACCTGACAGCTCGCCATATTTATCGAGTTCAGCGTGTAGATTGGGTAAGGAGATTCTGGGTTGGGTCAAGGTAAGGATGATGTCATCCGCGAAGAGAGAGATCTTAAATTCTTTACCTCTTACAGGTATGCCCCGAATATCTGGGTTTCTGCGGATGGTCGCCGCCAGGGGTTCTACACATAAGGCAAATAGCAGGGGAGAGAGCGGACATCCCTGGCGGGTACCATTGGTCACTAGGAAAGTAGGTGAGGTAGCAAATGGGGTTTTAACCTGTGATGTAGGATTAGTATAGAGGTGTCGGATTGCCTGGAGAAAAGGTCCCTTAAATCCCATGTGACCTAGGGTGGCAAGCATGAATGGCCAGCCAAGGCGGTCGAACGCCTTTTCTGCGTCCAGGCTCAAGACCAGGGATCTTGTGTTATCTCTATTGGCCACGTCGATTAAGTTTATGACCTTTCTTGTGTTGTCACCTGCTTGGCGAAGGGGGACAAAGCCCACCTGGTCTTTATGGATTAATGAGGGCAGTATCTCGTTCAGGCGTGTTGAGAGAATTTTTGTGAAGATTTTTAGGTCCGTGTTTAATAAGGCTATGGGCCTATAGCTGGCGCAGGAGGAGGGGTCTTTGTCTGTTTTGGGGATTAGGGTGAGATAGGAGCATTGCATGTCAGTCGGGATGGGGGTCTGGTGAAGGAAGGCATTATACAGTTTAGTCATATACGGGAGAAGTAGGGGGAGAAAGGTTTTGTAATATTCGTAGGGCAGTCCGTCCCATACATACAGTTTTATCGCACATGCAGTGCGCTGACACCTTAGCTAGAGAAATTAGGGAATAATTAAAGTGGTTGTAAACTCTATACTTCAACTTTAGGTCATTGTAATCTGCACTGATAATGCTGCTGATCGGTGCCTGTGAAACCTCACTTACTTGTAAAATATTCCCACAATCCTTTCTGAAATCGTTTATGACGTCACCAGCGCATGCGCAGTCCGTCGTTTCGATTCACAGCAGGCTATGTGTGCCGTTTCTGTGTTTTTCCTGTTAACGACACAGCATGGGAGCCTCGCAATACTCTGGCTTCCCCCATCCGCTTCCTGGTTCTCCCCTTGTGACTCTGAGACATCACACAGGGGGAGTGAACCAGGGCATCTCAGAGACATCCACACAAACAAGCAGCTCGAAATAGAGGCTTGGATAGCATGCGATCGCGCATTCGCAAGATTTCGGCTGGAGACCAAAGGAAAGGCAGAAATTACAACCACGACAAGCTAAATAAAAAGAGCAAAGATGGCGCTGCCGATTCCAGGAAGTGCATATAATTTACAAAACAAAAAAAAGGTAATTGCAAAGCTCTTTTTAACCACCTATAAATGTGTGAGGCGTGCGAATAATGAATTATTGGATAATATTAAAAGAAAAAGCACAAAAATCTCTAAAGGTGAAAATAAAATATATATTTTTTTATTATCATTTGTTATATTTACAGAAAAACTGTGAAACAGAATAACGGCTTTCTGCCATAATTCTGTTATGGTTAGTTGTTCTTTAATTTTATAATAGTTTGTTTTGCACAGTAACTTTGCATTAAAAGTGGTTGTAAACCCTTTAGACCACTTTTGACTACAGGTAAGCCTATACTAAGGCCTACCTGTAGTTATCATGGATATCTCCTAAACCTGCATGGTTTAGGAGATATCCCCTGTATCTGCATGTGCCGACGTCATCGGCACTGAAGCAATGGCACGTATGTGAGTGTGCCGTTACCGGCGGCTCCTGCGTGCAAGCGCAGGAGTGACGTCATCGTGGCTCCGGCCAATCACAGCGCCGGAGCCGCGATACCCAGAAGTAACTCTGGGGAGAAATGTGGCCGGCCGGTGCTGTGTACGGTCACCGCAGCGGGGGCTTCGATCTCAGGTAAGTATTACATAATGAGCTAGTATGGTATGCATACTAGCTCTATGCCTTTGTCTTGCAGGTTTTTTTTTTTTTTTATTGGGTTTACAACCACTTTATATGAAACGGAATAGGAAAACACACAGAGGTTGATTGATTTATCAAAACTGTAGAGTGTTTTGTCAAAGCTTTGAACAAATTGGCTAATATACTTGGCTAATTTTCAATCTCTCCAATTTTAGTAAATCGACTCTACAATCTCCAGTGCTTGGAAGTGAGCCCCAGACTGTTGCCTACATTTTCCCTACTGGCTTCACTGGACATGCTTCTCCTTGATGCGCTCTTATGACTAGGGAAGTTAGTGGATACACTGTCTGAAATAAAAAAAAGACAGAGGGCGCACCGACCTAGTGCATTATCTTAAGAAAGACCTCTCAATAAAATTAAACTTCTGGTTCCGGCGCTGCATGGAGTAGCTGTCTCTCTCATCAGCTCCCGCAGCGCGTCCCTCAAATCGGCCTAAAAGAGTAGCCCGACCCTCCACTGCTGCCCACATGATACCGTTCTCATTACTAAAATCTTGTATATAGTCCCTTATCATCCCCTCCAAGAGTTTACATAATATTAATGTTAGGATAACTGGTCTGAAATTCCTAGGGATGTATTTAGGGCCCTTTTTAAATATTGGTGCTACATTGGCTTTTCTTCAATCAGCTGGTACCATTCCAGTCAGTAGACTGTCAGAAAAAATTAGGAACAATGGTCTGGCAATTACTTGACTGAGTTCCCTAAGTACCCTCGGGTGCAAACCATCTGGTCCCGGTGATTTATTAAGGTTAAGTTTCCCAAGTATAATATTAATTCTGTCCTCTGTTAACCATGGAGGTGCTTCCTGTGATGTGTCATGAGGATAAACACTGCAGTTTTGGTTACTGAAGCCCCCCGATTCCATCGTGAAGAATACATTCAATACCTTTGCCATCTCCCCATCCTTTGTAACCAGATGTCCTTCCTCATTCTTTATGGGGCCAATATGGTCTGTCCTCCCTTTTTACTGTTTACATACTTTCTTGGGATTTTTTTTGCTCTCCTCCGCAATGCGTCTTTCATGTTCTATCTTAGCCGTCCTTATTGCACCCTTACATTTCTTGTTGCATTCTTTATAAAGTCTGAATGCTGAGGATGATCCCTCAACCTTGTATTTTTGGAAGGCCTTCTCCTTTGCTTTTATATGCATTTTTACATTGGAGTTAAGCCATCCAGGACTTTTGTTCACTCTTTTAAATTTATTACTCAATGGGATGCATTGGGTAATGCCCTTATTTAATATGCTCTTAAAGCAAACCCATCTCTCCTCCGTGTTCTTTGTTCCTAAGATTTTATCCCAATTTATGCCTTCTAGTAAGGTTCGTAGTTTAGGGAAGTTGGTTTTTTTCAGTGTCTTTTTATTCCCCTTATGTTTCCTATTTGTGTGATTTATATGGAAGCCAATTGACCTGTGATCACTGTTCCCTAAATTGCCCCATATTTCCACATCCGTGATCAGGTCTGTATTGTTGGTAATCAGTAGATCCAGTAATGCTTTATTTCTAGTTGGTGCGTCTACCATCTGACCCATAAAATTGTCCTGCAAGACATTTAGGAACTGGCGAGCCTTAGATGAATGGGCGGAGGGAAACGCACAGTCTGAATGTCTGGATAATTAAAATCCCCATTATGATAACACTTCCCATCCTTGCTGCTAATCCAAATTGTGATAGAAGATCTGTCTCCCCTTCCTCCCTCAGGTTAGGGGGCCTATAGCATACTCCGAGTATTATTTTTCCCTTAGCTTCATCCCTTTGGAGCTCTACCCTCCCTAGCTCCCTTAGTAATGTCATCTCTCACATTCACTTGTACATTATTCTTGATATATAGGCATACCCCTCTCCCTTTTTTACCCTGTCTATCCTTGCGATAAAGGGTATACCCCTGAATGTTTTCCAGCCAATCATTAGAGCTGTTGAACCAGGTCTCTAAAATTCACACAAAATCCAAATCCTCGTACAATAGTATCTCTAGTAGGGATGGGCCCGGTGTTCGATTCGAACCTATGTTCGAATCGAACATCGGGCGTTCGCCCGTTCGGCGAGCCCAGAACTATTTGGGCCGCTCGCATCAAATTCGTGTGATGCGAGTGGCCCGCAATGCATTGCGCCAGTCGCAGTGCAATGCTGGCTGATGATTGGCCAAGCATGCACTGTGACCCCGCATGCTTGGCCAATCACAGCGCCGGCAGCGAGGAGAGCCATAATTGGCTACAGGCAGGATGCCTGTAGCCAATTATAGCTCAGGGGCTCTAGTACACGCCCCACGGTATAAGAGGCCGCCGCGGCGGCGGCCTCGCATATTGTGATATTGTGTTTCAGTGTCAGCGTGTCAGTGTGCTGCTGACTGCTGAGAATATGTGCTCTATTTCTGGGGATTTGTGTGTGCGTGCTGTTAGTACAGCATTGCAGTATCACATCTGGGGGGTGTCTATATGTTGCCTGTGAAGGGGGGCAGGTCTCCTGTGCTTAGAACTGTCCCTGCAAAAAGTGTCATTTTTGCAGGGAAAAAAGCTATTTAAAATCACTCGCGGCTAATGAATTGATGGCTCCCGTTACACAGAGAACTGTCATTTATTGATAAAAAACAAAAAAAGTGTGAGGGTCCCCCCAAATTCAATAACCAGGCCCTTCAGGTCTGGGTTGGATATTAAGGGGGACCCCAGCCAAAAAAAAAAAAAATGGCGTAAGGTCCGCCTCAAAATCCATACCAGACCCTTGAGGTCTGGTATGGATTTTAAGGGGAACCCCAGCCAAAAAAAAATGGCGTGGGTACAGGAAACATGCGCCCCTTCACAGGCATACTATAGACACCCCCCAGGTACGAAATTTAAAGGAATATTACACTTTTATTGTTTCAATTTAAGCATTATTAAAATCACTGCTCCTGAAAAAACGTCCGTTTTTAAAAAAAATTGTTGCATTGATACATGTCCCCTGGGGCAGGACCCAGGTCCCCAAACACTTTTTATGACAATAACATGCATATTAGCCTTTAAAATTAGCACTTTTGATTTTGAACGTTCGCATCCATTATAACTAATAGGGTTCTAAAGGGGGTGTTCGGCTCATCCCTAATCTCTAGTTCACCCATCTTGTCCGACAGGCTCCTGGCATTGGTGAACATGCCATGTAGTTTACACCAGTCGCATATTATCCACTTATTGGGTGTACCGAGATTGCAACTAAGACTTGCTACTATACTTACCTTGGGTTTATGTGCTTTGGTCAACCTACCACTAATGCCCCCAATACTACCCTCTGGAATAGGTTCCGCATTGACTATCTCTACCTCTGTACCACCCCCCCTTTACCTAGTTTAAAAACCCCTCTAACTTTTCGGCCATCTTCATTCCCAGCTGATCTGCACCCTCCTCATTTAGGTGCAGTCCGTCCCTTCTATAGTACCAGTTATCGACTGAGAAGGCGGTCCAGTTCTCCAGGAACCCAAACCCTTCCTTATTACACCAGCTCTTCAGCCTCTTGTTTACTTCCCTAATCTCCCTCTGCCTTTCTGGTGTGGCTCGATGTACCGGTAGTATTCCTGAGAATACTACCTTGGAGGTCCTTTTCATCAATTTAGCTCCTAAGTCCCTAAAATCGTTCTTTAGGACACTCCATCTGCCTCTGACTTTGTCATTGGTGCCAACATGCACCATGACAGCTGGGTCTTCCCCAGCCCCTCCCAGTAATCTGTCCACCAGATCCGTGATGTGCCGAACACGACAGTCAGGGTCGCTTCCTCTCTGCACATATTCACTTAGGAAACAGAGATCTCGTGATATCCAATATATAGCCCTGGTAAACAATTCTTTGGTGAGATCTCCACTTTACTACGCAACCTGCACATCCCTGCACATCCCCCATACTTCAATGCCACTCTACACACGATAGATGACAGATCCACACCCAAACGTCCTCACAAACTACCCAAAACTTCTGATTTAATGCACTTCGCATCCACTATCTCGACTTCCACGACATCTGGCGACTCTTACACCCAGCGGACAGGGAATTCATTTTTTACTCTAATCCACACAGAATCGATTACCTTTTCTGTACTGACAGCATTGTCCCAATGATCTTCAGAGCAGATATCCATGACATATCAGACCACTCCCCAATTTCGGCAACTCTTGACAACCCCGACTTACATCCCAACCCCAGAATATGGCGCTTTCTATCCTATCTCCAAAACAACTGACTTCCAGCAATACATGGAGAAAGCATGGAAAGATTTTTCAACAGCCAACTCATCGCACACTGACAACCCAAACCTTTTTTGGGAAGCTGGCAAGGCTTTCCTTAGAGACTGGATCATTTCCTATGCCGCTTCGTACAAAAAAACACCCTAGCAAATTTTAAGACGGCTAGTACCAGACTCCGACTGGCACAACGCTCTCTATATACCCTGGACTCCCCTGAAAACGGAACTGAATGGCATGCAGAAAAAAGTGCTTTTGACACCTGGGCAGACACGCTTGCACTGACAAAAAGGGCCCATATGGACGCCACTCTCCATACATTTGGCAACAAAGCAGGCAAACTGCTGGCAAGGCTTTGCAAAGGCCCTTTCCGCTCTACACATATCACCTGCTTACGAGACACCTCAGGCACCATTAAATCCTCGCAACAGGAAATCAATAAAGTCATGCTACAATACTATTCATCACTATATGCCCCTGCCCCTATAGACAAAATCGTTGCACAATCTCTCCTCGATAAAATATCTCTACCTACGGTCACTTCTTCCCAACTTGAGGCCCTAAATGCACCCATTTCCCTATCCAAAATATCTACAACCATTTGCAATCTAGCTCCCACTAAAGCTCCAGGCCCCGATGGGTTTACAGGGGAATTCTATAAAACCCTACAAAAAATAGCAGAACCCACCCTCCTCAATGTTTACAGGGGTATATGGTCAGGTGGCTCCTACTTACCAATGAGGAATCAGGCCATCATCAAATTACTTTCGAAGAAGGGAAAAGACCCCCTAGAATCGGGCTATCGACCCATATCAATTTTAAACCTGGACGATAAAATCCTCTCTAAAATTGTAGCCACCAGACTAGCCACCATTATTCCCTCTCTGATACACCCTGCTCAGTCAGGTTTTTGTGAAAGGGAGAACAGCCACGTTAAATATCCATAAAGTAATGATGGTCCTAGAACATGCTAAATGCAACGGGGGGGGGGGGGGGGGGGGGGGGGGGGGGGGGGGCTTTGCCATCATCACTCTGGAAGTGGAGAAAGTCTTCGATAACGTTAGCGTCCAGTGGCTTTCAATGGTCATGTCAAAAATGGGGTTTACTGGCCCCTTCAAACATCTCATAAACGCTATGTACACATACATCCCCCATGGCCAAACTGGTGGTGGCTGGCCTCCTCTCGGATGAATTTCACCTCCACAAGGGCACGAGACAAGGCTGCCCCCTATCCCCGCTGCTTTTTAATCTTGCGTTAGAACCCCTTTCTAGGTACTTTAAGTGGTGTTCCAACCACAAATTACATTTTTTTTTTTTTATATATATATATCTATTACTATCATATGATATTGTTTTTGCATTGGCTTGTATTGTAAATAGCGCTGCTTTTGTTACTGTTTAAATTAAAAACTCACCTTATATTCCTTATGATCGGGTGTTCCCATCTTGCTTGTGAGCAGGCGAAGCCCACAAGCAAAAACATCTGCTGAATTACCAGCATGCACCGCTCGTTCTCGCGCATTCGCAGTAAGCTCATTTAGCAGCGCAGGAAACTTCTCAGGTTGCCATCACAATGGGCGGTCTGTGTCCATGTGCAAGTGGATCTGTATTGGAGTGGTTTTATAATTACCAATAAGCTGCTGCACTTGCAGGGCTCTAATGAGGATAGTGGCAGGGTCTGCATTCCTTTAAGCTCCATTCACGCTTGTGCAATTTGTCATGTGACTTTGGACACATAAAGTCGCATGGCAAGCCACAGGCCATGTATTTCAATGGAAGCCGTTCATGTCTATGTGACTTAAAGTCGCAGCGACTTTAACCACTTACGCATTGGGCACTTAAAGAGGAAGTAAAGCCTATTTTAAAAAAAAATAAAAAACGGAACCTACAAGGCAAAGGCATAATGAGCTAGTATGCATAGCATACTAGCTCATTATGAATAACTTACCTGAGAACGAAGCCCCCGGAGCGGTCCTCATTCACGACCTTCTCCGCCGCCATCCATGCGGGAGTGACTTCCGGGTCTCGCCGCTCCAGCGCTGTGATTCGCTGGAGCGGCGATGACGTCACTCCCGCGCATGCGCAGGAAAGCGGCATATTGCCGTGAACTCGGCATGCGCAGTGCGTCTGCGCGCCGCTTTCTACCGCGCATGCACCATTGACAGCGATGCCTCTTTTTTTCTAAATATCTCCTATTTATTGGACCTACAGGTAAGGCTTACCTGTAGGCCAAAGTGCTTTGGAAGGGTTTACTTCCACTTTAAACCCCCTTCCTAACCAGACCAATTTTCAGCTTTTGGTGCTCTCACACTTTGAATGACAATTACTCAGTCATACAACACTGTACCCATATGAAATGTTTGTCCTTTTTTTCACACAAATAGAGCTTTCTTTTGGTGGTATTTAATCACCACTGGGTTTTTTATTTTTTGCGCTATAAATCAAAAAAGACTGAAAATATGGTAAAAAAATAAATAAAATTCTTTGTTTCTGTTAAAATTTATTGCAGAGTATTGGTGAGTATTGGCATAGTATTGCAGAGTAATGCATAGTATTGCAGAGTATTGCATAGTATTGCAGAGTATGGCAAAGTACTGGCACTGAGCAGCGCTGTGCGCTGGATCTGTAGTGCCCACAGCGCTGCAAACAATCTCTCTCCTCTCTCACTGTACCGATCGGTACAGAGAGGTGAGGGAGTAACCGGCGTCATGATGGAGCGATCACGTGGTAAACGCCCACTATCAGTGGCCATTTACCCTGATCCGTGATGCGCCAGGTCCCCCGGACCCAGCGGTCACGGATGTTCCCGAGTGTGCGCCCCAGGGGGTGCACGTCCACCCAGTATAAGCTGACCGCGATGTAGCCGTCTTTCGGCTATGGCACGGTCGGCATGTGGTTAAAAAGGTTCCTGCACTACTTTGATGCGACTTGAGTGCCATAGACTAAAATGTAAACACTAAAAATGTGCATGAAAGTCACATCCTAATGTTATCAATGTAACAGGTTTGCAACAGTCAAAGCCAACATCAACAGCCAAAGTCGCATCCAAGTCGCACCCATCCAAAGTTGCAATGGAAATTACACAACTTTGAAGTCGCACAAGTGTTAATGGAGCCCAAGACATGATTTTCCTTTGGAAGTATCTAACCAAAAATTAAATTTTTGTTGCAGGGGATGCCAAAAATCTTATTTGCATTTTAGTGCAGACTTCTAGGAAAATCAGTGAGCCAATCACTCAAGCAGAAAATTACACTTTCAGGGGGTGTTCTGTATACCATCTGTGTATAGAATGCCTCCAGGTAGCCATTTTGCATTGCATTTTGCAGAAAATTACAGAGCTGCAGATTGAAAAGGAAAGATAATTTTTTAATAAAATTCAATTACAATATGACTTTATTTGTTAATTTTTTTCCCCATGAAAGTGGAGCTACCCTTTAAGAGGAGTGGCTGATGTTAACATACACAATGTAAAGTGATGTGTAAAGCATCCGCTGACACCCGATCTCGTCCGTGCCCGCTATGGTCCGTTTCTGCAGACGGAGGAAAACCCTATTTTTCAATCCGTCTGCAGAGCGGATCGGATGACGACGGACTCTACGGTCCGTCGTCACCCGATCCCCCATAGGGGAGAGCGGCGCTGTGACAGGTCCGTCCCTGCACAGAGTGCAGAGACGGACCTGTCATCTTCCTGCTCAGCGGAGATCGCTCGGCGATCCCCGCTGAGCAAGCGGATATCCACGGGGCGGATCTGCACTGATCCCCCCCGTGTGAAAGAGCCCTAAAGGGGGCTGAATACAAATGCACACCACACTTTTCACATATTTATTTAAAAAAATGTTGAAAACCATTTACCGTATATACTCGAATATAAGCCGAGATTTTCAGACCCTTTTTTTAGGTCTGAAAGTCCACCCCTCGGCTTATATTCGAGTCACCGCCGTCTGCCTACATGAACAGCTTGTCATGCAGACAGACGGCAGTGTTCAAAAGCCGCGCCGCCTCCTCCCGCCCGTCCGTGATAGGCGGACACTAATTTTCCCAGCAGTACAGTGTTCCGCCTATCACGGATGGCCTGTCATTCTAATCTCATGGACGAGGATGAGAGAATGTCCGTGATAGGCGGAACACTGCACACTGACTGCTGGGAAAAAAGTGTTCCTCCTATCACGGACGAGGAGGAGGCGCGGCTTTTAAATTTGTAATGGCGCCGTACACGCTGTGGGGGGGACAGAGCGGGACCTCATCGGCTGCACGGACCCCGGACACAGGACCCCGGACCCAAGGACCCACAGACCCACAGATCTGCGGATAGGCGGATCGGCACAGGTAGGCTGCAATGGGGACACGGGCTGCAATGGGGACACGGGGGTCTGTACAGGGGACATGCAAATGGGCATTGCTGACCCTTTTTCCACTTACAGTAGCTGCTGCATTGTTCCCCCTCGGCTTATACACGGGTCAATACGTTTCCCCATTTTTTTGTGGTGATTTAGGGGCCTCGGCTTATACTCGGGACGGCCTATACTCGAGTATATACGGTATCATTTTCCTTCCACTTCACAATTATGTGCTGTTTTGTGTCGGTCTATCACATAAAATCCCAATAAAATACATTTACGTTTTTGGTTGTAACATGACAAAATGTGGAAAAGTTAAAGGGGTATGAATACTTTTTCAAGGCATTGTATCTCCATGCGCCAGACCTTGTTAGTCCCCCTGATAATTACATGGGAAAATGTTTCTGCGCCAGCCAATATTTAAAATAGACCAGACTTACCTTTGTAGCAGTCTTTTCTTTAACACTTTTTGTAGTTAAGTAGTACACTTTTCGTTTTTATAGATGTCTAAACTTCAAACCGAAAAGAAGGATCACTGAGTAGCAGTGGTGGCCTGTGCATTGTGGGCACACGGGTGCCACCCCCCCTAACACCGCCGTCACCCTCCCTATCCATGTGCCGGGGGACGCATGAATTCCTATGGCGGGGATAGGCTTCAAAAAAGGGTGAGTTCCGGGCACAAAGCACTGCGTCCCGATCCCACCCAGTTGTGTGACAATAGCGAATAAATTTCCACAATTTTTACACTAAATCTTCTCCACGACAAACAGGAAGCAGGAGTGAGACCTGTTTCCCGATTGGCCAAAACGTCAGGTGATCCCATTGGACGCCTGACGTGGAGCCAGGGAGGAAGCCGCTGGAGCCAGGGAGGAAGCCCGCGACCCTGGAGCTGCTGCCCGGACCCTGCACCCGCTAGCCTGGAGCCGCTGCCCAGACCCTGCACCCGCTAGCCTGGAGCCACTGCCCAGGCCCCGCACCCGCTAGCCTGGAGCCGCTGCCTGAACCACCGCACACGCTAGCCTGGAGCAGCTGCCTGGAGCCGCTGCCTGGACCCCGCACCTGCTAGCCCCGAGCCACTGCCCATACGCCGCACCGGCTAGCCTGGAGCTTCTGCCTGCACCCCGCCATGCTGGTTGACAACTCCCATCTACCTGGATTTATCTATCCAGGTCAGTGTCGGACCAACCAGCAGATACGCGGGGGGGTTGTTAGTGCCGCGCTGCTGGGGGGGTAGTTGTTTGCCCCCCCAAAAAAAAGACACCAGCCGCCACTGCTGAGTAGGAAACATGGGCCAAAACGAGGAACAGTTGAGAGCTTTACAATCATCTGATGTGTAGATCTTTAGACTATTTATGGATTATAGGTGTTTATATTGGGAAGGCCACACATAGACTTATGGCTTTTCTGACCTATGGCAGAACCCTCGATCGGATAAAGAAAAATGGATAAAAGTAACTGTAAGCCCAATCACTATAATCTCATAGAAGCTTTACAGAGACACTGTAACCTGGACATAAAGGGCACAGTGTCTCTACAAAGGGCTTTCTCCACCTTGCCTGTGTTGTGGTTCCTTCCTTTATTGTAGCCAGTGACACTACCAGAGTGCTTCTCGGCCTGGGGGAGCATGTTTCCGGTCAGTTCTTGAGCGCTAAGCATATTGGTATTATTTTTAACAGAAGTATGGCTGCGGTAAGGCCTTTTTAAACGTTTTTGCATGCACACTTCCCAACTGATCCCAGATCCTGCAGAACTGTCCCATGATTTTAACAAAATTGTCCAGGACAAATCCCGTCCATGAAGGGACTCATTCCGAGACTCATGGCAATTACTATCAGGTGGAGTGATCTTTTGCCCGACAGTAGTGTCAGAGTCCCAACAATGACAACATAGAGCCTGCACCTCTCATGCATGTATAAAGCCTGGTACACACTACAAGTTTCTTTTCCTGACGCATCATGGCAGCACACACATTGGGTTGTGACTCTGCCTCCACAACCTGATAGGACTGATTAGCTATAAGATTCGAAGAGGAGTCCACCGTTTCATTCTCCTTTTTTTCCTCACCTGTATGGACGATCGTTTGATCAGAGGGATCGGTTAGAAACATGGAATCCCCCTTACCGCTTCGCCCCACTAGGTTCAGCCTCTCCTAGCTGGAAGCCCTGTCTGTACAGTTTTTAAATGGGCTAAAACGAAGAGAAGCCCCACTCTGATGGTCTCAGGGGCTAAGAATCTGGTAAATGCCTGACAAACCTTAAACAGGTTTAACAAGGTGTGCATCGGTCATTCTCCTCTATTTTTCCGTTTCCCCCTAGCATCCACAGATATTGCCTTCTGTTACCTTTTCTCTTCCCCTTGCTGCGCTTGTTTTTTTCTTACTTTTGCCACGCTGGACTCTGTAGTGCCTCGGCCGAGCTGCCCCCTCCATCATGGCGACCGCACAGGACTCTCCAGGCACCCAGGAAGTGACATAGGCACTATTACCTGCTTTGCCAGGTTCCAAGATGGCGCCGAGCATTGCGGAACGCTACGGCGCATGCGCGGCAGTGACGTCATCCCCTCCGCAATGGCGGCATATTTAAAAAGTGATCTGTGCCTGTTTCAAGTTGCAGAATTTTAAAAACACCACTCTCCATCCTGGTTTTCTTTGCCTAATTGCTGCCTTGCTGTATCCTGTCTGCCCTGGTCTCTGGTAAGCTGTTGCCATTCATTTTACTATCCCAGCACCTGCTGCTCACACTCTGCCATTGTATTCTAATAGAGCCTTTCCTCTCAGGTATACTTTACTTTCTCCTATGGAGGCCGCTGCTTCAGCAGACCATCCGCGAAATACAAGGTAAGGGGGCACCTGATTCGGTAAGTAAGAAGAGGAGAAAAGAGAGCATTGCCACTAACGCCATTTTTTTTTTTTCCTGGCAGTTCTGGCAGGTCATCGGGGTCATTGCATTCTAAAAGAAAAGAGCATTCCCGCTCTCAAAGAAGCCGTTCAAGATCCTCCCACCACCGCAGAAGCTCATCTTCCTCTCACCAACATCGCAATGGAGGACATACACGTCCTTCGCCTAATACATGTTGGGTTTGCGGAGCACAAGCCCTACCAAGCAAATTAGCGTGCCAAATCTGCTTAGAAGAAGCGACCCGTGATAAAGAGTCCGACGCAAGAGAATCGTCTAATATAATGGGAATCGGTAAAAGAATCAATCATGCAGGTGGCAGCCTACGATTCGATCGGACCCTCTAATTCAGCCTCTACCTCCTACACTCAGCAAGACCAAGAGGATTCTCCAGAAGAAGACGAAGTGTTGCCGCCTACGGCATTTGATTTTGCACTAATAGAGCCATTTGCAAAGTCGGTGAAGGAGGCGATCGGGTGGGAGGAGCAGAAGGAGTCTCCTCCTAAACTAAGAAAGTATTTTCCTAACCTAAAGAAGGACCCCGAAACATTCCCGTTTATCGAGGAACTCCGAGGAACTGATAAAGGATGAGTGGCAAAAACCGGACAAGAAGTCAGGGCTAAACAATAGGCTGAGCAATCAAGAGAAAAGATATTCAATTCATACGAACTAAATATTAACAGCGCCCAAACAATAAAAAATAAAAATGGATAGAAAACAAACCAAAAATAATAATAATAATAGAACTGTCAAGGTGATGCTAATAATAATTACCATTCACCTGTCAAACACTGTGAGGAAACAAATGCATATCACACAATAATGCTGCAATGGTGTTTACCTATATGGATATGAACACAGGTAAAATTATCTTAAAACTCATAAAATATAATCACAGTCCATTAGTGTCCATACTCCAATAAGTTTGAAAAAAGCAGCCAGCGACAGAAGGGAAGATTATACAGATTATACACCTCTGATGAGGTGATTGCTGGGCCTTGTGGTCCATTTCTTTTCTCCTTTTTTTTTTTTTTGGTTCTATTTCTATTTTTATTTGAATATCTGATGGCCGCCGTCTTACAAGTTTTGGTGTATTTTTAGACTAGTAAACACTATCAGGAGGGGTGAAATTGAATGTTGATTCAGTATTAGAGGAAGTTCATTATTTCTATTTATATGAGAATTTTATTTGATAATCAATTCAGCTTTAATTCAGCTTTTTCTTCTTGATATTGAAATTATGTGTTGACAGCTGTATGTATTGTAAACAGGCATATCATATGACCTTTGTCATGTATGCCTGTTGCATACATTCCTCTACATTTTAAATAGTATTTGATAATTGATGTTTGTGGCTATTGTCATTTATTGTTATCTGTTATGGATGCAGGCCAGATGCGACCTTGAGATGCAATTTGAGTTAGTTTCATGTGAGCTGCAATTCCCTTAATTTAAAATTTAAATCTATTGAGGATCTTTATTTATATTTACTTTTCTATATATACATTTTTTTATATATATAGAATTTTTTATAGAATTTTTTATATGGATTTTTTTAAATATAACCTTTTTCTTTTATATTTGGTTTTATATATTCTGTTTATGAATAAGGGGTTAATGGGGATATATAAGCCGATTTAAACTAATTAACGTTTTGAGCCTTTCAGGACCTTTAATAGGTTCAGTTATTTAGTGCGGGATTTAGACTGAAAGAAGTCTTAAAACTGCTCATTTGGAGGAGCAACCTGGGCTGCATCTGCTGTGTGATTACGCAGTAGGTTGATATGGCAACCAGTGTTGGCAGTGTAAACATTGACGTCATCCCATAGCAGATGAGCAGGTTGTAAATAGTATCGCTGATGGGCGGGATGACGCTTAATGACGCTTGATGACGCAGCCGACACTTTGTTTTGATTGGTCGCCCCCGTCCTCCTCTGCTATTTAGCACAAGTCTGCATTCAGCGTGGCCACGCCCTCTGAAGACGTATCCATGAAACGCGTCAGGGCATGGCCACGCAATCTACACACTCCACAGACCAGCAGGCTCGTCCCGGGTCTCATCCTAGCCGGCTTTACCATCGTGGCGCTGAGCGGGGTTGAGGTAGAGTCCTAGCAGATCTGGTTGGAGCACTTTGCTGACATGCTTATGGTAAATGTTTTTAATGTAAGTGCGATCTATAGAGGGGCTTTTATCTGCACCTAATAAAGGGTATAAATCAAACGATCCGGGTCGAATCCTTCAAGATGGAGAGTCTTTAATCCATATTACTGGCAGTAGGAGCATAAGACTGGATGCTCTCGGTCGATTTGTCCGATGCTTATTTGCACATACTCATGCACCAAACCTTCCAGAAGTACCTGCGCTTCGCCATTGGCCAACGACATTTCCAATTCCAGAGCCTCCCGTTCGGGATTTCAACAGCACGCAGAACCTTTTTAAAGGTCTTACTACCGGTTATAGCACACCTGAAGGAGAAAGGGCTGAGAGCTCTAGACAATATTATCCTCCTAGCCGACAGTCAGGAAACACTCTTGCAACATCGAGCAGTGCTAATCTCCACATTCCAGCAATTTGGTTGGTTAATAAACTGGAAAAAGAGCAGCCTAGTACCAACACAAAAGATGATTTTTCTGGGAGCCAAACTAAATACCAGTTCCAACACAGTCGGTCTTCCCCAAGAGAAGCTACATCCGCTCATTAACAAAGTAAGAAGGCTCCTGGCGGCGGATCATCTATCCGCAAGATCGTGTCTAAGCATCCTAGGATCGATGTCTTCCACCTTCCTAATGATCCAGTGGTCTCAGTGGAATTCGAGAACTTTCCAGAACTCGTTCCTAAAAGAGTGGAACGGATATTCTATGAATCAGCGAATAGTGATCACTCAGGCTGTAAAGAATTCTGCACGGTGGTGGACTCAAATCAGCAACCTGACACGCTGCCGTCCCATTGTACCCCCACTACCAGAAATAGTAACAACGGATGCCAGTCTTCACGGTTGGGGAGCACATTACCAACACCAGGGGGCGCAAGGCCGTTGGACCTTTCGACTGCAGGGCATAGTTTCGAACGTCCTAGAACTCAGGGCCTCCTGGTAAGCCCTTCTTTTTTTTTTTTTTTTTCCACTTCAGCAAACATTTAAGAGATTATTATTCAACTTAACGTTCATTTATATCTCTCATAGTAATTTACATCATTGTGGAATTTCATCTTAATTGTGTTTGCAGAATAAATTTTTATTTTATCATATGTGTGTTATTTTATTTATTTCCGCTTTATTATTAAAAATATTCTCGTATAATACTAAACCTTATCTCCCCCCTTACCCTCCCCACCCCCCACCTGATATACCTCTCATCTTCTTACTTCCAAGAGGGCTTGGCTAAGCCTCTCTGTTATTCTAAATAATAATTTCAGCATATCTCCACGTCTGCTTAAATCTCTGCCAGCATTCCCATTTGTCGATGTCTCTTACTCCCTCTTCATCTCCCGTAGATCTCAATTTTTCAAGATGGTAGATTTCATCTACCCTCAGGACCCATTCAACTTTGGTAGGTGCTTCTTCATGGAGCCATTTCTTCGGGATAAGTCCCTTTGCAGAATTCAGCAACTGGGGGGTCAAGGTTTTGACATATTGCTTTATAGGGTCTACTGTTCCGTGGAACAAACATCTCCACGAATCTTCTTGTACATTTACACCATTAATTTCTTTTATAGTATCCAGAATTTCTCTCCAAAATGTCTTTATTTTTGGGCAATCCCACCAAAGATGTGCCATAGTTCCACATATATGGCAACCTCTCCAGCAATCTCGTGATCTATCTGGCTGGAGTTTATTTAATTTATCAGGAGTTAAATACCATCTAGAAAGGCACTTATAGTTCATCTCTGCGGTCGGAGTGTCAATCGCTGAGTTGTGGGTTAATTTCAGAATTTTTTTAATCCTGTGTTTATAGTCTTGTGAGCCTAATTCATTCCCCCATTTTGTAAAGAAGGGCGGCACCTCCAGGCATTCCTCTGCGAGAAAAGCTTTATATAATCTGGATACAACTCTTTTTTTTCCTGTATCTACACATTTTTTCTAATGCTGTGTATTCGTCTTTTGTTCTAATTGGTTGAGGCAATTTTCGGACAAAGTGTGCCAGCTGTAGGTACCGCCATTCATTAATTTTTATTTGTGTCATATTTAATTGTATTTCCATCAGTGATTTAATATTACCTCTATTTGTGATATTCTTGAGTTGTGTGTTTTCCCCTACCCACCCTCCCCCCACCTGTCTTTTTCCTGGTGGGAAATAATCACTATCTCCTATCAACATTAAGGGTGAGTTATATTTCCAACCGTAACGTTTGTGCAACAGATCCCAAACTTTAAATACGTGTTTTATTATTTTTTTGTGTATTTATACCTAAACCCCTTAAGTGCGAAGGATTTCAAATCTCCATTCTTAAATTTACACCACTTGTGCTATTCTCTATGTTAACCCATTGCTTCTCAGTTGTTTCATGTGACCACTCAATAGCTCTTGACACCACGACCACATGATAGTATTTTTTAAGGTCTGGGACCCCTAAGCCACCCTGCTCCTTACTGTTTTTCAAAATATTGTAGGATATCCTAGGTTTTTTGTTTTGCCATATATATTTACTTATAATTGTTTTTAAAGTTTGGAAATAATAGTCTGGGAGGGGGATTGGCAGCATTTGGAACTTATAAGTTATTTTTGGTAAAATTATCATTTTGACTGTGTTGATGCGTCCAAACCACGACAAAGGCTTTGATGATATTTTCTTGATCTCATTTTTGATTTCGTCCAGTAATGGGATATAGTTCTCCTTATACAGTTTTTCTACAGAATTAGCTAATTTGATCCCTAAGTATTTTAACCCTTTTTTCCTCCAGGGAAATGGAAAGTCTCATTGTAGCTCTAATGCTTCTTTTTGTGCCACGTTTATATTTAATATTTCTGATTTGTTCAGATTTATTTTAAAGTTTGATATTTCCCCATACTGTTTAAGCATGTCTAATAACCTTGGCAGTGTTGTATTAGGTTCGGTGACGTAGAACAGCAGGTCGTCGACGAAGGCCGCGGCCTTATGCTCGACGTCCCCGAGTTGTATTCCCTTGATGTCTTTGTTTAATCTGATTGTTGCCAATAGAGTTTCCAATGAGAGCACGAAAAGCAGTGGAGACAGGGGACATCCCTGTCTCGTACCGTTTTTTCATCGTAAAAGGGGATGAAAGATCGCCATTAATTTTTATTGTCGCTGTCGGTTCTTTATATAGTACATTTATTCTCTGGAGCATTTTAGCACCCAGGCCCATATATTTTAGGGTCTCGGTCATGAGCCCCCAGTCTACCCTGTCAAATGCTTTTTCAGCATCTATTGACAGGAATATAGACCTGGGGGCCCCTCTATTTTAATTTTTTGTAGTAAAAGAAGAGTTCTGATACCATTGTCGCGCCCTTCCCGACCTGAAACGAACCCCACCTGGTCCGAGTGGACTAATCCTTTCATTTTATCTTTTAATCTATTTGCGAGGACTTTAGCATAGAGCTTTACATCAAAATTTAATAAAGAGATTGGTCTGTAGCTGGAACATATTGTCTCATCTTTACCTTCTTTTAAAATAACAGTTACTTGAGCTCTCTGTGCCTCTGCGCTTAATCCAAATTCCATTCCAAGTCCATTCATATATTTACAGAGCCTAGGCACCAAAACCGCCCCAAATTTCTTTAGATATTTAATCGGAAATCCATCTGGTCCTGGACTTTTACCTAATGGGGATTCTGCAATAGCTTTAGTTATTTCACACTCTGCGATGGGGCACTCCAAGTCATCTCTGTCATTTAATGTTATTCTGGGGATTCCAGATTTATCCAAAAACTGCCTTATTTTGTTTATTTTCTCTTTATCACCCATCCCTCTCTCAACGTCATATAATAGCTTGTAATAATTTCGGAAAACTTCAGCTATATCTTTTGTTTTATGAACAATTACACCTTGTTTGTTTCGGATTTTTTCTATGTAATTTTTTGATTTTTCCTTCCTCAGGGTCCTTGCCAAATGCTTCCCAATTTTATTACCCCCAGAGTATTTTTCCTTAAGTATTTTATTAAAGATCCTTTTCGTGTCTTGGGTTAATAAGTCTTTTAGGTCTTCCCTTTTAATTACAAGTTGATGATATATTTCTTGACGTTGTCCCCCTGTTTTTTTATGTAATTGCTCTAAACTGTGTATTTCTTCTATTAAGCACTTCGTTTTCCTCTCTCAGGCCTTTTTTTTCCCCTGCCCCCATTGAAATGAAAATGCCTCTGATACAGGCCTTGTGCGTGTCCCATAATACAGAGTGTGAAATATCCGCTGTTTCATTGATTTCAAAAAAAATTATCAATTCATCCTGTATTTTATCTATATCCTGGTTGTCTATTATAAGCGCTTCGTTCAGTTGCCAGTTACAAACTGGTTTCTGTGTTTTCATCTCTTCTATAGTCATCATTACTGGAGCGTGGTCAGATAGGGACATAATCCCTATTTCAGCGTCTGTCACCTTTGTCAATGTATGATGATCTACGCATATATAATCAATACGAGTGTACGTCCCGTGCACAGGGGAGAAGAACGTGTAATCCCGTACTTTTGGATGGAGAACTCTCCATACATCAACTAATTGATTTTGATAAATTTTTTGTTTCAATGCTTTAAGGGACACACCTCCCTTCCCCTGTGCACGGGCCGTACTATCCTCTTGAGGATTCAGACACAGATTAAAGTCTCCTGCCAATATTACCATTCCCCTCCCAAATTGAGAAAGGACCCCCATCATTTTTTTTAAGTATTGCGCGGGTCTTTTGTTTGGGGCGTAGATATTCCCCAAGGTACATCGTGTTTCACCAATATACCCTCTAATAAAAAGGTATCTGCCGTCCGGATCTGATAACCTGTCCTCGACTTTGAATCGTGTTTCCCTTGAGAATCCTATTGCAACACCTTTTGCTTTTCTAGTGGTTGAATCTGCGTAGAACCATACGGGGTGTTCCTTGGAGTATAGTTTTATATTTGCTCCATGGAAGAGGTGTGTCTCCTGGAGAAATATTATATCTGCTTGGTAATGCTTAAGCTCTTTTAATATCTTATGTCTTTTGGCGGGTATATTCAATCCCTGCACGTTATATGTCAAAAACTTAATTTACAGCCGTCTTTTCCCTTTTTGTAATAAGATGAGAGGTATTTCTTCCCCCGCCATGCACCCCCCCCTCCCCACCCCTCTGCTCCCATGCTCCCCTCTGCTCCCTCCCTCCCCTCTCTCCTCCAGTCCTGACCCCTAGACCATTGGCTGAAATTAACCTCACTTCCGCCCCAGGTCTTCCTTCCTCGAGGTGTAACTCTGAACCCCCCTATGCTCCGCGCCCCTCCCACGGGATATTCCCAGGAGGGGAGTGGAGTGCATATACAGGGCAGAGCTCTCCTCCCTATGTTGCACGAGGTCCCACCCCCACGCCCACTCTCCCTCCCCAACGTTTACTCAAGATAAAAAAGAGGAAGACAACCCCCCCCCCCCCCCAAACAAAGGAGAAACACTTCGGCCTCTATCCCAGACCTTCTCTTTCTGACCATTCAGGGATTTCAATCCTTTGCAGATCTAGTTTGTTACAGAATTCTGGTAACTCTTCTGGAAATCTACGTTTTGCCGATTTACCCTCTTTGTAACCTATTAAGCACGCCGGGAAACCCCAGGTATATTTCATATTTTCCGCTCTCATTTGATTTAATAGTGGTCTGAGCAAGCGCCTCCTGGCCAATGTCTCCGGGGCCAGGTCTATATAGATTTGTAGTTCTATTCCCTTAACTTTTAATGGGGGTCTTACTCTGAGGTTGCTCCAAATTGCCGCCTTGTCTTCATAGACATGGAATTTTACCAGTATATCTCTAGGGCTTTCTGTTGAGATATGTTGGGGTTTCCTTACTCTATGTATTCTATCTATTTTCAACTCCATTTCTGGGCCCTTGTTCCACACTGGGTTGAAAATCCTCTTTATTGATTTTTTAAGATCTTCACCATTTTCCTCTGCGAGGGCTCGTATTCTTAGGTTCTGTCGTCTGTTTTGGTTTTCCTGTTCCTCTAGCTTGTAGTTCCTTCGCCTCTGGTTGAACTTTACCACTCTGAGTTGTTCTTGTAACCTGGTCATTTCCTGTATATAGTTGTCCGTTTTATTCTCAATTTCCTCTATGTGGTTGAGGAGATGGCTTAGGTCTGATCGAAGAGCTGAAATTTCCTTTTTGATTGAATTTTCCATTCTAATTAACATCTCTGATATTTCTGTTTTAGTTGGCATTTGGGGGTTCGTGCTTTGGTCTTCAGGGGCGCTTCTATCCATCTCACTCTCCAAGGTGACTTCTCCTCCCGAAGCTTCAACCAGTTCTTCTTTTTTTTTATTTGTCTCCTTCTTTTTACCTTGTTTAATCATTTGTTGTTTTTCTGGGCCTGGGCTTTTAGGGCTCAAACCTTTTACCACATATTGTTTGATTGTACTCGTGTTTGCTTTATCTTTCGGGGTTTTTGGTTCACCTCCTTTGGTGGTCTTTCCTTTCATGCTAATTTTCTTTTTTATAATTTTGCATTTCCCCAGAGTGCCCCTTTTACTGTTATACAAGGTTTCTCTCCGGTATGTATACCTGACGTCCAGTAAATCTGACGAGCAATAATAAATAGGAGTGCACAGGTCTTAATATACTTCAATTGGAGAATAGAATGGTATATTTATACCTCAACTCCTAAATAGTTGTATTGATAGTTATATAAGTATATATAGGTAATAAAACAGGTATTGTATCCTTTTAATAAAGAGCCAGAGAAAAATTAGGCTATATATTAAATAGACTATTTATCGAGCTACCCACATATGTAAAGGGACCGGGAAAAGAAAACAACAAACCCCCCCCCCCCCCCGCACAAACCCCCTGCCTTCCCCCTTTTATATTTACACCTCGCCGGTCCTCTATACACACGGTCGGATTTTCCGATGGATTCTGTCCTATCGGACAATGTTGTCGGAAATTTCCGACCGTGTGTAGGCACCATCGGAAATTCCGACCGTGTGTAGGCACCATCGGATTGTCCGACGGACAAAGTTCTATCTCCTGCTGGATAGATTTTCCGACAACAAAGTCCGATCACACCAATTCCGATCGTGTGTAGCGTAGTCCAACGGACAAAGTGCTACGCATGCTCAGAAGAAATTCTGTGACGGAAGCGCTCGGTCAGGTAAAACTACCGTTCCTAATCGACACAGCACATTCGTCACGCGGCAATGTTAAAATGTCTTTAATGCAGCGCATTCTCTTTTTCTTTACAATGCAAGAAGAATGACGTGTTTTAGCTGCTCCTATTCACACTCACTTCTCACAAACTTATTTATTTATTCTTTTTCAGGATTTCTTGACTAGATGTTTATTTTTCCTCAGATCGTAAAAGAATGTTTGTTATATTTTTTGGTTGATTTGTCATTTTTTTATTTTGTTTGGAATACATATTTTCAGGATAATTTATTTAGATTTTTGAGGGGGGTTGTGTGTCTCAACTTAGCAAAACAACATTATTAACATTTGTATTTGTTGCTTAAATTTACTAGGAGTTTGTTTGTTGTTGGTGCCCCTTGTTAATTGGACTTTATGATTTGTGAAATGTACCTGCCTACTCACAAATAAACTGTCATTGTAGAAAAGTAAAACACATAGGCAATGTTTTTTTCAAATCAAAAATACCTTTATTTAGGTCTCAGCAACAAACCAAAGAGGAACGCAGCGATGGAGAAACTTGGGGAATTAGCAAAGCCTTGGACACCCACGGCAAACATCATTTTTGAAGCTTCTAAAATTGGTGGCCTGAGGAGTACCTATCTAAATAATAAGGGAGTGCTATCTGGTCCTGAAGTCCAAAACATCCGGAACTGCAGCAGATGCCATCTAGGTCCCCAGGCTCTGGTACTACGAGAGGCTCCATCTTCTCTCAGACCAGACTGAATCCAGGTCGTCACTCTCAGGTCTTCCTTGTACGCTTCCTTCCACGCTGTGGCTGTGGTGCTGGTGGGGTGGCAGAAGGAGGAGGAGGAGGAGGAGGAGGAGGCGGAGCATGGTCACTATCGCAAACATGTGTGAGTGGGGTAATCCCCCCAGCCATCCCCTTATTTAGGACCTTGAGGATGACCCCCTCACACATGCTGCGTTGCCCCGCCTCTATCTCCTTCATTTTAGTGGCAACCAAGGAGCCAAAGGCCTCCTCGTAGGTGGGTGTGGCATGTAGGGAGGCTGAAGCATCTCTGATCAGCTGGAGCGCTGACTCTCCCACCTCCCCCACCCTTCTCGCCCTTTTGTAGGGAAGGTGAAGGGGAGGGACTTGAGAGACATTCAGGCTCCTACGCCTACCCCCCTCTTGGCTGCCACTACCCACCTCTTGGCTGCCACTAACCCCTGCCTCCTCCTGACTGCCACATTCCACAGCCACCTCCTGGCTGAGGTCTTCCTGTGTATGAAAAAGGGACATAGTTTGAGTTATTTGTTCATCAAACACACACAATTTTCATCTAGTGACTATTGCAAAATGTTTACAAATAGAAAACCATACAATTCTCAGCCCAGCAGTTTAGATTCTTGCCCCAAATGTCTCCAACACTACTGTCTGTTAATATGTCAAACACGTTAGGAACTAAGCAAATGGGGATCCTGAATTAAGTGAACATCATTCATTATTCCCAAAAATGGTTACAAAACTACTATACCTGGCACAAGCTGGGCTCCTCCACATCTTCCAGACTGGAAGGCCCAGGTTGCTCCTCGGAAGCCTCATCAGGGGTGGCGTGCATGGAAGGACGCGTGCAAGGAAGAGTCGAGAGTGACTTCCTGACATTAGCCTGGTCTTTGAGAAAATGGAGCCTGTCATAGTACCAGAGCGTGGGGACATGGACCTGATCTGCTGCAACTCCAGATGCTTGGGACTTCAGGACCTTATTGCGCTCCCTGAAATAGGTACTCCTCAGGCTGCCAATTTTTAGTCTTAACTTCTCCACGGTTGCCGTGGGGATCGTTGGCTTTACAAATTCCACAAGTTTCTTCATGGCTGCGTACCTCTTTGGTTTGTTGCTGTAATCTCTGTGTTTAGCCTGCCATAATAGGGGCATTTCCCTATACTTATCAATGAAGAGGGGGAGAAAACTCACATGGTTGAAGCCCTCCATAATCTCTGCAAGACACAACACCACACAAAACACTATAAATAATGTCAGGCTAAACTCTCCTAATCTTCTCCATAAATAAGCCTCAAGGTCTAATCAGTCTAGGCTAGTTATGTACCAAGTTCAAATTGTACCTTCGTTCTAGCGATCGTCTCGTGTGTGAGCTTTCTCTCCCCTCGTCTCACAGATCGTGGCTACGACACAGGCGTGTGACGTTTTATATACAGTGCGCATGCGTCAAACTCCGCCCGCCCCTGACGATCTTTCTCGTCTATTCCCCACCCCTTCTCTTTACGGCGCAGTGGGGAGAGCACATGGCGGGGACACAGCAGGTGCGCCCCAAATATTACACCAACGAGGAGGAGGACGAGGAAAGGCCGGAGGCAGAAACGTCCTGATCCCGGAGCCTGAAATTCAAGGCCTCCAATATGTCTTTTGGAGAAATGTTGGAGATGGTGGACATATTAAAGAGGAGCGACTATGATGGGAAGTATGGGCCTTACCTCAACCCCAATGTCCGAAAGGCCAAGATCATGTCTAAAGTTGTGAGGAGGCTGTACAATCATTTTGGGGTACAACGATCCAAGGAGCAACTGAGGAAACGCTGGTCAGACCTGAAACTGAGGGAGCCCGATCAGTACAGAAAGATCAAGCGAGTTCTTCAAAAAAGTAAGTAGTTGTGTTTTGTGTTTGATTTCTTGCTTGCATACTGCTCCATGTGTTTGGATTTTTTCAATGTTGTACATTAGAAAATGGCCACTTTCATGTTCGTCTGTGCATTCGATCGTACTCAACCTCGATCTTTCTGCCAGTGTCATGTTCGTGTGTGTCCATTCGATCGTACTCAACCTCGATCGTTCGGCCACTTATAATACGAGGTTTGGTGAAGTTTTTAGTGAAAGGAAGTTTGTTCTCAATAGAGATGTCATCAAGAATGTCAAGCTAATTTCTTCAATGTAAAGGAGAGGTCACTCAGTATTTGTTTACCCATCTGGACTCTAGAGCACTAGTGCTGGGACACCCAAACCCCCTTTTTAGTATGCTTTTCCACACATGTGCTCCAGTGGATACTAGAGGGGTGTCTCCATCAGACAAACTTCTACCAAAAAGCTAGTAAGTTTAGCACCTTTACAAAGTGACTACATTCATGTTGTTGTCATTTGTAACTGGCCAACCAAAAATATTGTCCCTCACTTTCAAGCAATGTTTGACATTTCCTATTTCTGCCCTCAATAGATTGTGGTGCTAAATCTTCCTTTTGTACATTCTCATAGGGGAGCGAAAACTCGGGACGTCTGAGGAAACCACAAAACCCACACCTCCCAAAGAAGGGGAAAGACCAGAAGCAGAGGAGGAGGAGGAGGAAGGAGAGATCATAGAACTTGGAGAACTTGTCACCACAACAGGTGAGTGTGGGAGAACACAGCTACTGGTAAGCTAATCAATGTATGCCTGCCTCATTTCCAAGAGACATTTTTTTTTTGTTTTTTTTAGGTGACGTGGATGTTGTGGAAGAAGAATCGCACTTTACCACTGAAAGTGCACACGTACTCATCAGGGAGATAATGGTCTGCAATCGAGATCTAGATGAGATAAAGCAAAACATCAATGATGTTCAACAAAAATTGAAGAACATCATTGATGTTTTAGGGAAAATCTGAAAACGCACCAAGTAATTAACACACATTTGTGGCTGTTTGTGACAACATTTGCAACTTAAGAACTGTGTGAAATTTGGAACATGCACACATTGTGTCCACATGTGCTAGCTCCCATCATGGTGGATGAATGACAACGTTTTTTTGGGGGTGCAACCACTTTACTAACTACTAAAGTGGGTGTGGTGAAGGGGTTGCACCCCCAAAACACGTCCATTGATCCCCATGATGGGAAATGGCACTTTTGAACATTCTAGGCATGTGTTTTACCATCTAATGTCCATTTTCAGACTCAAATTGTGTGCATGTTCTAAATTTCCAGTTTCCAGGGGTGACACCCCATGTGATGAAGGCAAGATCAAACACACTTTGAACATATAGTCATGTCTGATCTTGTCTTCACTTTAGAAAGTTGAACTTTGCAAGTTCCTATGTTCTGTTTTGCTCCATGCCTGGTTTTAACAAATGCGGAATGTTAGTAAACAATGTTCGAAAGAACCAAGATCTTGTCAGTTTTGCCCAGAAGTTTGGAAACGCACTTGTGAATGTGTTGCAAGTAAACTTTTTTAATTTTCTAAATGTGTGGCTTCCTTATTTAAAAACACAAAAGCATTATGTATGTCAAATGTAAAGGATTTGGGGGGCAATGGGTGTTATTTACTAAAGGCAATTCCACTTTGCACTGCAAGTGTATTTTCCAGGGCACTTTTGCAGTGCACTTGTAGAGCATAGTGGATTTGACTTATGTAAATGACACCCACAGTGCTTTGTACGAAAACACGTAGCACACCATTTTTGGGAATACACACATGTCTGACATGGTGATGAAAAGGAGTATTTTGGGTGTCAGTTATGCACTACAAACCTTCTCTAGACAAAAGATTAGGTATCACACACACAAAATGAGAAGATTCTTTTTGGGAAGAAGAGACTGTTACCTCCTTTTGCCCAGAAAGGGCATTCCCACTGTTGAAGCTAAAGGGCAAAAATTTCTAGCTCAAATAAGCAATAATACGGAAATGACAAGAAATCATAGGTTTGTTTAAAAAATATATTTATTTAAAAAATGCCTCTCACACATCGTCAGGCAGAGCAATGGCCCCCCTACCCACAAAGTACTCCATATATTGCTCGCGGACCTCGCGGGCATTTAGAGGGGGCAAGCCTGGACGTGCCGCTTGAAGGGCTGTGAGGTCGGCATTGAAAGGGCCCTCCACATCTGGGCAAACGGGCACCACATAGTTGCTGTTGTGTCTTTTCAAAAAGATGTGCAATATGCAACAGGCAAGAACTATGTGGTTCAGTTTGTATTCCGCCAAGTTAATAGCCATCAAAAACAGGCGGAAGCGGCTGGCCAGGATCCCGAAGGTGTTCTCCACCACTCTGCGGGCTCTCGACAGCCTGTAATTGAAGACCCTCTGGTCTGGGTTGAGGGTCCTCATCGGGAAGGGCCTCATCAGATCGGGAGTCAGCGCAAACGCTTCATCTGCGACAAAGACGAAGGGGAGTCCTTCAGCATTCTCCTCTGGAGGTGGCAAGCACAGACTGCCACTTTGGAGACGCCAGTAGAACTCCGTGTGCGCAATGGCACCACCATCCGAGATCCGGCCGTTCATCCCCACGTCCACATACAAAAAATCGTGTGTCGCCGACACCACCGCCAACATCACTACACTATTAAACCCCTTATAATTATAATAGTAGGACCCCGAGTTGGGGGGTGGGACGATGCGGACGTGTTTCCCATCAATTGCACCTCCGCAGTTAGGAAAGTCCCAACGGCTGGCAAAGTGGGAGGCCACAGTCTGCCATTCCTGTGGCGTGGAAGGGAACTGTGGAGTGAAACAAGAAAAAAAAAATTAGTCACTTTGCACATAAACATTGCAAGCAGATTAGACACTAAACATCTTGGAACAAGATCAGACTTTTACATTTTAAGATGGAAAGTATTTGCACCGAAAAGTAGAGGGTCCCCCTAGCAGATTACTCACCCCCCATCAATCCCCCCACTTCTGATGGGCCATTGACAATAACTAGGGGTTTGGGGGGGGGGGGGGGGGTGTTTGGACAGGTAACCCTCTGCACTTCATTGATTGCCAAATGGCTCAATAATGTGTGCTAGTTTGGCCAGACCCTCCTTACTTAACACTATTGGCAGCCCACAGGAAAGATAAAAGAACATTCCAAATCCCCCCCCCCCCCCCCCCCCCCAAAAAAAGGGAAGCACATTTTGACATTCTGCAATTACCTAGCAAGCTAATAGGAGGGAAAAAAAACCAAATAAAAGAGAAAATGGAAAGTATGGAGCCAGCCCCTTGCACTACATGCTTTGCTGAATTCATCCCTAAAGATGCCCAGGTAGGTATATAGTGTGTATTGACCTTGGGAAAGCCAGCAGATAGAGGATTGGTAGCATCTGACAGAGCAGTTGGGGGAGGGGGTTCCTAATGAGTTTGGCCCCCCCCCCCCCCAAAAAAAATGGGGACAAAATGGGGCTCTGCATGAAGTAAAACACACAGCAAACATTAGTGCATATTTTAGGGGGTGTTTGGCGGAAAACAATACTATGCAGCAGAAAAAATACATTGCTTAAGTGACTAGGCCATAGGTGTCTATTGGGCCAGAAGAGCATGCTGGGGAGGTAAGTGAAGGCAAAAATGCATGAAGGAGAAAAGGGGCACAGCATATTAGAGCATATTGCAATCATGGTAATTAGGGAAGGAGGTCAAAAATACAAGACATTAGCAAACAGAGCATACATAGAAGGGAATAGTAAAGTAGAAATGTTACCTTAATATAGTCCTCCTGCAGGACCTGGACGATGGCAGAACAGGTCTCTGGAATAATGATTCCCAGGGCCTGGGGAGAGATACCTGAGGAGAACTTCAAATCCTGAAGGCTTCTCCCTGTCGCCAAGTACCTCAACGTAGCAACAAGCCTCTGCTCCGGAGTGATGGCTTGTCTCATGCAGGTATCCTGCCGGCTGATAAAAGGGGTCAGCAAAGCCAAAAGACGGTGAAAAACGGGGTCCGTCATCCAGAGAAAGTTCCTGAAATCATCAGGATTATTCTCCCGGATCTCACGAAGCAAAGGCATGTGCGAGAACTGATCACGCTGAAGCAACCAATTCTTGGTCCACATACTCCTCGTCACTCTGTTCATGGACGGGTCTTGGCTCAAAGCTAAAAGCCCGACACCAATTCCGCGTACAGCACGAACTCGGCGACGAGTACGTACGGGAAACATCGCTCACAAACGGTCGGCTGGTCAGAACGGACAAACAGAAAGCACCGATAAACAGCAAGGCCTGAAAGAACAAAATGAATACCAGAAACGAGCAGACAATAAGCAGTGAAAATCAAAGCGTCCTATATCAAGATATAGGCCGCAATGACCAACAAATGCGAACTGACTACACGCACTAATAAACAGATACGCACGACAAGCACAAACTGAAGAGCAGTAACGATCTGAGTCACAAAACTGAGAAGCGCGAATCGTAAGTCACCAAACTTCAACTAACTCGCGATAAACACGGGATCAGCAGAAGGAGCCCAACGGGTGCAGGACGTGGTGCTGAACTTCCCTTTTCTAGTCTCGTGGAAGACGACTTACGTCACGACGTTCTTGCAGACCGGAAATTCCGACAACGTTGTCCGACCGTGTGTACGCAACACCAACATCGGACAAAGTCCGACGGACATGATCCGACGGAACTGGTCCTCGGAAAATCCGACCGTGTGTATGGGGCATTCTACTGGAAGGGGTGAGTGATGCTGTTCCTCTCTCCTGTGAATATGTGATACCATCAGGCGTTGCGCATATATTTCCCTTTTATAGGGACCTTACCCTTAATGCAGGTTCTCCGGGCTGAGTCTCTGGAGGAGATCCCTCTATTCTCACCCTCCATAAGCTTCCATTTGCGTGTGATTGTCGGGGGAAGAGGGGGAGAGGCGCGGGAGGGAAAGTGAGCTGGAGGTGGGTGGAAAGCAGCCGATTTCAGCCAGGCGGCATCACCTGTCCCCGTGGGGCGCGCCTGTACCTTCGGCTGCCCGTTACCTCCGGGGACGCCGACCGGCCGCTCCGATGCTTGCCTCGTGCAGCGGGACTCATGCGTGAGAGTCACGCCGTCTCTCACACAGCGCGCTCTCGCTCTGCACTGTCGGTCAGCTGTTCCTCAGGTCAGGCCACTCCCTCCATGAGGCATAACACGTCCTCACGTCTTCACGTCCTACCCATCCTGTTGCCGTCTGATGGGAACACTTCTGACACAGGCCAAATGTATCCGCTGCTGGCAAGCCCTTCTAATCTTCAGACCTCTCCTCACAGGGAAAAGCGTCCTTCTGCGAATGGACAATACGGTAGCAGTAAACTACGTTCACAGACAGGGGGGCACCCGAAGCAACATGCTCATGCAGGAGGTTCGACCCTTACTCGAATGGGCACAGGTCCACCTGGCGGATCTAAAGGCAATATACGTCCCAGCGACACACAACCAACTCGCGGACGACCTGAGTCGAGTGTTTGTGTCAAAAAACGAGTGGTCCCTCTGTCACCAGGCCTTTGCTCTTCTGACGCGCAGATGGGGAACGCCAGACATAGATTTAGCGGCAACGCCAGAGAACAATAAATGTCCCCGCTTCCTAGCAAGAACAGCCTACCCAACAGCGGCAGGGATCGACTGTCTGCACCACCCTTGGGAATTTCACCTAGGGTACATATTCCCTCCGGTTCCCCTAATAGCCAGATTTCTAGCCAGATTGAGGAGCTCGACGTCCACAGTAGTGGCAGTTTTGCAGTTCTGGCCGAGTAGACCCTGGTTTGCAACCATCCTGCAACTAAACACCGAAGAGCCACTCCCGCTTCCACTGTACCCGGACTTACTCTCGCAGGGACAGTTCCTACACCCATCACCAGAGCGTGGGAGAGGTTGTTGGATCAGGGGTGTTCGCTCAGAGTAGTATCTACACTACAGCAAGCCAGGAAAAAATCAACTAACAACGTATATTATAAAATCTGGGAAAAGTTCTCCACTTTTTCTCTTCAGCAGTCCTGGGACCCAATATTCCCATCAGTTTCTCAGGTTCTAGAGTTCCTGCAACTAGGCCTGGAGAAGGGGGCTAAGCTCTAGCACCTTAAAAGTCCAAGTCTCTACTCTGTCCACAATGACAGAAATTAAATGGGCCTCAAATCCTCTCATCATCCAATTTCAGAGAGCATGTCTGAAAATTAGGCCTCCCAGGAAACCAATCTTCCCGACCTGCGATCTACCAATCGTGTTAGAAGCTCTATCAAAGGAGCCATTTTTTCTTCTAGATTCAGTATCTCTATGGGATTTAACACTCAAATTATCTTTCTTGCTGGCAATAACGTCGGCCAAGAGGGTTACAGAACTGCAAGCCCTGCTAATTAAAGAATCACATCTGTTTTTTTACCCAGACAGAGTTGTCCTCAGACCCTCAGATCAGTTTGTGCCCAAGGTACCTTCCACTTCAACTCGGAAATCATTCTTCCAGTATTTCTCAGCAGCGAGGGGAACCCTCATCCCTTGGACATTAAATCAGTCATCTCCACCTACCTGGAGGTTACTCGCGCATTTAAAAAGACGGAACACCTTCTAGTCATACCACATGGCGCAAAGAAAGGCCAGACAGCATCCTCAAGAACGATAGCATCTTGGTTGATTAGAACCATAAGGAAAGCATACTCCATTCAACTTCTTCCGATACCAGAGGGATTGAGAGCCCACTCGACAAGAGCAGTAGCGACCTCCTGGGCAGCATACTGTAAAGTGTCCCCAGAGACTATTTGCAAGGCAGCGACCTGGACCTCAAAAGCCACATTCATTGCTCACTACAGAATAGACCCAGCTCAATTAACTACAGCTGAGTTCGGGAAATCAATCATCCAAATTAATTTATCCATACCTTGTACTTGAGTAAATAAATCTTTTGAAAGCACCCACCCATATAGCGAGTTATTTCCCAATGTGTGTGCTGCCATGATGCGTCAGGAAAACAGGAAAATTGTATACTCACCTTTCCGTAATTTTCCTTTCCTGACACATCCCATGGCAGCACACAGGACCCCACCCCTCTAAGGTGATAGTTACCGAGAATGCAACGGTGGACTCCTCTTCGAATCTTATAGCTAACCATTCCTATCAGGTTGTGGAGGCGGAGTCACAACCCAATGTGTGTGCTGCCATGGGATGTGTCAGGAAAGGAAAATTACGGAAAGTATACAATTTTCTGTTTTTTGGTTCAACCCGACGGGTTGAATGAAAAAAAAAACTGGCAGCTCCAGGCGGAGCTGCCTCATTATGTAAAGTTAGTACAGTGAACCCCCCCCCCCCCCATCAGAACACTCCTATCAGCGCTTTCTGCTATTGGCTGAGAGTCGGTCGGTCGGATGCTGGTTTTCCAGCATGCTTGTCCGACAGACCGACATAGCAATGGCCTAAATGTTGGACATTTTTTATTTTTTCAACTGCCCGATGTCTTCTGACATTCTGCCCGTATGTACAAGGCTTAAGGCCCACTGACATCCAATACTCAGCTGGTGGAGATGGGATATAAAATCCCACTGACATCCATGAGGGGGGTGGCAGTGGAAGGAGGTTGTTCATTGAATCCCATCTCACCAACAGCTTTGTATTCAGTCATAGAAAAACCTTCCCCTAAATAGCTGAGAAGCGCTAAGCCCAACTTGATTTTGTTCCCGGAGCTGGACAGGAAGTTCTCGTCCCGCTGTCGGAACACAGCGCAGCTGAACTGTTAGTGCAATTGTTAGTGAAGTAAACAGTTTGTTTAGACCAGCATGGTGCAAGCAAACTATTTAACCACTTGCCGACCGCTGCACGCCGAAATACGTCAGCACAATGGCAGCGGTGGGCAAATGGGCGTACCTGTATGTCCCCTTTAAGAGGCGGGGATAGCAGGCACGCGCCTGCCGTGTACAGCGTGACCGTTTCCACCGGTCTCCCGGCGATCGTGTCATAGAGCCTCAGAACGGGGAAGTGCCTATGTAAACAAGGCATTTCCCCATTCTGGCTTGTGTCATGACAGAGATCACTGCTCTCTGTCATCGATAGCAGTGATCGCTGTCATGTGAGGTGTACCCCATCCCCCCCACAGTTAGAATCACTCCCTAGGACACACTTAACCCCTTCCCTGCCAGTGTCATTTACACAGTAATCAGTGCCTTTTTATAGCACTGATCGCTGTATAAATGACAATGGTCCAAAAATAGTGTCAAAAGTGTCCGATGTGTCCGCCGTAATGTCGCAGTCCCGATAAAAATCGTAGATTGCCACCATTACTAATAAAAAAAAATTCATAAAAAAAATACCATAAAACTAACCCCTATTTTGTAGACGCTATAACTTTTGCACAAACCGTTAAATATACGCTTTTTGTGATTTTTTTTTTACCAAAAATATGTAGAAGAATACATAGCAGCCTAAACTGAGGAAAAAAATCGTTTTTTTATATATTTTGGGGGGATATTTATTATAGCAAAAAGTAAAAAATATTGCTTTTTTTTTTTTCAAAATTGTTGCTCTTTCTTTGTTTATAGCACACAAAATAAAAACCGCAGAGGTGATCGAATACCAGCAAAAGAAAGCTCTATTTGTGAGGAAAAAAAGGACGTCAATATTGTTTCGGTGCAACGTTAAATGACCGTGCAATTGTCAGTTAAAGCGACGCAGTGCCGAATCGCAAAAAGTGCTCTGGTCAGGAAGGGGGTAAAATCTTCCGGGGGTTAAAGTGGTTTACTCTATCCAAAATTTAAGTTTTGCTTATAGTTCAACTTAAACAGCTAGGCAACATCTATAACAACATCCTGGAAGTTTTTCAGTCAGGTTTTATGAGGTACGGAAATGACCTACACCTGTAGCAAGGACATTTTTCAACTTTGGTCAAAGCTACACAGTTTTCTTTTATCTACAATCACCCTTTATCTGTATAGGCAGTTTTTTGGTAAAGGTGAACTAACCATTTAACTGCTTTCTGACCAGCCGCCATCGTTATACAGCGGCATGTCGGCTCTCCTGGGCGAATCGCCATAGGTGTACGTAGGCCGCTTTAAGAGCTGTAGGGGGTGGGCACGCCCGCGGCGCAGTGCCGGAGCCAATGCACGTGGCCGGCGGTCGTGATGTCCGCTTGCTACCCACGATCGCTCCTCACAGAGACAGAACTGGGATCTGTTAATGTAAACAGACAGATCCCCGTTCTGTCAGGAAAGTAGAGAGAGGTCTGCTGTTCCTAGTAATTAGGAACAGCAATCTCTCTCTACTCCCAGTCAGTCCTCTCCCCCCACAGTTAGAAACACCTCCCTAAGACACACTTAACCCCTTGATCGCCCCCTAGTGTTAACCCCTTCCCTGCCAGTGACACTTATACAGTAATCAGTGGCTATTTTTAGCTCTGATCGCTGTATAAATCTCAACGGTCCCAAAAGTGTCCGATCTGTCTGGCGCAATGTCGCAGTCCCGCTAAAAATCGCAGATCAGCGTCATTAGTAGTAACAAAATAATAAAAATGCCATAAATATATTCCCTATTTTGTAGACGCTATAACTTTTCCGCAAACCAATCAATATATGCTTATTGCAATTTTTTTTTTTACCAAAAATATGTAGAATACATATCGGCCTAAACTGATGAAGAATTTTGTTGGGGATATTTATTATAGCAAAAAGTTAAAAATATTGTTTTTTTTTTTTCAAAATAGTTGCTTATTTTTCGTTTATATTGTGCAAAAAATAAAAACAGCAGGGGTGATCAAATACCACCAAAAGAAAGCTCTATTTTTGGGGAAAAAATACGTCACTTTTGTTTGGGTACAACGTCGCATGACCGTGCAATTGTTAGTTAAAGCGCCGCAGTGCCATATTGCAAAAAATGGCCTGGTCATTAAGGGGGTAAATCCTTCCAGTCCTTAAGTGGTTAAGCTGAGTCTGCTAGCCAGTACTGCGGTCGTTTACTATTTTCCTAGCAAGAGCCCTCTCACTGTGGTCATGTGATCCAGCAGCTGTGAGTTCCTGGAGCTGTGACATCATCCATAGGCTCCCATGACCCATCCGTTGTCAGAACTTCCTCCTCTTCCCTGCAGCAGCCGCTGTCTGACACAGGGCGGCTGGATCACGTGACCGGACCAGATTAAAAAATAGGTAAGTACACAGGTCTTTTTTTTTTTTTTTTTTTATATACAGGGTATGCAGGATAGGTAGGAGGAGGGGAGGAGGGAAGTTTTTTAAGAATAGTTAGAACTAGTTTCATCTTCCACTCTAAGGCATCACCTAAACCTGTTATTTAAAGGATTTGTGCCTTTACCATGTCACCCTCCAAGCCAAATACAAATTCACCCCCCCCCCCCCCCCGAATCGTCCTGCAAATGCTTTTTGTTTGGCGATAGCTTGCCCAGCAGCCGAACAGTGGCCACAGTAAAATTCGCCTTTGCTTGACTTTATGGAGTCCTAGCAGAATATGTGGTAAGTTTTTGTATAGATTCACCAAACCCTCAGTGAACTGAACCTCAGTGGATCTGCTCATCCCTAATCAAGGCAGCACTGAGATCCAACAATGAATTTATAAAAAGGTGAAGGCTGCATTTGTTAATCGATGGAGATTCTTTTGCTTGATGTATGTATATGTCTGTTCAGTTTTATCCAATTCTCCGCTGTCTGGGCCCTATGACTGACATGCTTGAAAGCCTTTTCCATTACATTTTTTTGGGGGGGGATTTTCGATGAGGTAGGTCTCCAGGTCTTTCCTCAACCCTCACCAAACACTTGGGCTTGAATCCAGCATACGGAATGTGATAGCAATTGTGCATGGCCCTATTAGGGACAATTCAGGCAGTAGCCAATTGACCTGCCAGCATTTCTTTATCATGAGGGAGGAGAATGAGATACCCAAAATGAACCCATGCAAATATGCAAACTCCATGTAGATAGTATCCTGGCTGAGATTTGAAACCAAGGACTCCAGTTCTGCAAGGCCTAAGTGCTAAACATGCCACCCAAGTTCTTCATGATACACAGTGCTTCAGCAAACTAAACGTTGTTCAGTAAGGCCCCTTTCACACTGGGTCGCTTTGCAGGCGCTACAGTGCTAAAAATGGCACCTGCAAAGTGCACTGAAACAGCCGCTGCTGTGTCTCCAATGTGAAAGCCCCGAGGGCTTTCACCCTGGAGCGGTACGCTTGCAGGACGGTCAAAAAAGTCCTGCAAGCTGCATCTTAGGAGCGCTGTAGGAGTGGTGTATTTACCGCTCCTAAAGCGCCCCTTCCCATTGAAAACAATGGGGCAGCGCTGCAAACCCACCGGCAAAGTGCCGCTGCAGCGGCGCTTTGCGGGCGGTTTTAACACTTTTTCGGCTGCTAGCGGGGGTTAAAACGCTAGCGGCTGAATAGCGCCGCTAAAACAACGGTAAAGCGGCGCTAAATATAGCGACGCTCCCACCACCCCAGTGTGAAAGGGGCCTAAAGGGCAGATTGCGTCATGCATGCGTTGCGCTGCCATTCTATTATGTACATTAGGGATATGCAATTAGTGGACCTCCAGCTGTTGCAAAACAGTCCCAGCATGCCTCTGGGTGTCATGCTTGTGGCTGTCAGAGTCTTGTTATGCCTCATTGTAGTTCTGCAACAGCTGGAGGTCCGCTAATTGCATATCCCCAATGTACATGCATGCACACTACAACGTATAACACACTAACGTGCGCTGTGATCCGCTGCATCTAGAAAAATGCTGCATGTCAGTTTTTCTTGCCCATTCTGTTGTGTTGACAACCCTTTTATTTAAATGGACTGCTATAGGGCTTGTTCACACTAGTGCCTTAGAGACAGTAAAACCCCACGGTTGAGCTGCATTTTTACTGCCTCTCAATCGCTACCCCCTTTAGAGGCAGTGGCCAGGGGTGTACACATGCTACAGCCGCGGTGCAACCACATCAGCCCCATATCACTTTCAGCAGTTGCTCTGCGACCCATTTAAGTGAATGGGGCTGCTCTGCAAGTTCCCCACAATGCACAGGGTTGTGGAGCAGTGATGCGGGCTTCAAAGGGTTAAAGCAGGCAGTGAGGAGGCGATGTAACGACTCCTGTCAAATGCCGAAAGCAGATCGCTATTCAAAGATCACAGCACAAGTGAACGAGCCCCTAATGTAACATGCGTCAATGCATTAATCCAACACACCAGGTCTTAAGGAGTCCTTAGGGGTTTACAAGTAGAACCTGATGGGTTGACATGTTACTTAGCCGGATCCCTTTGCTTAACATGGTATGTTATATAAGCTTTAATCAGGATTGGTTTAACCCTGGCACTAAACTGGAAATACAGGTTTTTCTACCTCCATTGCATCAAGCGTAGTTCAGAAGTCTATTAAAAGTTATTAGAACGATGTTCATTTGGCAGTATTAAATGTTTGCTTTGAAGAACTTACTCTATTAAGGATGAAGTTTAGCCAACATTAAAAAAAAAAAATCAAAAAAAAGCACAGTAGTACTTACAGCCTGCATGTGAAGTGTCTCTTCTATCAATAGAAGAGGAAGACCTTTCATTTATCTGCCCGTCCGCCATTCATAGAGCGCTTTTCACTGACAGAAGCTATAGTAGCTCACAGTGGCGGCTGGTGCTCAAAATTTTTGGGGGGGCGCAAATAAACTGAAAAATTCTGAAAAAAAAAGCCCTTCAAAACGCAGCCACTGTGCCCATCAAAACGCAGCCACTGTGCCCATCAAAACGCAGCCACTGTGCCCATCAAAACGCAGCCACTGTGCCCATCAAAACGCAGCCACTTTGCCCATTAAAACGCAGCCACTGTGCCCATCAAAACGCAGCCACTTTGCCCCTTTAAAACACAGCCACCTTTCCCCTTTAAAACACAGCCACCTTGCCCATCTAAAACACAGCCACCTTGCCCCTTTAAAACACAGCCACATTGCCCCTTTAAAGCACAGCCACCTTGCCCATCTAAAACACAGCCACATTGCCCCTTTAAAACACAGCCACATTGCCCATCTAAAACACAGCCACATTGCCCATCTAAAACACAGCCACATTGCCATCAAAGCTGTCCCTGCAAAGAAGCTGCCACTGTGCCCCCGCCCTGCACTTACCTTGTCTTGGGTGACGGCGGCATCGTGTCCTCCATTCCCTCTCCTGCCCGCTCCTCCTCTCATCCTCTGCTATGATTGGACGCCTGATAGGCGCCCAATCACAGCGCCTGTCGTTTCAGCCAATCAGGGCACAGGTAACACAGACCTGTGCTCCTGATTGGCTAAGGGGCCGTACAATGTTAGCAAACCGAATTCCTTCGGTTTGTTAACACTGCTGCTGAGTGACAAGGAACGCACAGCGTTGCGCCCGCTTGTCACCTTTTTGGACGCCTATTAGCGCCTATGGCGCTAATCAGGTGTTTCCAAAAAACACCCCCACCGCTGTTATTCAGGCGCCCGGTGACCGAAAAGGGGCCGGATACCAGAATAGGGGGTGTCAGCAGCGACCATAGATAGATTCATGCAATGCATGAATCTATCTATGGAGTATAGAGAGTGAAAGGAGAGGGGGGGGGGGCGCTCCTGCGCCCTTTATGGACGCACCGCCCCTGGTAGCTCAGCATAGTCTAAATGTGTGAATTAGGGCTGCAGCTAAAGATTATTTTCATAATCGATTAGTTGGCCGATTTATTGTTTCGATTAATCGGATAATAACCTTAAAGTGTGGTGTATAATTTAGTTAATGTGTAAAGTTTAAAAAAAAAAACGCAATTTATTCTTAAATATCTCTATGCAGTGGTAAATAAAAATAACCAAATATATGGTTAGGGAGCAAGTTCTCTAATCCACTCTTAATGCCCCGTACACACGATCGGAAATTTGGCCAGCAAAAGACCGATGAGAGCTTTTGGTCGGAAAATGCGACCCTGTGTATGCTCCATGGGACTTTTGCTTGCCGAATTCCAGCCAGCAAAAGATTGAGAGCAGGTTCTCAATTTTTCGGTCGGAAAAAGTCCTGATCGGAAATTCCCATCGTCTGTAGCAATCCAGACGGGCAAAATTCCTACGCATGCTCGGAAACAATTTGACGCATGCTTGGAAGCATTGAACTTCATTTTCTAGGCTTGTCGTAGTGTTGTACGTCACCGCGTTCTTGACGGTCGAAAGTACATGGGGAACTTTTGTGTGACCGAGTGTATGCAAGTCAAGCTTGAGCGGAATTCCGTCAAACAAACAAGATTTTTCCGACAGACAATCCGCTTGTATGTACGCAGCATTAGAATAACAGACAGAAGAGATATACTGTATATACTATTAGAGGTTGAATCTGGCAAATATCATCAGACTCAGAGATCAAATTTTTCTTTCAAAGAAAAAAAAATTAGACTGTTTAGCCGATTTTCAGACAGAACTGTAACATATATGCTGGCCATACAAAAACAATGTAGTTAGAAAGTAACAAGGGGAACTCTGGACAGTCGCACACCAGACGAAGATGAAAAATCAAATGGATTTATTAAAAACAGGAATCACATCAAAGTCCAAAAAACACAGCAAAACAGAGAAGGGGGGGGCACACAGCTGACGCGTTTCACGCTAAATACAGCGCTTACTCATAGCTAGTCAGCTGTGTGCCCCCCCCTTCTCTGTTTTGCTGTGTTTTTGGACTTTGATGTGATTCCTGTTTTTAATAAATCCATTTGATTTTTCATCTTCGTCTGGTGTGCGGCTGTCCAGAGTTCCCCTTGTTACTTTCTAACTACCTTGTTATTAGCCTGCACCTGGAGCTCCACACTAGGAGTAGAAGCATTCGCCTTGAAGGATCCCTCTGGAGCGGTGGTCATCTTTCTTCCTATACAAAAACAATGTCTTCCTTCAAAAAAAAAAATGGAATCTTAAGAATATTCGTTCGATTTTCGAATTGTAAGTGGGGTCAAATCAACGTTCATTTACGACCTCAGTGATGGGAAAATTCGAAGGAGCAGAATAGAAAACTTCTTTGGCAAATGAATTTTCAGACAGTGTATGCGGTTTTCATTCAGAAATTACATTAATTTTAAAACTGAAAGTTAAAAGCAAGTGAAATTTTCCAACGACATTCTTTCTTTCATTCAGCGAATGTACAAAGATTTTTTGTATGAATATTCTCATCTGAAAATCGATACGTGTATGGCCAGCATAAGGCTCGGTTCACACCTATGCATGTTGCTTTTGATCTGTTTCTATAGTGCTTTTTGTTGTGCGTTTTGCATTTCTACACACACACACACACACACACACACACACACACACACACACACACACACACACACACAACACACACACACACACACACACACACACACACACACACACACACACACACACACACACACACACACACACACACACACACACACACTATATGGGCATTTTAAGTAGGAGTCAGATACGAAGGAAGATAGAAATCTTTTTATATTAAAGCTTAGACTTTTTTTTTTAATGGATATAATTATTTTAAAGCGGAGGTCCACCGAAATGTTATTTATTTTTTTAAAGTCAGCAGCTACAAATACTGCATCTGTTGACTTTTAAAATATGTACACTTACTTGTCCAGGGCGCCCGTCATGTCAGCACCCGAAGCCGCTCTGTCACTCGGCTCTCGGGTGCTGCCGCCGCCATCTTCGGTAAGGGAATCGGGAACTGAAGTCTTGCGGCTTCACTTCCCAGTTCCCTACTGCGCATGCGCAAGTCGCGCTGCACAATCCGGATGGTCCCTGCTGTCTCTGGGACCCGTGTGTTTCCCAGCAGACAGCGGGGGGATGGGGGGAAGGGAAGAGGCGTAGAGTTACGAAAAGCGGAGGTTCCATTTTTTTGTGTGAACCTCCGCTTTAAGTATGTAGCGGGGACACTTTCACAAAGTGTCCGCTATGTGTGGAAATTTCGTTTTTCCTCAGAACAGTAGTGGGGTTCTGAGGGTAAATTGTGCAGGTTTATTCTGGCATCAGTTTGGCTGGGCTGTGTTAGGGTTCTGCCTGGTCATGGGTACAGTGAGGTACACATGACAGGCCTAGAAGCAGGCCTGGTTGGATGGTTTGAGTATCAGTCTTCCCCGGAGCCAATCAGTGGGTGCGTCTTGCCCAGCTGTGCAATCTGGGGAAGGGTACTTAAGGTGCTGGAGTCACATGTTCGGGGTTCGGCCGTAGCTGCCTGTTCCTGAATCTGGACCGGGGTAGCCCCGCGAGGGGTCCTGGGGCTGGGAGCATTTGCCGTCCCGCAACATGGTCAGTTTGACTAGCCCCACAGACCCGCATGGTCTGGGGCGAGGATCCGTCTGTTCCCGAGTCTCTGAACCGGCTGGTCCGAGGCGCATTAACTAAGGGAGGATTCAAGGTGTCCAGGTGTGCTCTCAATCTTGGAGGGGCACCGCAGCTCGTGTAGGCGACTGGGGGAGGACTCTTCGGAGGAGGGCCAACAAGCTGGCATCTCAAGAAGAGCCTGGTTGCTGGGTTGTTATGGACACTAATGAATCCACAGTTTCGCAGTACTGCCAAGGAGACAGAGAAAGTTCAAGATACTGAGAAAAGGTTCCTATCCACTTTCGGTTGAAAGTTTATGCTGTGTCAGAGACTTTACAAGTTTCCGGATCAAAGTGTTGACTGCCAAATCTCTGGCTAGAGATTTGTTCAACATTGAAGCACCCAGCTGCGAGTGGCTACTCTCTTGGTTTATACTAAAGACATTTCAATTGTCAGCAGTTCAAGGTGCCCGAGTTTATTCACCCTGCCCTCTGTTCCCATTCGAGACAATGTTTGTTGGATGTTACCCCTGCAAATAAAAACCTTTTAAAGGACTTTTATGGTGTCAGCATCCGAAGTTGTTGGGTACTAACCCTGGGAACCCCTGGACATGGATTAACAAGCCAAGCTAAGGTAACCGGTAAGCCCAAAATTCAAGGCCGCCCCTCAAGGGGCTATGGCCGCTACAAGTATAATGCACAATACTGGTAAAAGTTTACTTTAAATGTAATTGTAATGCCTTATATTACCTCCAGTCTATCAGCCTCCATCTTCTCTGGGTTCAGATGCTGATCTTCCCTGCACACAATCTTGAAAGTGATTTTTATTTATTTTTTAAACCACAAACATGTTATACTTGCCTGCTCTGTAATGGTGTTGCACAGAGCAGCCCCGATCCTCCTCTTCTGGGGTCCCCCACTGACACTTCTGGCTCCACCAGCCTTCAGAGTGCCCCAATAGCAAGCTGCAAAGTATAGTATAGAGTGTCCCTATAGCAAACAGGGGGACTGAGGGTTGGGACTTTAGTCATTTATGACTATTTTCATCTTTTGGAATTTCCTTTTTTGGAAATCATCCTTGTGGAGTCCCGGGCCACCCTAACCACCTCAGCTCCCGCCAGTGATAGCCCTAGGGATTCCCTGATTCATGTTGGTACACTCCTACTGCATAGATACATAGAATGTAAGTACTTTTGAGAGGGGTTTGGGGGGGGGGGGGTTTCCTAGGTAATTTTACCTCCTATTTATCCCATCTTAATCTCTTTTCCTTGACAGGGTCAGACCATATAGATATTCTTTTTATTACTATACTACAGTATTTATTTATCCACGTACATATTCCTGAAGAGTGGATGAATCCACAAAATGCATAGCGCTATTATATGCTGTGTTTTTATGCCTAATTATATGTTTTACCTGTCCAAATCATTACTTGTATTATGCGATTTGTAATACTAAGTGGAAATTTGTAATTAATGTATGTATATATACTGAATGAATTGCATTGGTTATCTATGTCTACTCATGACTACCCTCATGTAACATATTACTGATTTCCAATAAATTAAAATTTTCTACACCTGCGTGCTTCATCTAAAAACCCAACCCTCAGTCCTCCTGTTTGTCTCATTTTAGATAGGGATGGAGGCAATTGACCTTACCAGGTCACCAGCATTTAAAGTCCCAACGTTCTCTTTTTCTTCATGTCCCTATAGCAAGGTAGAAAAAGCTTCTGCCTTTAGAACCACCCCCTTCCTGCCAGGACTACATGTCCCATGAGGCTTTGCTCCTCACACATTCACATTCATACGTTCTCAGGCACTTATTGACATGGATGGTGTACTGAGCTGTATGTGTGCTGCACTGTATTTCCTGATATGTAAACAAATAATGAATTCTGTATGCAAGCCAACTAATCGGTTGGCCGATTAATCGATTATGAAAATAGTTGAAAACTATTTTCATAATCGATTAGTTGTTTCGGCCCTAGTGTGAATTGCAATACCCATTGTTTTTTTTTTTGTTAGCCTTAGTGTATTTAGTTTCTTTGAGATTCCATGGGTAAAGCACAGGAATGAGGTTTGGGTTCACTACCATGGATCTGAGCGATTCCTGTAGGTTCAAAATTCCCAATCCAAGCAAGATGCTGTCCAGTTTCCCAGTAGATGTGTTTTAAAACCATATTGTACTGCATGGCCTTTGGACTATGGCAAGCAGCCTTGGAAGGGCCCGAGATGGGGCTTTTGTATAAACCAGCCTTCTCTATATAAAAGAGGGAGTACAGACCAGCCGCAGTGTCAGTGCATTGGAAGCTATTGTATGGACAGCACAGGGAAAGCTAAAAAAAAATCATAGGGAGGGATTAGAGGCAATTAGTAAACTGTGCTTTATTTATGATACTTAGCTTTTTTGACGAATCAACCTTTTTTTCTGCATTTTCATGTTTGTTTTTATTATTGGGTGCTTTTTTTGTCTTTCATTTTATTTTGAGGCCACTGGTCACTTTTAGACCTCAGTACACAGCGCTCAATAATACTATCCCCTAGAACTATTATCATGTAATATAGTGCAACATACAGTATCTCACAAAAGTGAGTAAACCCCTCCACATTTTCGAAAATATTTTATATTATTATTATTATTATATCTTTTCATGTGACAACACTGAAGAAATTACAATTTGCTACAATGTAAAGTAGTGAGTGTACAGCTTGTATAACAGTGTAAATTTGCTGTCCCCTCAAAATAACTCAACACACAGCCATTAATGTCTAAACCGCTGGCAACAAAAGTGAGTACACCCCTAAGTGAAAATGTCCAAATTGGGCCTTCCCTCCCTGGTGACATGTAACTCATTAGTTTTACAAGGTCTCAGGTGTGAATGGGGAGCAGGTATTTGGTGTTATCGCTCTCACTCTCGCATACTGATCCCTGGAATTTCAACATGGCAAAGAACTCCCTGAGAATCTGAAAAAAAGAATTGCTCTACATGAAGATGGCCTAGGGTATAAGAAGATTGCCAAGACCCTGAAACTGAGCTGCCGCACGATGGACAAGACCATACAGCTGTTTAACAGGACAGGTTCCACTCAGAACAGGCCTCGTCATGGTTGACCAAAGACGTTGAGTGCACATGCTCAGCATCTTATCCAGAGGTTGTCTTTTAGAAATAGATGTATGAGTGCTGCCAGCATTGCTGCAGAGGTTGAAGGGGTGGAGGGGTCAGCCTGTCAGTGCTCAGACCATACGCCGCACACTGCATCAAATTGGTCTGCATGCCTGTTGTGTCAGAAGGAAGCATCTTGTAAAGATGGTGCACAAGAAAGCCACAAACAGTTTGCTGAAGACGAGCAGATTAAGGACATGGATTACTGGAACCATGTACTATGGTCTGAAGAGATCAAGATAAAATTATTTTGTTCAGATGGTGTCAAGTGTGCGTGGTGGCAACCAGGTGCGCAGTACAAAGACAAGTGTGTCTTGCCTACAGTAAAGCATGGTGGTGGGAGTGTCATGGTCTGGGGCTTAATGAGTGCTGCCGACACTGGGGCACTACAGTTCAGTGAGGGAACCATGAATGCCAACATGTACTGTGACATACTGAAGCAGAGCATGATCCCCTACCTTCAGAGACTGGGCCACAGGGCAGTATTCCAACATGATAATGACCCTAAACACAAGACGACCACTGCCTTGCTAAAGAAGCTGAGGGAAAAGGGGATGGACTTGCCAAGCATGTCTGTCATGTACCTGAAGGGAGACTGAGCTGACGAGGTCGGCCTCTCTTGTATCTCCAACCCAGGTCCCACAGGTCCCATTAATTTCTAAACCTCTGGCAACAAAATTGAGTACACATCTAAGTAAAAATGTCCAAATTGGGCCCAAAGTGTCAATATTTTGTGTGGCCACCATTATTTTCCTGCACGGCCTTAACCTTCTTGGGCATGGAGTTCACCAGAGCTTCACAGGTTGCCACTGGAGTCCTCTTCCACTCCTCCATGAGGAAATCGCAGAGCTGGTGGATGTTGGAGACCTTGAGCTCCTCCCCCTTCCTTTTGAGGATGCCCCACACATGCTCAATAGGGTTTAGGTCTGGAGACATGCTTGGCCAGTCCATCACCTTTTATCCTCAGCTTTTTTAACAAGGCAGTGGTCGTCTTGAAGGTGTGTTTGGGGTCATTATCATGTTGGAATACTGCCCTGTGGCCCAGTCTCCGAAGGGAGGGGATCATGCTCTTCTTCTGTATGTCACCGTACATGTTGGCATTCATGGTTCCCTCAATGAACTGTAGCTCCCCAGTGCCGGCATCACTCATGCAGCCCCAGACCATGACACTCCCACCACCATGCTTGACTGTAGACAAGACACACTTGCCTTTGTACTCCTCATCTGGTTGCCGTCGCACACGCTTGACACCATCTGAACCAAATAAATGTATCTTGGTCTCATCACACCACAGGACATGGTTCCAGTAATCCATGTCCTTGGTCTGCTTGTCTTCAGCAAACTGTGGGCTTTCTTGTGCATCATCTTTTAGAAGAGGCTTCCTTCTGGGACGACAGCCATGCAGACCAACTTGATTCAGTGTGCGGCGCATGGTCTGAGCAATGACAGGTTGACCCCCCCCACCCCTTCAACCTCTGCAGCAATGCTGGCAGCAATCATACGTCTATTTCCCAAAGACAACCTCTGGATATGATGCAGAGCATGTGCACTCAACTTCTTTGGTTGACCATGGCAAGGCCTGTGCTGAGTGGAACCTGTCATGTTAAACAGCTGTATAGTCTTGGCCACCGTGCTGCAGCTATGTTTCAGAGTCTTGGCAATCTTCTTATAGCCTAGGCCATCTTTATGTAGAGCAAATCTTTTTTTCAGATCCTCAGAGAGTTCTTTGCCATGAGGTGCCATGTTGAACTTCCAGTAACCAGTATGAGAGAGTGAGAGCGATAACACCAAATTTAACACACCTGCTCCCCATTCACACCTGAGACCTTGTAACACTAAGGAGTCACATGACACCGGGAAAGGGAAAATGGCTAATTGGGCCCAATTTGGAAATTTTTACTTAGGGGTGTACTCACTTTTGTTGGCATCTGTTTAGACATTAATGGCTGTGTGTTGAGTTATTTTGAGGGGACAGCAAATGTACACTGTTATACATTGTAAAGTGTAATTTCTTCAGTGTTATCACATGAAAAGATGTAATAAAATATTTACAAAAATGTGAAGGGTGTAATCACTTTTGTGAGATACTGTAAATAGGGGCTCATTAGTGCCCATTAGTGCCCTGAGAGGTTGGTTAGGGAAAGAAAGTTATGCTGTCAGTCTAAGTTGCCCCTTGTGAGGAGAGCCCAGTTGGAGTCTGTGGCCTGTACACTTATATAGACTTGTGCTACCTTATACTGGAACCCTTTAGTGGATTATTACTACCTCTTGTGGATATAATGGAAAATATGGACTCTTCCCTTGAAAGGATTGCTTTTATGGACTTTGCCATCTGTAGAGAACTTTGTACAGGGAAGTGTGTAGAAGATGTCTTTGAGAACTGTCTGTTGCCTTTTAACTACTTCAGTCAAAAATCTTTAATGTAAATGTTCTGTTCTGAAGTCTCTAAAGGGGTGCATGTAAGGCGTATCAAAGAAGAGGGCTTGCATCAGGGTACTGGAATGGTTAGAGAAGATACATTACGGAGTCTAAAAAGCATAGTGCTGTCCAGAGGAGGCTATATTGTCGTTGCCAAGGACTACTGTATTTGTGTCACTTGCTAAAGCAGCCAGCAAGTCACCTAGCAGTAAAAAGGGTTACGCTGGTTCAAATCCCAACCACGACACTACCTGCCTGGAGTTTGCATGTTCTCCCTGTGCCTGCGTGGGTTTCCTCCAGGTACTCCGGTTTCCTCCCACACTCCAAAGACATGCTGGTAGGTTAATTGGCTTCTGTCCAAAATTGGCCATTGTCTATGAATGTGAGTAGGGAACCATAGATTGTAAGCTCCTTGAGGGTAGGAAGCAATGTATGTGTGGAGTGCTGCATTAATTGACATACTTGGGACTGGGTACCTTAAATAAAAAATTATATAATAGATGAGCATCTTAATGATACACAATCTACAGGGATAGGGACAATTGTAGACACTCACACAGGTTGAACTGGATGGACTGGTGTTCAACCTTACTATGTAACCAGCCAGGAGACTAGCAACCAGTTCCCCACATACTGGGACCGACCTCATGGCACTTTTTTTATAAGGGGCCAGTACTTTGAAACACCATAAGATGCATCTCTTGGAGGCATATTATTGCTGAATTATATTTCCTAAGGAAATTAAACATGAGAGATCACTTCAACTTGCAGTTAAAAGCAGATTGCCCTATGCCTCTGCCAACTTGCGCGCGTCCCCCTTTTTTTTTTCTCAGGGAGCTTTGCTTGTTACTTTTTTTATTTTATTTTTTTATTTTTTTTTGGTGGCCCAGCCTTCCCCATCATTCTGGCCTAGGCCAGAATGGTGTATCCTCCCCCAGAGAAACCACAACACATATCCCAGAAGGTTGCAGGAGCCTAAACATAGAACAGCTGGGGGTGGAGCTGCCGCTTCATTGGAGACTGAGACTCTAGAGCCAGAAGATGCAGATGGCTGACGAGGACCAAAATGGTGGTGTTAGACGCACACACAGATATCTAAATAGCAGATTACTGCAAGACAAAGCTAGATCCCCTGGACAGGTGAGTGTATGTTTTGAAATGACCCCAGGATAAAAGGTAAGATAGGATTTGGGTGTGAGGGGTAGTTAAGTTATGCTTTAAACTTCTAGTGTTCCACAATACTATTCTCAACTTGTCAGCCATATATAAATTAACAGATATTTAACAATTGCAGCACAGTAGTTTTACCATGCACATTAAGATTTTTTTTTAACACCACAAAGTTATAGTAACGATATACAACAAAGCAGTTCCATCCCACCCTGCTCATATTTTTAATCTAATGAGCTTGTACCCGAACGTTATCGTCGTCCAAGTACTCACTGTTGTAGAATACATATAGGAGATAGGTGTGTAGCGGGGTCGTTCCCCTTTTAGGAGATAAGACTACAGTCCCCATAATTCCCCAGGCTCCCGGGAGGATGGTTGTTTCCGCCCGAGAGGCTGATGGGGGAGGTGATAAAAGGAAAGAGGAAGGACCGCCTCTTCCTCTTCTGACGCAGGGATCATTGAGAGAGGAGACACCTGTGCGGACCGGGACTGCTGAAGGCCTGAAGCCTGGGCCTTGCAGTAGACAGAGAGAGACTCTCACACCTCATTGTCAGCAGCAGCAGAGCGGAGCCTTTTACCTGAGAACGGTCGGTCAGGAGGAGGACCGGAACGCAGGGGCTGTGACGGAGGAGGCCGGACGCCGCCAGTGGAGGTCCCGGAGCTGAGGACTGTATCCGGAGTGGTGAGCGAGCTGGAAAGCTCATCTTGTACTGTATTTCACTTTATGCCTATTGAACTGCCAAGGCAAATTTACCTCAGAGCAGAAGATTGTTCTTTCTTGTGGATTACAAACACACCATTTAAAGTTACATGTGCACCACCTCTACAGTTCTCTTGCCGGTGAAGAATACTGGGGTTCCCCAAGGACTGAGCTCTGTTGTTAGGGGTCAGGCCTGATCCATTAGATAGCTCTAGTTAGATTTGTTGCACCTCAGAGGTGCATAGCAGACGGTCGCTACACGTGGCGCTCCGTTCCCCATTGCTATTCTGATACATATATGTGTACATGTCATAGTGCATATTGCAGGGACCTGCTAATGTGTTGTAAGTCAAATGTTTGATGCATGTTACTATTTCTTTTCATACTGCCAAAGTAAAGACAGTTATTTCAGTCAGCAGTCTGCCTGTGAGTTTGAGTCCATTACATTTAAAGTATAAGTGATATTTTTATGTGCATAGATACATACCCCTTTACTAACTGTGCCAGAGCGGGTGGAGCAGATTGCCGGGGGGTTGGTGGAGCTGTACTCAGGGACCCAAATCAAATTTGCGGCCCTCTTAATTGGGGGTATCGCTACAGGTGTAAGAATTCATTATGAAGAAAGCTTTAATTGAAGTGAATAGTATACTAAAGGGTTGCCAGATTATGCATGTAGGCGTCAACATTAAAGGATAAGTACGTTGCCGATATCAGAGAAAATAGAGTCATTTTCTTGTGGCATTCCCTGGGTGTAATTATTTCATGGCCTTAAAGCAAGCTAATTTATAAAAGCATTACACCAGATAAAAAGAAGCAATAACATTGAATAATAAAAAAAAAAAATCATAATTATAACACATTCCCATAATTAATTCCAAGGGAATTTGTAAGGTACCAAGTAGTAGGTCTTCAGTTAATTCATATAGAATACAAAGTCCTATTTATTAGTGTATACTGTATTTACTGCAGGTGCTTTTTCAGGTGTGACATAAAAGAGAAAGGAGTCATTGGAGGCAACTCTGCTATATTTGATGATATTTACATTGACCTCCTCTATGGATTTATGTAAGGTAAGGCATTATTTATGGTATCAAACTTGAAACAATATTTCACACAGAACTACTTTTTGTAATTTTTTTGGGTTCTTGAAAAGACATGATTTCCAAAACTCTGAATGCTTTTTTAACCACTACACCCATGTCATCCACCCTCCAAAATTAATAAAGTTTTATTTTTATTTAATTTTTTTTGTTTTAGTTTTAGGTCAAGTTAAAAATGGTTACAACCCTCTGTCAATTTAATTCATTTATTTCTTTATTTTGCTTTCTGTGTACTGTTTAGGAGATATCCCTAAATTTCCTGCCCTAAAGACTCAACAGAAATTGAGAGGAAATCTCTACAAAGCGAGGGGGAGTCCTGTGTCTGAACTGATGTCTTCAATTCATTGGAATATTTAACATTAACTCTAGTGACATCTCTAAACTGTTTGATTTCTGTATCAGTAACACTGGTGACCAGGAAAAACTGTATACAGAGGGCAAATCTACAGATGGTTCTAACCCCACCCCACTCAGAAATGTTGGCTATAGGTAAACTTCATCTTCTAACCTAACATCCTTAACTGGATGCTGAAGGATGCGTAAAGTAAAACTATAGGCAAAACTTTTATTTTAATTTTGGATAGAACAAGGGTAGGTGATAACCCCTGTCAGATTTTAGTTATTTTTTTACCATCTGTGTCCCATTGCAGAGATTTTCCTTCACTTCCTGTCAAATAACCAAACAGAAAGTGAGAGGAAATCCCTGGAAAATAAAGGAATTTCTTGGGGACCCTCAATTTTACGTTTCTCGGGACAACCGAAAATTTGGACCCACATTTCTCGGCATTGTAAATGTACAATGTATATGTAAAGCGCTGAGTAAATTGACAGCGCTATATAAATACCTTAAAATAATAATTGTACTGGGGGTCTTTTCGACTCCTTCACTTTTCCAACAATCGAAGACTTGGGACTTCACTTTCTCGCAAGACCTGGATTTTTTCCACGAGCTCAATTAGGCGTCTACTTGCTCTTGCTGCCTGTTGAGTTCTGGTCCATGCGGGAGCCTTCCTCATGCAAGCACGTTTGCTTAGCTGATGAATCTATCTGACTTTCGCTGTCACATTTTTATACTTCTTTGATTGCCCTAAGTGCCCCACAAGCGCTCCCTTTCCTACATCAATGGGAGACCTGAACATAACTTTTTCTCCAAAACCGAAAGAAAGGATATTACTCTTTTCTCACAAGACCTCTATTGCCAGTAGATACCAGGAAGGGGTACCAAGCTCCTCACATGTTGGTACCAGACACCAGTGGCTCTACATCTTATGTTTCCCCAGGTTTCAAGCTCCTGTTGGAGGTGTCTGGAATCTGAAGAGACCATGCTTCATATTTTCTGAGAATGTCCCAAATTGAAAGAGTTCTGGATTATGGTGGAGCAGACGATCAAAACCATCACAGGGGTGTCTCTTGGAGGAAACCCATCTGCTTTTCTGCTGCAGTACACACTGCTTTCTAACAAGCGATACAAAAATTCACTACTCAAACATCTCCTCGATGCAGTGGAGGCAAGCATTCCTGCACCGTGGAAGAGTCCTAATCCACCTGACAAGACACAATAGCTGGTCTGAATTTCAGAGATCCAGCAAATGGAAAATCTAACTATGACAGTAAAAGCGCAAGAAGAGAAATATTGGGAAATTTGGACTCCATACTTTTTCTAAAAAGACCAAACACTTCTTGCTTCTCAACAGCAATAGGTAGGTCCTCCTGGTCCTGGCAGAAACCACAGTATGGGATTATGGGCAGGGGGGTTGGGAGGGAACCTCCCTCTTCCCTTCCCTGCTCCCTTTCTCCTCCCCACCTTTTTTTCCTAAACCCCCTCTTCTCCCAATGTCTTTGGGTCTGATGTTTCTCCCCCCCCCCCCATAAAATAAGTAAATAAAAAAAAAAAAGGAGGATCGGTATGACCTTGTTCGTAGGTTGGATATGCTACATGACCACCTAGCTTATGTTTGCAATTATTGAGTCCATGGAACCTTTCCATATTTATGCTTATGTGAAATGTCACGTAGTATCTCGCTTCTTGTACACTATGTTGTTATGTGTAATTTTGAATTGTCACACTGATTCTTCAAAAAAAAAAGTAACAAAATCCTTAAAATAAGCTGTGGTCACAATCAGGAATCCGATAGAGGTAAATCCAATGGTGGGCCGAGTAATTTACAGGAAATCAGCATAAGCACAAGATCAAGATACACAGAAGCAGGGTTCACTGACAAGCAGAAGATCATCTCGCAACCATCTGTCACTTCTCCTTCCTCCAAAAAGGGCATTTGGCCCCAGTTCTGGAATTGGGTGCACATACATGTGTTTTCGCAGAAATGCACCCGCTCACACAGGATACTGGTAGATGTTCCTAGCCTGCATATTGGCACACTTCTGCTCCAGATGGTGATCTGACAAGAACATTAAAAATCATTTTGGCCCATAGTTGGTTTATTACTTTGTTACAACTGCTATTTTTTTTTTTATTATTAACCACTGCAGCCAGAAACAGCCAGATGACTAGTATGTTTAGAAGGAAAGATAAGCAAAGACGGTCTCCATATTGTTTCCATATTGTTTCCAGAACAGGTTTCCTATCTGAATACCAGTGCCCACAAACTGGAATCTTCTAACACCGCTTTATGATCCTTTAATGAATAAAGCTGTCTATGTAATAATAGAAAAAAAGGTATATCTTCTAGAAAAAAAATATCTGTTCACATTTTTCACATTGCTAACATTTATAATATATAGGTCAGCACAGTGGGTAAGTGGTTAGAACTTCCGACTAGCAGCACTAGGGTCGCCAGCTTGAATCCCAACCATGGCACTACCTGCCTGGATTTTTTCATGTTCCCCCTGTTCCTGCGTGGGTTTCTTCTATGTTCTCAGTTTTCCTCCCACACTCCAAAGACATGATGATAGGTTAAGTGACCCTAATGTGTGAATGTGAGTTAGGGACCTTAGATTGTGAGCTCCTTGAGGGAGTGAATGTACAATATATATGTGAAGCACTGTGTAAATTGACAGGGCTATATAAGTACCTCCAATAAATAAAATATGTCACTATGTTCAATTCAGTAAACCTAATCACTAAAATCTCACATAGGCTTTAACCACTTCCTGACCAGCTGCCGCAGTTGTACTGCGGCAGAATGGCACGGCTAGGCGAAACGACGTTATGTTACGTCACTTCGCCCTAGGGCCACTAGGGATGCGTGCTGCTTGCCCCTGGAGCCGATGCGAGTGCCCAGCTGTCGCGGTCACTGCCGGGCTCCCGCGATCAGTACTGACACACGGAGAACAGGGACCTGTGTGTGTAAACACAGTTTGCGATTCTCTGAGGGGAGAAGAGACAGATCGTCTGTTCATACAGAGTATGAACAGCGATCTGCCATCACCCTTACACAGTTCCCTCCCCCCTTCAGTTAGAACACACACTAGGGAACACAATTAACCCCTTGATCGCCCCCTAGTGTTAACCCCTCCCCTGCCAGTGACCTTTTTACAGTAATCAATGCATTTTTATAGCACTGATTGCTGTATAAATGCCAATGGACCCAAAAAATGTGTCAAAATTGTCCGATGTGTCCGCCATAATGTCGCAGTCCTGATAAAAATCACAGATCGCAGCCATTACTAGTAAAAAAATAATAATAATAATAATAAAAATTACATAAAACTATCCCCTATTTTGTAGACGATATAACTTTTGCGCAAACCAATCAATATACGCTTATTTTTTTTTTTTACCAAAAATATGTAGAAGAATACATATCGGCCTAAACTGAGGAAAAAAAATCGTTTTTTTTATATGTAGCGCCATAACCCTTTGGGGCAGCTGGATTTTTCTGGGCTTACCAATTACCTCCTCTGCCTTGTAGCTAGTCGTTTTTGTCTAGGGGTCCCCGGGTTGATACCTAGCCTTTACAAACACTTTAAAGGTAGAAAACCTGAAGCACTTTTAGGCCCGGTTCACACTGCTGCGGTGTGGGAGATCGCATATGATTCGCACCGCACTGCAGTTCAAATCATATGCGATCTCTGTGCGATGCAAATTCAGCCATACAGATAGTATGGCTGAATTCGCATCGCATTCGGCCCAAAATCGGACAGGACCCTTTTTTTCGGTCCGCAGCAGAATCGGATCGCATGGTGTTCTCACCATGCGATCCGATTCCTGTCCGAGTTTGCAGATCGCACTGCGATATGCGAGCTGCTATGGGGGTGTCATTAACATTTCATTGACACTCCCAGCAGCTCGCATAGGGCAGTGTGAACTGCCTGCGGGAGACATGCGGTGTGGGAACCCGCAGTAGATTTGCAGCGTTCCCGCACCGCAGCAGTGTGAACCCAGCCTAAAGTAGAACTAAAGGCAAGTATCTTCCTCTTCTTGCAGGAGAGGAAAATGTAAACAAACCAAAGTGTGTAAAAAAAAAAAAAAATTTATAAAATTAAAAATAACAAGATCAAGGTTGTGTTAGTGGTTAGTGTTAGGGTCAAGGTTGGGATCAGAGGTCACGGTCAGCATATTTTGGGTAGAATTAAAAAAATTCATTTAAATTTAATTAGTATTGGTTAGTGTCAGTGTGTTTTAGGTAAGATAAAAGAAAAATGCGCACTATTGTTTCTGAACTGTACTACAGGTACATACAACAACTAACATACACAAATGTGGAATTGCTGCAATCGTCAGGTGCAGTCGAATTTTATTTTGGGTTGTTCTTTGGTAGTAAATTATGATAATAGCAAGAAATATACAGCTACATTTATTTTTTTATTAAATGCCAGGAGATATCTATTACCATTTACCACCAAAAGAAAGCCCAATTTGTCCTGAAAAATACAAGGTATAATCCACCTGGCTACACAAAGTAGTTGTGACGATAGTAAAACTGTACTTAACGCATGTCAAAGTTGCAAAATTGTGCTTAGGCATTTACATTTCTTTTACCCTTAGGCGTGAAGGGGTTTAAGATTCGTAGGAGGCTGAGAGCAGCAGATCTATTTTCTTTGAGTTCAAGTATAACTAAAGGCAAAACATTTTTAGCTTTGGATAGAGTGGAGATGGATTAGAACCTCTGTAAGGTACTATTGCTGTTTGTGCACGGCTCAGTGTCTGAATGGACACAGGGAGCCTCGGCTCGGGTGCCCCCATAGCAAACTGCTTGCTGTGGGGGCACTCAACAGGACGGAGGGGCCAGGAGTGCCGAAGAGGAACCCAAGAAGAGGAGGATCGGGGCTGCTGTGTGCAAAAACCATTACACAGGGCAGGTAAGTATAACATGTTCGTTATTTAAAAAAATTAGACTTTAGTATCACTTTAAAGAGGTGGTCCACCCACACAAAAAATATTAAAAGTCAGCAGCTACAAATACTGCAGCTGCTGACTTTTAATAAATGGACACTTACCTGTTCCAGGGTCCAGTGATGTCGGCAGAAGATGACGAGCAACCGCTCGTCTCTCGGCTGCCCCCGCCGCCATCCTCTGTCAGGGAATCAGAAAGTGAAGCCGCAATGGCTTCACTGCCCGGTTCCCTACTGCGCATGTGCGAGACGCGCTGCGCGTCTCTATTGGTCCCTGTTGTGTCCTGGGAATTGTGTGTTTCCCAAGACACAAACGGGCCAAACTGCGGATAGGGGTGGGCAGCTGCGGATAGGGGTGGGACAGCTGCGACTAGCTAGTCCCGGAAGTGGGTGTAGATACCTGTATTGTATTATACAGGTATCTGCACCCCCCTCCCCCCTGAAAGGTGCCAATTGTTGCACCGGAGCGGAAGTTCCACTTTAGGGTGGAGCTCCGCTTTAAGTTTTGGTTAGGCCCCTTTCACACTGGGGCGGTGCGGGGCGGCGACGGTAAAGCAGCGCTATATTTAGCGCTGCTTTACCTTCGTTTTACCCGCGGTATGCGGCCGCTAGCGGGGTGGTTTTAACCCCCGCTAGCGGCCGCAAAAGGGTTAAAAACCTCCGCAACCCGCCGCTGCAGCGGCGGTTTGCGGGCGGTATCCCCGTGGTTTCCCATTGATTTCAATGGGAACGAGCGGTATAGGAGCGGTAAATACACCGCTCCTACACCGCTCCAAAGATGCAGCTAGCAGGACTTTTTTTACCGTCCTGCTAGCGCACCGCTCCAGTGTGAAAGCCCGCCGGCTTTCACACTGGAGTGAATGGGGCCGGTTTTTTTCAGGCGGTGTACAGGCGCTATTTTTAGCGCTGTACCGCCTGAAAACCGCCCCAGTGTGAAAGGGGCCTTAGAGTGGAGAAGGATTAGAACATCTGTCGGGTTTTTATTGCTGTCTGTGCCCCTGTTAGGGAGATTCACCTGTTTACTAATAAAAAAAAATCCCAAACTTTGGGTTGACAACAGAATAGTATTAGAGGGGAAATCTTCCACTTGGGACATTGGTCCTGGTAACACACTTTGGAGGGATTTCCTCCACCTTCTCATGGGACAGAAAGGAAAGAAAAATCCTCCTGATGGGACACAGATGGCAAAAAAAAAAAAAAAAAAAACTGACAAGAGTTTATAATCCTCTTTTACTCTATCCAAAATGAAAAAAAAAAAAGTTTTGCCTTCAGTTGGATTTGGAATACATACTTTCCTGATGTCAACATGGCAGCATACCTATGATAGAGCTCCGCCCCATCTCAACACACAGAACCAGTTTAAATCTATAAAAGAAAAGAGAGAGAGAGACCCGATACATTCTCCTTTTTGTCCTATTCCCTGCATGAGCCTGACGTACTTAAAGTGTAGCTCCACCCAAAATGGCGCATACACACGGTCGGACTTGCCAACAGGATAACCTCCGTTGGCATTTCCGATGGAAAAATTTAGAACATGTTCTCTATCTAAGTCCATTGGAAATTCCGACAGAAAAAGTCAGATGGGGCATACACACGGTCGGAATATCCGACCAAATGCTCACATCAGTCGGTACCTGAGTCGGAAGTCCAGCGTGACTCGTGCATGTACAGTAGGAAACAGGCTTCACTTTCTGTTTCTCTTACTAGAGATGCTAGCACCTGCACCCGCAGCCGATTGAACAATCGGTTCCGATGAGGACATCGCTGGATCCCTGGACAGTTAAGTGTCCTTATATTAAAAGTCAGCAGCTACACTATTTGTAGCTGCCGACTTAATTTTTTGGGAGAAGCCTGGAGCTCCTCTTTAAGGTCGCAAAATGTTTATTTTAAGGCCCCTTACTTGTTTAGATCCTCCACGAGGCTGTTTGTTTGCCATCGGGGCTTATTCAAAAGTAAGGACCTTGTCATCTTGGATTGTCAAGATTATCTAGAGAGTGGACAGGGCAGTAGGGCAAGAGCTTCCGGAGGTGGTAAAGACTCACTCAGCTAGATCCCCTTCTATGTACAGGGTAGCACATGCTAGGGTGTCTATGGAGACTGTATGCAGAGCAGCAGGTTGATCATTGCAAAACTCCTTCCTTAAGTACTATAGTATGGATCCAGGGGATTTTGGAAGAAAAACCAATCAAGCTCCTATGTCCAATGTTGGCGCCAGGAAAATTGTATCCATACTTGCTGTCATTTTCCTTTCCTGATGCCAGTCCATGGCAACACACAGACCCTCCCTTTTGGTTTTGTTATTTTGACAGAAAATTTTACCTAGTTTCCTTGTCAGGGTTCATGAGGTATGAAAATGATCTACTACACCTATAGCAAAGGCAATATTAAACTTTAGTCAAAGCTCCACAGTTTGTGTTTTTATCTACAGATGTCCCCTATCTGCACGGGCAGTTTTTTAGTAAAGGCGAAGTAAATCCTTAAACTGTTCTTGTGGCCTGGAGATAGGGGAGGAGTTCTATCATATGTATGCTGCCATGGATTGGCATCAAGAAAGGAAAATCAGAGTAAGTATGGATACAATTTTCAATTTTGTTTCTTTTAACCAGTTCAGTGAAACTTTGAATCTGTTTGCTTTTTCATCTGAGGAGACGTACCTGACCTAGATGACTTTCTCATCTGAAAAGACATGCCTGGCCTAGATGATTTTCTCATCTGAGTAGACGTACCTGGCTTGGGTGAATTTCTCATCCTTGAAGACGTACCTGGCCTAGATGACTTTCTCATCTGAGTAGACGTACCTGGCCTAGATAACTTTCTCATTTGAGTAGACATACCTGGCCTAGATGACTTTCTCATCCTTGAAGACTTACCTGGCCTAGATGACTTTCTGATTTGAGTAGACATACCTAGCCTAGGTGAATTTCTCATCCTTGAAGACTTACCTGGCCTAGATGACTTTCTCATTTGAGTAGACGTACCTGGTCTAGATGACTTTCTCATGTGAGAAGATGTACTTGGCCTAGATGACTTTCTCATCTGAGAAGACGTACGTGGCCTAGATGACTTTCTCATCTGAGTAGACATACCTGGCCTAGATGACTTTCTCATTTGAGTAGACATACCTGGCCTAGATGACTTTCTCATTTGAGTAGACATACCTGGTCTAGATGACTTTCTCATTTGAGTAGACGTACTTGGCCTAGATGGTCCTGTAGCACAACCAAGTCCTAAGGCTATGTTCACACAGTTGCAGGTGGTTGTGGGTGTGGAAATTGTAGGGACCCGCAACCACCCACAGTCAAAATGATGCTCTTTAAAAGCACATAGGGCTGCCATTCTATCTTAATGGCAACTCCATGCATCTAAAAATGCAGTGCCCAAAAGCACTATGCTCTGTCCTGGCCACCATGTTTTTAGGATGCTGCAGGAACCATTTTCCTGTATTAAACACAGGCACAGAAGCCCATTTAAATATATGGGCTGCTGTGCCTGTGCAAACGTGGGCCGCAAACTGTGAACCTAGCCCAGTGATAGTGAACCATGACACCCCAGATGTTTTGGAACTACATTTCCCATGATGCTCATGCACTCTGCAGTGTAGTGGAACATCATGGGGAAATGTAGTTGCAAAACATCTGGGGTGCCAAGGTTCCCCATCACTGACCTAGCCGTATGCCGCGTACACACGATCGGAAATTCGGCCAGCAAAAGACCGATGAGAGCTTTTGGTTGGAAAATTCGACCGTGTGTATGCTCCGTCGGTCGGAAAAAGTTCTGATCAGAAATTCCGATAGTCTGTAGCAATTCTGACACGCAAAATTCCTATGCATGCTCGGAAACAATTTGACGCAAGCTCAGAAGCATTGAACTTAATTTTCTCGGCTCGTCGTAGTGTTGCTAATTTCTTTTACATATGATACTCTGTATAATGATATATATATATAATACAATGCGTAGAGCTTTATGTGTTTTCCTGCATGTAATATTTATAAAATGACAGCCTACACTACAATTTCATTAAATGAATGGATTATATATAATTTATTTAGCATCTCCATATATATTTTTTTAATATAGCGATATCTATCTATACTGTGTATGTGTGTATATATATATATATATATATATATATATATATATATATATATATATATATATATATATATATATATATATATAAATGTGTGTGTACAATACTATTATTTATAATTTGTGTATATATACAAATTATAAATAATAGTATATATAATGTAAATTTAAAAAACAAACTATATATAATAGTTGTATAAGAGCTGCAGGCAGTGTACACGTATTCGGATGACTATATAAGATGTGGGCCCCCCATACACGATCACGTCCCATGTTCTAGAATGATAACATTGCGATGTTATGGGTGTTCAGGTGACTCCTCCCCCTCCTGGTCCTCAGTCTCAGCGCCCCGCCCCCTTCTCCAGGCCGCCGGACACCTCTGTCTCGTCGCTCTGTGATTGGCTGGCTCTCTCCATCCGGGTACTTTGCGCAGTTGCAGCTCGTTCGCCTAGAGGTACCAATATGGCGGAGGTAAGGAGGAAAACCGGGCCGGAGCGGGGGGAGGGACGGAATACACGGAAATACCGGGCTCCGCCGCCGCCGAAACCGGCCCAGTCCCCTCACGGCTCACTCCTTAGAGCCCCATCCGGCTCCATGGGGAGTCTGGGGTGACAGGGGCCGGCCAGGAGCGGGGAAATGTCGGCTAGGCCGCGGCTGGGAGCGGACGGTCAGGGGTGGGGGGAGGGACCGGGGGCCGAGAGGCGGCGGCCGGCCGGGGCCTGTCCGCATCTGGCGAGAGATGGTCGGCTATGTACGGACGGGTTGGTCATCCTGAGCGGTATCCGGAGTGTTGTGAGTGATGGACGGCCAGAGCCAGCGGGGTGATCCCTCCTCCGGACCGGTCCGTACACCGAGAGGACCGGGGACATGGAGGGGGCTGTGTACACCTAGACCTCTCCTATAGGGGGAGACGTTACCCCTAACAACCAACCACCACGCCCCCTTCCTCAACCTGACCTATCACTAACAGCAACAGGTCCGCACATCACACCCAGGACACTGCCAGACCCTCTACTGACCCGCCCACTCCTCTTCTCAGACTTCAGGACCAACTACTAGCATCTCCATCCTCCTCTCCATCAGACATCCTACTCTATGGTACTACATGCCCCTCCATCCTCCCCATCATCATACAACCTACTCTATGGTACTACACACCTCTCCATCCTACTCCCCATCAGACATCCTACTCTATGGTACTACACACCTCTCCACCCCCACCATCAGACATCCTACTCTATGGTACTACACACCTCTCCCCCCCCACCATCAGACATCCTACTCTATGGTACTACACACCTCTCCACCCCCACCATCAGACATCCTACTCTATGGTACTACACACCTCTCCACCCCCACCATCAGACATCCTACTCTATGGTACTACACACCTCTCCACCCCCCCCACCCACCATCAGACATCCTACTCTATGGTACTACACACCTCTCCATCCCTCCCATCATCAGACATCCTACTCTATGGTACTACACACCTCTCCATCCCTCCCATCATCAGACATCCTACTCTATGGTACTACACACCTCTCCACCCCTACCATCAGACATCCTACTCTATGGTACTACACACCTCTCCATCCCTCCCACCATCAGACATCCTACTCTATGGTACTACACACCTCTCCATCCCTCCCACCATCAGACATCCTACTCTATGGTACTACACACCTCTCCATCCCTCCCACCATCAGACATCCTTCTCTATGGTACTACACACCTCTCCATCCCTCCCACCATCAGACATCCTACTCTATGGTACTACACACCTCTCCATCCCTCCCACCATCAGACATCCTACTCTATGGTACTACACACCTCTCCATCCCTCCCACCATCAGACATCCTACTCTATGGTACTACGCACCTCTCCATCCCTCCCATCATCAGACATCCTACTCTATTGTACTACGCACCTCTCCATCCTTCTCACCATCAGACATCCTACTCTGGTACCACCTTCATCTATATACCTCTCCATCCTTCCCACCATCAGATATCCTACTCTATGGTACTGCCTTCATCTACACACCTCCACAAAGTCTCTCTACACCGATCTATACCATATATAGAGAGAGAGGCTTTATTTACACGGCTCTGTACCGTATATCTCCTATGTATATACAGAACTCTGTGCTGTGTATATTCGAGTTACAGATCCCTGTGTTGTATACATTGTATCTATGCATCTCTATACTGTATATACACTCTATTTGAAGATCCATATATGCTGTATTTACAGGTGTTTGTACCTATATCTGCAGATCTTTATACTGTACTTGTAGATCTCTAAACCGTATATAGGTATTTACAGATCTTTATACTCCCTGCTGTACTTACCTCTGGGGTTGCTGAGCTGTCAGCGCACACACAGCCAGTCCAGGGTTTGAAAACCCCCGCTCTTCTCCATGCAATGCTTCCTGGATAGACCAGATCGATTGGTCAGTGCTATCGCAGTGAATCAATCTGGTCTATCCTGGAAGCGATGCACAGAGAAGAGTAGGGATATTTATGTATAAATACATAACGTATATGTTTTATAATTTCCTGTGAGTGGATAGATTATGCCAAACTCATTGTGTTTTTGTTTCTTTTCTCTTTCTTTCTTCCTTTTCTTCTACAGGCTTCCTTTGACAGTTCGAGCCCAGGTTTGTCCTGTTTCTTACCGTTTTATACATCACAGCATCCTGGCTTGCTGAGAGGTTAGACTGAGCCAGGAAAAAGGACACAACAGAGCCCTCTGCTGTCAGCTGACTTTGTTCTTTATTTAATGATGGGGATGAGGAAGTAGAAGTTCTGCTGATCACGTCATCAGCTTGTTTTATTTGGAAATGATCCTGTAATACGAGCTTTATTATTGTCTCTGTGAGTGGTATTTACATTGTCTTTTCAGAGTTTTTGTATATTGTGAAGGTTATTGATTATGTAACATAGATTGCTAAAGATATATTCCTAACTACAAGTGTATTAGAATACTGGATCGCAATGTGCGGATATTGGCCACAACCAATTACATAATATCCAATTAATCTAAGGTCTTAAAACTTATTTGAAGTTAACAGAACAGTAATTACAATTTAAAATTTGAATAAAGTAAATTGAAAATACGTTCTTCAAAACAATTCGATGTTGAGCTTTCCTATCCCAGGTACCAAGTAAACATTTTTAGATTTTTTTTTTTTTTCTCCCCCAACTAATTTGCCATTCTAAATCGGGGTACCATAAATTTTCTGTTTCTTAAATAGCGTAATTTTGAGTGGTTGAGGGCTGTATGCTAAGTTGCAACTGGTATAGTCCAAGGCGGTCCGCAGTAAAACACAAGGTCTTAATACCCTTAATACCCCATCACAAATTGTCTACTATTGGTAGGTGTAAAATGTACCTGTAAAGAAAAAGTTAGGGTTTATAAATGTGAAAATGACAATGACTACTTCCTGCTAGATCTTGGTGAATTTAGAGCAGCCAAAATTTCACATGGTGATGCTGTTAGTGGTCTCCAGTGACCTTCTCAGAAGATTTTGCTTGCTCTGCATTCGCATCTTCTTCTATGGTAAGGCTGCATTCACACAAGAGTTTGTATGCAGTGAGTTTGCTGTGTTCAGAGGTGGCTAAATGACGCCTCTGAATGAAGCAACAGTCTGTGCTTTGGCCGCATACAAACTGGCCGACCAGTTTGTGCAGCCAAAATTCAGCAGAAAAGCCGACCCTGGACACACACTGATGTTGATTTTAATAAAACTGGAGAGAGCAAAATCTGGTGCATAGTAGCCAGTTGGCTTCTAACGTCAGCTTGTTCAATTAAGTTTTGACCAAAAAAAACTGGAAGCTGATTGGTTTCTATGCAGAGCTGCATCATATTTTTCACTCCTCCCTTTTTAGTAAATCAACCCTATTGCGTCCAGGGTCTATATTCACAAGTACATGTGAACGGCAGCGGTGCCTGTAGTTGATTTGTACAGAATACAAATCTGACGGTCAATGCTGTTACCTGCAACTGTTCATGAACAGTGTGTGCAACAGTTACAACCGCTAGCAAAAATCTCCTCCTATTTCTTTCCGGGAGTCTCCCCTTGCCCCACAGAAAATCCAGTGTAAATGTTGCCTTAGCATAATTCCAATTTTTTTTTATTTTTTTGCAGCTTTTAACAGTAGAGGATTTGTAAAGGAGCAGGGACACAGACAATTTAAGCAGACCTGTAAGGTCCTCTTTTAAGTACCATGCAGTTTTGCTTATAATCATCAGTGCGGTGGCAAAATGCTCAGGTAGCCTAAATAGAATTTCCATTCATCTTTAATTTAATTGGGGTAATCAGTGCTTTCCAACTCCATCATTGAAGGCTATGACCCTCCAAATAGTTTGAGGAATTTAAGAGCAAGTCCTAGAAAAATGTCATTCCCTTACATGAAGTTATGGGGTTGCACGCAAACATTGAGGGTAACCCATCTCTCTCTCTCAACCTCCTGGCACATTACAGCAGTTCTCATCTTCTTGTTTGACATATTTATCAAACTGAAGGCCCTCCAGAAAAATCCCATAGGGAATCAATTGGGACTTGTCCCCAGAAGCCGCTGCACTTCACTGTCCGACCAGTTGCACCTCTCTGATGTCATTGGACCTGCATACTATTTGAGAATGCAGAGGACCTGCTGACATCCCAGGAGTGTCAGAAGAGGAATTAAATAAGTAATTCACCTTCATCATCCCCTAGACAAAATGTGCATTTAATCTTTACAGTGCAGTGTTCACACAATTATAAGAATTTAAGTTTGAACATGCTACAAAAAATATTTGTTTACCCCTTATTTAGCTGTAATTACTCTGTTAGAGTCTGAAATATGTTGTTTTGTGGGGTTAGTTGCCTGTCCAGAGTTATGCATTGTACACTCTGTAGCTGGGAAGTGGTGTGTGTGTGTGTGTGTGTGTGTGTGTGTGTGTGTGTGTGGACAGGCAACTGCTGTCAGACTTGGCGATCTAATACAAGCCAAAGAGCCACACTCCAACAGAGTAAGTAATGCTAAATAAGGGGGAGGTTATGAGTTTTTCATAAGTATGTCTGCGCAGATATAATGAAAAAAATATATATTCACTTTCTCTAAGCGGAACAATTTTTTATTTTTAACCAAAGTTTTATATTGGTTTATTATAGACCAGTGATGGCGAACCTTGGCTCCCCAGATGTTTTGGAACTACATTTCCCATGATGCTCATGTACTCTGCAGTGTAGTTGAGCATCATGGGAAGCTAAGTTCCAAATAATCTGGGGTGCCAAGGTTCGCCATCACTGTTTATAGATGTTGCAATTGCTGATCCCTCTTTCTAAAAAAAAAAAATGGTTGCCTGGATGTCATGGGGATTTAGTTTTGTTTTTGATTTCTTAGATGCGTACCTGAAACAAGTATGCAAATCGGGAGTTCTGAATTTCTCTGCATTCAAAATATTGAAGCATTTGGGCAGCCATTATTTTCTGCAGCAATGCTAGTCCCTGTGTTTTTTTTTTTTTTTTTTTCCTTAGTACAGTTTCCCTTTTAAGGATGCTCTGCAGTACCAGAGTTTAATAACAGGTGTAATTGCTTGTGTCTGACAAACAAAACTAAAAGTTGGGGGGGGCTTTGTTTTTCCATGAAAAGGTATGACTAAAGGCAATGCTTTTTATTTTTGGTAGGGTAAGCGCCTGACAGTTTTTTATTTTTAATTTTTTTCTATGTGTGTCACATTGGGTAGATTTATAGCCAAAACAGGAAGTGGGGGCAATCCTCCTCCAAAGTGAAGCAATCTGTTTGTCACCAGAACTCATGTCCCCATTGGAAGATTACCCTTCCTTCTTTTTTTTTTTTTTCCTTTTTTCTGTGGCAATTGAAAATGTTTCTTTCGGTGATAACAGTAAACAGGACCAATATAGAGGTTTTAACTCCCTAACTAGGACACAGGCAACAATACAACATACAGACAATCTCTCTTCACTCTATTCAAAACTAAAAACAAAGGTTTTGCCTTTAGTTATACTTTAGGAGACAATAACATATAAGTAAAACTCCCTAAAGCAAAATAATTTTCTGCTGAACTATCCTGGCCTTTGGATTGAGTTAAACAGCCCTATGTGATGTAATTAGCAAGCATCTACTTGATAATCATTGACTTAAACAGAGTTTATTATCTAAAAAGAGTAAGAAATAAAGCTTTGTCAAAGATCTGATATATATATTCTCCTTCTTTTATTTTTTTTTTTATATAATCCATAAGAAATATTAATGTATAAATATGAAAAGTTTTCCAAAAGGGAACAGTTGAAGCCTGGACAAAAATGGTGGCATGTTTCTGTGTTAGTTTTTGTATCTAGTTGTGAGTCTTTGTACAGTTTTGTGTGAGAACATTATAGGCAAACCCCACATTCACACACCTTGCTTGTTCCATGTTTGTATCTATTTGATGCCAAACCTGTGATATTTCTCACTTACTTTTTACTCGATTGGCCAGCTTTTTAAATTATTTATTTATTTTTTCCTTTCATAGTGGTGTTTGACTGTACTGTTCATAGTTCTGTGTTTTATGTACCTGAAATGCTGCAGTAATTTTTCCAGCTTGTGTTGGTTCCGGAGCTTTTCCTATGTTACATTAAAAATCCAAAAAACAGCAGAAGAAAGCCTTGGCAGTTATTCTGAGAATATAACCAGTCCTAAAAATTAAAAAAGGTTCAGTCTTAACAAAAAAACAAAAACTCCTTGTGGCTTCCCACTGTTAGTGCCCAAGTCGCGCTGCACTTTGTGAATGGACCCCGCACCCCTCTGGGACCTGTGACGTGTCCCAGAAAATTGCAGGCAGAGGAGGGGGATGAACTTCCACTCCGATTGCTGAGGCGGTGGTAGCAGTTACCTGATAAAACTAGTTACCCCATCCTCAAAAAAAAAAAAAAAAAGAGGAAGAAAACGCAATTTGGGAGAGAGGGGAAGAAGTTTAAAGCCAAACTTCCCTTTTTAGGGTGAAGTTCCACTTTAAGTCACTACTTAAGTTTTAATAGTTATAACCTCACATAATATGCATTGTAGACAAGGTACTAATTGCGCTAAACACAGCCTGTAGTGTTGGTTCAAAATATACTATAAAGTAGTTAAAGTAGTAGTTATGAAAGAGGTGATTCTTCATATGATCCTCCTATTTTGCATATTGAACAACCGGTAATAGGCTATGAATTACTTTGGTGTCACTGTGATGTACTTAGATGCCGAGCGACAGCTAAGCTTGTCTTATCTGATGCTTCCAGTGTCTGGCCTTGCTATATTGCAATAGTAACCAGTAGAAGTCAGTGTGAGAGGCTTGATTGTCATTTAGGACTAAAAAATGAATGTTCTGGGACCACTGTTGTAAATCATATTGGGCCCTATAAACAATTAGCGGTGCAGCAAATAATGATTTGCGGTGTATGTTCCTGTGAAACGTGATCTGAATGACAGACATAGAAAAATACCTATTTGTAATATTTGTGCAACTTAAAGTGATTTTATTTTTTATTATTTTCTCTAGTATTTATTTATATAAAAATAACAAATTATATTATATTTTATATATATATATTTTTAATATAATAACAAATATATATATTTATTATATATTATTATATATATATATATATATATATAATTTTATTTATTTTTCCTGTGCTGTGGTTTTGCACAGAGCAGCCTGGGTCCTCCTCTTCTCGGGTCCCTCGTCGGTGCTTTTGGCCCCTCCCTCCTGTTGAATGCCCCCACGCAGCAGCTTGCTATGGGGGCAGCCAAGCCGCAGTTCTGTGTGTCCATTCAGACAGACTCACAGTTCGCCCCCGCCTTCTCTCTCTCTCCTAACTGGCTAACTAACTTTGACAGCAGGGGGAGCCAATGTCGCCGCTGCTGTATCTCAGCCAATCCTGGACGACCAAGGCACTCGTGCACATCGCTGGATCGAGATGGGGCTCAGGTAAGTATTAGGGGGGCTGCTGCAAACAGAAGGATTTTTATCTTAATGCATTAAGATAAAAACCTTGTGCCTTTTTAGAACCACTTTACAATTGAAGATTGCATATATTTTTTTTATGACAAAATGCATTAGTGCACCAAAAAGTAACTGGTACAGGACTTCTGGTAAACAATGACATTATAATTTGCTGCACTTTTTTTAGACCATTTCAAACATAATTTTCCTGTTGGAATTTCTTGTTGCACCACCAGTAGGTTATCAGGCTTATTTTATTTATATAGTTATAAGCAGAAAGATACAATAATGGTATTCACTTTATTCACATGCCCTGATTTATTTTTTACACATTTACATGCAGACAAGGCTTTCCAGCAAAAGTGACCACGACAGGTGAGGGGACAAACTATATCTCTGCTTGAGCAGTTGCAGCAACAGTTTACAAATAAAATAAAGTGTAACCAGGGGAAAAAAGATTTACAGCAGTCTGTCAGCTTGTTTCCTTGACGGACCCCCCCCCCCCCCCTCCTAATACATAGTTTTTTATGTGTTGGTCCTGTCAGTAAATTCTTTACGCAATAGCAGTTACAGGGGCCATTTTTGTCCAGTTGCACATTAAAGTACATAGTTACATAGTAAGGTTGAATAAAGACACCAGTCCATCCAGTTCAACCTGAGTGAGTGTCCACAATTGTCCCTATCCCTGTACATTGCACACTCACATCGGTCCCTACCCTCAAGGAGCCCACAATCCAAGGTCCCCATGCATATATTGGGGCCAATTTCTGGACAGAAGCCAATTAACCTACCTGCATGTCTTTGGAACGTAAAACATCTCTGTAGTAACAGTGCCGAGGTACCTGCAGTTCTCTCTCCCAGCATCCTGGACAGACTATAGCCTTGCAGACCATCTCCAACCACTTCCTCTTATGTCTTCCATCTTCCCCTAACAGGCTACTCCACCTAGTCTGCCAGTCTCTTGACACCCCCACTTCTGTAACCCTGTACCTCTCTGTAGCCTCCTTTTTTCCTATCCACCCACCACCCCTGCACCCCCACCATTCACTCTGCATTCAGTGCGCTTGCACTCCTATTCACTGAGCACACCACATTTCTGCAGCCCCCTCCTCTTACGACCCACCGTGCCTGTTGCCCCCATTCTTTCATCGCCTACCACACTTTTACCTCCCCCTTCTCCTATCTTCCCCTCTCACCAGCACACTTGTACTCCACACCTTATCTTTACAGTATCTGTGCACTCCCAAACAATTGCGGCATTATCCTGGTTTTATTTTCTTCCCCCCTTTTTTTTTTTTTTTCTACACCCTACCCTTTAACACCATGCCTGTGAACCTGCTCTTGTGTATGCTTATCCCCATTATCACTCCATGTCTGCAGGAAGTGTATTATCTTAAGCTTGGACGCTCTCCCCCCTACCCCACATGCTAATGGAGTATCTCTGGCTCTCACCCATCATTTTATGCTCACTGGAGCTCCCTGATTATATTTTATAAGGACAAGTGGATTGAGACTCCTGGGCTGCAATCCCTGGATTTATTAAGCACCCTCATAGGGCGATACCCTGACTTTTATGAAGCTGAGAATAAGCTTCTTGTGTCCATGAACTGTAATGTGTCAGAGCCTCTTTTGGCCACTGAAATGTTTGCATTTGACAGTGACATTACAGGTTTCGGAGCTTGGTGATGGGACGGGGCAGGTATTTTTCCTTTAGATTTACAAAAACCATGTAACGAGGTAAAACCTAAACACTTTCAATTTGTATGCAATCAGGCAGGCCCTCGCACTATATAGTTGAAGGTAAATCTAAAGGAAATTGTATAATGTATGGCCACCTTAAAGGATAAGTTCACCTTCTAACAAAAAATAATAAATGCAAATTTTTTTGCAGGTAAAACAATGTGCCATGCAGGTCTCCTGTAGACTGTTAGTTTTCTGTAGAGCCTTGTCTGCATTCAAGTTTGTAGAAAATGAAAAGGCATGTGAAATCTATAGAATAGTATCATTACAAGTAATAAGTACTTACAGTGATATGTTACCTCTAATATAAAACTTTCATTGGAAGTAAAAATACAGCATATATCTTCCCTCCCCTTCACTGCAATCGTTCAGTATTTAATAAGTTCACTAAAGGAGATGACACATATTTTTATTTTCTGTCAAAGATCATTATTTTTAAACTGATAGCACCAGTCCCACTTGGCAAAATAGTACAAGTGAAACTGCAAAAATAAAAAATAAAACTTGCTAAAATGTATATTCAGTATTGTTATTTAAATGTATTTTAAGTGTGTAGAAATGCTATAATACTTAACGTAAAATACAAATAACTAACAATGGAAATGTGCTCTTAATTGATATTGTATATTGCATTTAAGAAATAGTCTAAGTTCCCTCTTTTCAATGTTGCTAAAAAAAAAATGGTCAATTACTTGTGTTGCTTACTTTCCAAATCTAAAAGGAGAATAAAATGGCCTCTGCAGAGAACACATAAAGATAAAATATTTATATATATATATATATATATAATTTTTTTTTTAAACTTAATCAAATCTGTGCAGTGGGAAAGCTAGTAGGCTGCTGCCATTGTTGACCTTTAAAATGCTAGCTATTCTCAAAGTTAGCTGGCTTCAGTTACTGACAATCATGCAACCAGTCAAGTCCACATTTTAAGATGGAACACCTGATTGTCATACTACTTCTGAGAAGACATTCAGCCAACTAGCATTTTAATTTTTTGGAAGCAGTGGTCTGTATTGCCTGCCTGTATATTTCTCTCAGTGCAGACTTTGTTAAACTACAATAATATTCAACAATAGTGTTTGTTCCTTTGTATAGATGCTGTTAAAAGAGAAGTATGGGGTTAGATTTTATTTCTGAATTATACTTACCTAGGTGGATGCTGCATCTGTCCCCCACGACTCCTAACACTGAGAATCAAGCGATCAAACGACGCAGATCGCTCGGTTCTCTCAGCTCCTTGAGCAGAGAGCTAGTGACTGTCAGTCACTGCTATCTGCTCTGCCCCCCTCGTTTACTGCCCAAGCTTGGTCTGGCTCTGTGACGTCAGCCGGCAGCCGGGTTCAGCTGCTGAAAACAGGCCACAGGAATTCAGAACGAACTGCACTCCTGTGATCCACAGGAGTAGTACAACCAAGCAAGCTTTGGCTGTACTTTGCCTTTAAAGAAAAGTCCCTTTTTTTTTTTTTTTGTGTGTGTGTGTTTTTTTTTAATTTTTTTAGGGGGAAAAAAAATGAAGCTTTGTCATTTTAGAATTATTTTCCTCAATCAGTCTGCAGCCAGCTATAATTTTCCAAGACTACCAGAAAAGTTAAATGTTGCTATTAATACACATAACTCGCATGACAAAAGTTACAATAAAAATACTTCTTGACTATAATATTATTCATGATAATATTTAACCACTAATGATGTCAGTAATAATAAACAAAAATGACATAACTTAATCTAAATTTAAGCTCAGCTTAAATGGGAGGCAGGGCTCTGTGCTGACTTACAGCAACGCCTGTAATTTGAGCTTCACGGTGTTGAGCTGCAGCCAGCATATATCATATAGAACTCTGTTTTGGGAACAATGGGGCCACCGATTATAACCGTACCAAAAGCTATGTGCTCTTGATCCCATTGGGAAGTAAAATAATAATACTGTATACATAGTACTTCCTTAAAGGGGAATATAGGGGTTGCCTGTCTATGCTAAACTGCTTACACTGAGGAAACCCTTGTTTACAGCGCTCAGTAGCTTCACCTGAAATATGCGCGCACACACAGGTGTTGCGGTTTTCAATCAGTTCTGTCAAAACTTTCAGTAAAAGAAAAAGGCGAAAAGCTGCTGCCGTGCTCTTTAGAAAACCATCTGAGGCCTAGTTTCACATTGAAGCGATCAAATCGCATAAGTCGCAGCCTATTGGAGGCAATGGCACTGTTTCAACCGGTGCGACACAGATTTTGCGTCGCTGCACCAATTTGCAAAAGTAGTTCCTGTACTACTTTTGCTGGTTTCAGCTGCGACTTCAATAGACTTTTGTGCATTAAAGCCACACAGATGTCTAACAAGTAGCACCTGAAATCGCGCTGACCTTGCTACTTTGAAATCACTTGAAGTAGCGCGATTTCAAAGTAGCATCAATGTGAACCAGGGCATAAATTGTAAATTCTTTGTTAGATTTTGTTTCACGGAATTCAGCTTATATGAGAGCATTGTGTGCAACAAGCCACGCTTGGTTGAAGCCTTTGGAGAGCTCAAACACAGATCTTAATGGAAGTGCTGTCTGTCACTTTAAAGTAGCTGTTAGCAGTCTTCTGTAAACCTTGGCACTTCTTGAAGCTTTTTAGGTCTCGTGCACAAAACAATCTCTTTAAGAGGTGTCTGATATTTTTTTTTTTTTTTTCTTTTGTAACTTATTACATGTTACAACTCTGCCCCACTGTACGATCTATGGCCAGGCAGCTTACACACAGTCTGCTAGAGCCCTGCATTGCACTCACGATCTGCTGATTGCAGGTGCAATGTTTTCCAGGCTGCCAATAAAATAATAATTAATGCACTTTTATTTTTTTTTTACCTGCAAAAAGATAAAAATTATATAAAAATAAAAAAAATATATATATATATATATATATATATATATATATATATATATATATATATATATATATATATATTTTTATTTATATTTTTATTTTATAATTTTTTTTTTTTTTTTTTTATTATTAAATTTTTTATAAAGGAGAACTCCTTTTTTAAAGCTGGATTTTTCTTCCATCTCCTGGCAGAAACTTTCAGTGTGCTTGAATACACCATTGTGCATGATGCAGCGGCTTGGCTCAGGTGCCCCCCCACAGCAAGCTGCTTGCTGTGGGGGCACTTGACAGGAGGGAGGGACCCGAAAAGAGGAGGATCCAGGCTGCCCTGTGCAAAACCCATGCACAGGGCAGGTAAGTATGACATGTTTGTTATTTTTAAAAGGGGGGGGGGGGGTGAGACTTTAAGATCAGCTAGCTGCTTTATTAAAGTTGCAGCATTCTCATTAAGACTTTGCTCAACATCTCAATACAGGAACTCAAGTTTTCTCTAAAGGCTTGCTGCTCGAAGCATGCCAGACGTTTGCTGTACGCACTGCTCTCATACAAACTGAAGCTCATGTGGACAAGGTCTTATGAATGTACCCTGTATCAATTGTTTGCTTGTAACCGTAAAAAAAAAAAAGAAAAATGTATATCAATTGAAAAAGCTCCAAATAAAATTTAAAATTGATCCGAAACAATTTTCACAAAATTGAAACTCCACGTTATCTGTCTGCACATTTAATTGGATAGAGGTTGATCTAACTTTTGGAAATGACTTTTGCCCCAGTTTTTATAGATCTTATAACAAGCCCAGCATGCAAATTGTTAAGGGATGAAAGTAAAGCTATTGCATTGGCAATGGTGTTTGTTTCTCTAGTTAAAAAAAAATGAATGATTTCTGGAAGTTGGAGCAGAAGTGGGGCTGATGCACACAGCAAACAGATGCTCTTTCTTAATCCCATTTCCCAGGGAATCCTTTTGCTGGGCGCAGCAGCTCCAGTTTTATTTGCTCTGCAATATGTTAATTGCAACCGTTCTATGTAAAAATTTGTTTTAATAATTTATTACTCACATTGATGGGAAAGTCAAATAGTCAGTGACTAGCATACATGAAACATATGATCACGCCATTCCTGTTCAAAAGGGGTTACATTTAGGAAATATGTGCATGGAAAACAACTGTATCTGTTAATGAGACAGCAAGCTTAAATTAGTCACACTTAGGAACTTTATGCAAGTCTCGAAAATATATTGTTTTATTTCAATTTTTCTCTGAAATAGATAACTACTGAAGCATTTCACAATGAATTATTCAATCAGAATGACAAAGAAAAAGTGAAGGTAATATATTAAACAATATTTTTATTTTATTTTGAACAAATGCTTAAGTGAGACTGGTGCTTTAAGAGGTTGAAGGGAGAAGATTTGTCAGCAAACTTTACATTTCTGTAATGATCACCACAATTTAATATAATACTCTTTGGGTTGGTTATTGGCATCAGGGCTGACACAAATCCAGGCTTCAATTGGCTTTTCCCCAAGTGTTTTTGAATATCTTGGTCCAGTAGGTAAAAAAAAATTCTGCTACTTGAAAATCTTTTATTCTTTTGGCAGTATTTTAGTATAAAAGAAGCATTCAGCACTGCAATTCAGGGATGGAGGGAATCTGGCTGTTAATCTGTATGCCAGTGTCACTTCATTCCAACCCGGGCAGAACACAGAATTCACAAGGTTCTCTTGCAAAGGAAACATTGAGAATAAATATGAATTGTGTGTTCTGATTGGAAACCATTCTGATTAGTGAACCAAGAACGGGTCATTAACAGCTAGTCTTCCATCTATCGCTGAGATTTAAAGGCAAACACCTGTCACCTGATATTGTGTGGTGGGTAACCAGTTGAATCATATGCTGGCTTTTGATGTTTAACAATGGCCATCAGTGGTGAGAGGTCTCCACCACAGCTCACAGTTATTCCAAATGGCTGTGGCAATTACAAGGTCCATTTATAGTGGCCTCAGTGGAAGCTGCAAGAGTGACCTTGTGGCTTTTTGGGAAGGGGTAGAGACAAACTACTATAGGAAAATGTCACCATTCGTGAAGATTAAAAAGCCAGCAGATGATTCTTGGGTGGTATGATCACTTTAAGCAAACACTTCAGCCATTTTAACGTGCAAGTTCACCATTACAGAAAATCTGTAAGGTGAACTTGCTCTTGAACCCCTTCCCATTGCACCCAGTCCCCCTAACCTGGAGTCTGGCGATCACCCACACTGACGGATCGTATCGCCGCTGTACAGGTCCGGGGATTTGAAATCCCCACGGCTTTCTCTTTTCTTTTGCCTGCGATGACAAAACGGGTTACTCTGGTTCTGATTGGTTGGCACCGACCAATTAGAATACTCCTAAACATACCTCCTTACGAGGTACGTTTTGGAGATCCGAGCCCCGGACCGGTGAGGCGGCTACCCGATGTCTCCTAGCGGGTGATCGCCGCACTCTAGGTCAGCTGGACATGGGGGGGGGGGGGGTCCTGTGTAAGTTCACATTACAGATTTTTCTGTAAAGGTGAACTTACCCTTTAAGCAATTTAAAGTAAAATTTTTGTCCCTATATCTCGCTGCTCCTACCTTGCTTTCACATTGTTACTAGGGGCTTGACTTTTCTGAACTTCTAGACTAAAGCACACCCACCTACTGTACCCTATGCAATGAGAGTGTTTTTATGGCACTGGTGTCCACAGACAGGAAGGCTATAAATGAGCAGGAATTTAGAGCTGTGGCTTAGTCTAGAAGCTTAAGAAATCAAGCCAGTGGTGACACCAGGATGAGAGGGAATCCAAAGAGATGTTTCTGGTTTTGCAGAAATCTTGTTCTTTTGATGGGACTTTTTTTCCTTTTAGGCTCCATTCCCGTGTGGGACTTGTCATGCAACTTTGGACACAGTTAAATGACAAGTGGCAGCATGTTTTCAGTCGGTGCGCCTTAAAGTTGCAATGACTTTAAAAAAGGTTCTTGCACTACTTTGATGCAACTTGGGTCCAGAGAGTGAAAAGTAGTTACGCTCCAAAGTCGCACTGGGAATCGTGCAACTTATGAGTCCTGCAAGCTTAAATGGAGCCTTAGAAAGACTTTGAATGTGGCTGATGGGTTTACTTTAAAGCAGATTTGTGGCCCCTGAGGTTGGGATTTATCTGGGAAAACAGCTGCCTCCAGTGTCGGTGTATGTGGGCCTGGACATCTACAGCTTTGATCAAGCACCATGCTTTGATTTTTATGCTTTTTATTTTATTTTTTTATGCCTGTAAAAGAAGAAACGTGAAATTGTCAGTTTTGTTTTTTTTAATTTTTGTGTTTTTGTTTTTTTAAAGTAAATCCTTTTGTTTTGTCTGTTTCATATTAAGAGTTATCTCCGTAAAAAAAAAAAAAAAAATTTGCATCTGAAAAAATGCAGCCTCTTATTCTATTAGGCTGGGTTCACACCTATGCGAATTGGATGCGGCTTTCCCCCGCATCCAATTCGCATGACAGGAGCCGGTTCACATATCTCAGTTGCGGATTGGCTTGCACTGTGCGTCTTTGGCTCTGTTTTTCAAGGCTGAAATTCAGGCAAAATTTGGCCCTGATTTGTCCCTGAAATAGAGAACAGGGACGCACTGGACCCCGGCTGAGAGCCGCATCCGTTGGAGGTGTGAACCCAGCCTTAGACACAATGATTACAGAGGTTTGGTTTCACCGATTTATATATATATATATTTTTTTTTATCTAAATGATTCTGATGCTGATCAGAGTTTTTCCATAGGGTTCACATGGCATCGTCCAAGGTAAAATATAAGCAGAGCCGGTTTCATTGGCTTTTATTTAGCAAAGGCAACTATATTGTCAAGAGACCCACTAGATCTGTTGACTACGGATAGCTGGAATTTAAGCCAAAATGGTATTATATAAATGTGTTAAATGTTGACTTCACAATTTGTTCTGCCTTGGCAGGCACTTTGGAAACCTTTTTAAGTATTACAATAACCGCAAATACTAGTAATTATCTTTGTATGCTAAAACAAGGTTTTGAATTAAGGATTCCTACACTCAAGGGAAAATGTAAATGTAGTTCCTGGGAACAGTGCTTATTATTACTAGGGGCTTATTTTTTTTTATTGGATTGGCGCCTTCAAATATCTGCTGATAGCATGTTTGTTGGTTGAATAGACGCCACATTAGTCTCGGTTCACACTGGTGCGCTGTGCGACATCGCATGTGATTTGCAACGCGCTGCTGTGCGATGCAAATTTAGCCATACAGATTGTATGGCTGAATTTGCATCGCATTCGGACCAAAGTCGTGCAGGACTTATTCATGTCCGAACTGACAGTTCTCACTGCGATGTGCTAACTGATCTGGGGGTTAACATTAACTTTGTACTGACACTACCAGCGGTTCGCATATGGCAGTGTGAACCACTGTGCGATTCAGGTGTGATGCGGGAACCCGCACTGGATTCGCAGGGTTCCCGCATCGCACCAGTGAGGCCACGATTTCGACTCTATTTTAGGCAATGCCTGTGTAAACTTGAGGTCTATGGACCTCAACTCGCATCAAAGTCGGACCAAAGTAGTACAGGGACTACTTTGTAGTTATAAATGGTACTCATGGAAAATCATGGTGTACAACTTGTCATGCGATTTTTTTTTTATTTTTTTTTCTCAGTCCTAAGTCGCAGGGCAAGTCGCACAAGTGTGAAAGGGGCATTAAGGTTTTTTTATGTGTATTCTGATGCTATGCGGATTCTTTTGGTGTCAAGCTGGAAGAAGATATTGAATCGAATTTAGGGCTTGATACTGGCTATCGGGTATCTGATGATGTTCACATTATTTTATTAAGCTGTTATCTTGCATGATAATGACATGTCCAGGTACAATTCTGAGGACTATTTGATTTTTGTATCAGTATTTGGAAATTGTTATCTAGAGTTGTCCTATTTTACATCAGTTGTGTTTGCTTTGTTTTTTTAATCCCTCCTAGCCAATAAGACCTTTTATGAGATTTAGAAACCCTTCTTGTCCTCAAGTCTGTATATTTGCAATAATCCTCATTTTTCTATATCTTTTTAGCAAACCCCAATTCAGCATTTTGTGACATTAAGCAGATTATTTCTTTCCTGTCTTTTATAGTTGGCTCTCTGTCATCAGAAGATCATGACTTTGACCCTACAGCTGAAATGTTGGTACATGATTATGATGATGAGAGAACTCTTGAAGAAGAAGAAATGAAGGAAGACGGAAAAAACTTCAGCTCAGAAATTGAAGATTTAGAAAAGGTTTCCATTAGCTTGATTTTTATGTAATATAATATATATTTTTATGAATTGTGCTTAAAGTAATTGTAAAGCTTTGATTCTAAAAAACAAACATGTCATACTTGCCTCCACTGTGCTAGTTTTGCACCTAGTGGTCCCGATCCTCCTCTTCTGGAGTCTAGGATGCATTAAGGGGGAAAAACGCCAGGGTTTACAACCCCTTTGACTACTTCCCGCCCAGCCTATAGCAGAATGACAGCCGGGAAGTAGTTCAGTTCTCCTGACTGGGCGTCGTATGACGTCCAGCAGGATAACAAGCCAGCACACGCCCGCAGGCGATCAGTGTTGTGGCGTGTCCGACTGACAGACCACAACTCCAATCTAGGTAAAGAGCCTCTGATAGAGGCTCTTTACCAGGTGATCAGCTGTGTCCAATAACAGCTGATCACAGTGTAAACTGGAAAAGCCGTGTATCTGCTTTTCCTCTATCGCATCTGACAGACACGAGTAGAGGAGAGCCAATCGGCTGCTCTCCTGCCGGGGGGGGGGGGGGTCGGCACTGAATCCCGAGAATGCCCACCAGGGATACCCGCCAATGATGACTGCCAGGTATGCCCACCCACGACCACCAGGGATGCCAATCGGTGCCCATTAGTAATTCCTGCTAGTGCCTCCCAATCAGTGATGCCTATCAATGGCATTCTTTATTTTTTTATTTGTTTAGCAAAAAATAAAAACCCCAGTGGTGATTGGCCCTTTAAACTGATCTGTGGTCAGCTGTGTCCAAGCAGCACACGCCCGGGGGCTGGGGTTCTGGGAGGATGTCAATAGACACCCTTCCCGGAAATGAGCAACCATGCTGTAGCCATCATTCGGCTATAGCACAGTTGGCAAGAGGTTAAAGCGGTACTCAACCCAAAACTAATATTGCAGCTTACCAATCATTAGATGTTGTGGTTGCATCAGTTTTCTTTTCTTAGGCTTCCCCCCCCCCCCCTCTGTTTTTCACCTGATCTAGCAAGTAACACATCTCCTTATGCAGTACAGTTCTAATCATTGCTGCTATAATCTAGGCATATTATCACATGGCAGACTTGGTAGCAGGTCAAAACTGTCCCTCTGTGAAGCATTACATTTTTAATTATTTATTATTATTATTTTTTTATAAAGTAACTTTCTCTGCTGTGTGGGGTCTGTCTTGCAGGCTTATTTGGATAAGATTATTTTTTTTCAAAATTGTTTTCTTTGGCTCACATGAACACTAATTTTAAAATGTGCTTTGCAGGAAGGAAACATGCCTTTGGAAGATTTATTAGCCATTTATGTCTACGAGCCTGCAGATCCAGTTATGGCAGGATCCAGCGTTGGCAGCTCTCCCAGCGAGTTGGCTGATGAGCTCCCTGACATGACGCTAGATAAAGTAAGTAGCAACAAACTTTAGGCCTCTTGGTCCAACTTTGACATGTGGTATTTAAAAAAAAAAAAAAAAGTAAAACCTTAATCTATAACCAAATTAACAGGGATAGAGCAAAAATAGGGGGTTCTAGTCATTTCAAGGTGCAGTTGACGTAAAAGGACATGTTTTCAGTTATTCAGAATTTTGTAATTTTTGACAGAGTGATTTTCTGGGTTCCGTCTCCTGCTGTTGCCAAAATGAGAGTTTTTGGTGTGTGTGTTTTTTTTTTTTTTTTTTGTTTTGTTTTTTTTGTCTGTTGGACCCAGGTCTTGTATCCTTGAGACTTATTTCTGGTGTCCCTAAGTGTTTCCCAATCAGAAATATAGTTTTTTGGTAGCCTGCCCTTAGTATTGCCCTTTCATGCAATAAATCCATGAAATTTACTATATTGCCAAAAGCATGTTTACATCGCCTCCTCCAACTTTTTGAGTTGAGGCATTTCAAGTGAAGGGTACGATGAATGCTGCAACACACAGACCTTTTGGACATTTGTGCTCTTCATACTATTTGGGTAAAATCCTTTTTTCTGTTCTGTACTGTGTCCCTGTGCACAAAGGTAGCTCCATAAAGACACAATTGGGTAGATTTACTAAAGACAAATCCACTGTGCACTTGGAAGTGCAGTCGCTGTAGATCTGAAGGGAAGCTCTGCTGACTTCTATCATCCAATCATGTGCAAGCAAAAAATGCTGTTTTTTATTTTCCTTACATGTTCCCCTCAGATCTACAGTGACTGTAATTCCAAGTGCACTTGTAGTGCACAGTGGCTTTGCCTTTAGTAAATAAACCCCAATGAGTTTGGTGTGGAGGAACTTGAGCCCTGACTTCAATCCCTAGAAAGCCTTTTCAGAAGAGTGGAGACTGTTATCTGCAAAGGGGGTGGGGTGGGGAGATTAGGAATGTGATGTCCATCAATCTCATAACTGTGCAAGGGTCAGGTATTCACAAACATTTGGCCATTATAATGTAGCTGGAAAGGTTATTTACTATACTATACTATACCTCTTGATTGCAGTGGAACAGTTGGTAGCTCTATTTCTGTCTTCTCAGGAGGAAATTGCAAAGGACCTTTTGTCAGGTGATGATGAAGAAACGCAGTCTTCAGCTGATGATTTGACTCCATCCGTCACGTCACACGAAACACCAGACTTTTTTCCTCGACCTTTAAGATGTAAGCATTTAAAATATTCTTTTACCTACAGTCAGAACTCTTTAGAAAAAAACAAATAAAAAATATATGATCAGTGAATTTTTCCATTGATGGACACAGGAATGCAGAAACATTTGGTTTATACTGCCTCCTACAGAGGTTGGAAAATTGACAAGCATGAAGCTATTTTTGCTAGATTTCTCACTTCATTTTTTTATTTTTTTTTATTTTTTCCTTGGTGACTTTAATGAAGTTTCCTTGCTACATTTCTTCTTGAGTTGCTATATAGATTGTGGTTTCCTCAGCAAAAACTTTGGAGACCATACCTGGACCCCACAGGACTGGACATGTAGGGCTAGCATGGAAGGTGTCCTTTAGGCATTGGGCTTTTTGTGGTGCTTTCCAGACCTTTGTTTACTGTTAGCTGCGGAGCACTTTCCAGGACCAGAACCATGGCAAAAACGTACTTGTGAATCTGAAGACTCGCTTGGTAAATAAAGATAGTGAGGTAGCTCCTGGGGCTCCAACTATTTGCACCAATAGGTGTCACTTAAAATTTGAGGCTGCTTTTGGGCATCCTAACGGTTTCTGAATTTCTGTCCCTTTTAATAGATGATATAAAACCTTTTTTATATTTCCCATAACATTTTTTTTTTTTTCTTTTTATGGCGTACATTGAGGGACACAGGTCCCACCTGTCTATTATTATTATAATTATTATAGACAGGTGGGACTTGTGTCCCTCAATGTACGCCATTATTTTTATTTATTTTTTTTTTTTTTGCTGGTCCTTTAGTACTGCATACTCGCCAAACTGAGGCATGATCCATAGAGGAGGGGTTATACAAGGGCTTGCTTAATTTTTCGGTTTCCCAGTGTGCAAGCCTCCGTAGGCGGCAATATAACCCAACTGTTTCTGAATTCTTTCGTTCCCCAGTGAATTCCAATGTCCATATCTAGGATTCTCCATATCCTCACATGTAATATTACTGTAATGTTGGCTAAACTGAAATAATATGCAGACATCTTTCTGGTGTCCATGGCAAAAAAAATTTTTATTTTCTGTGATTGATTGCTGAAAATGTTCTTAAGCTGAAAAAAAAAAGAATGCTAATGCAGCCACAACAGCTGAAGGTTTTATAAAAAGGGTGTTGCTTATATCTCTAAAGAGCACTAAGAGGCATGTTACAAAAATACCTTCCTAAAATTGGTCCACATTTTTTTTTAATATCAATGTGATTACTAAATATTTGAGCTTTAAAAGAAGAAAGTAACCTTGCCCATTTTATTCTAAATTTGTCTTTAACCTTATGTGTAGCAAATACAGCATATGATGGCGATAGAGAGTGGGAAAGTGAGGATTTGGAAACAGAAATTGGAAATTCTTCAGAAGATTTAAGAAAGGTAAGTGTGTGTTATGGGCTTTTCCATCACTGCTTGTGGATAAAGGTATCGGCTGCTGGGCTGCATTTTATTATGCCACTGTTCACAAATGTTTGCTTCAACTTTGCTAAATGTAGAAAGAGGGGGTTCCTCATTCAAAAGACTTTGATTTGATGGTAAATGGTGTTTTTATCTTTCTGTGTCTTTTAGGAAATAATGGTTGGTTCACAGTATCAGGCAGAAATCCCACCTTTTCAGGGACATTGCATGGCAGGTTTATCTGGTAAGTGGATGGAAATTTCATCTTGCAGCATTTTGTAAACAATACTTTGGAATGTATTGTGAAATGTCTGGGGAAAGCTTTTGTAAGGCAGGCCATACACAATGCAAATTTATTTTTCCTGCAACCACAGGTTGCCCCATCAACACAGCGCTGACAGGGGAATCCCTCCTGCCGAGAGAAGACAATGATCCTCCCTCATAGCTATAGTAGCCGCTAGCAATAATTGCAAGAGAATCCTGTAGGCTGTTTGTACCCAAGTTGATAAATTGATCAACTTTGTACACTCAGCCTGCCCATTAACGTTTTTAAATCTGGTTTGAACTGTGTATGGCCAGCCTTAATCGCACAGAGAGGGTGGCATAAATAAAGACTACATAATATTTGTTTATAAAATGCATTACAGACTACGAACACCAAGATCAGTTGATCTGGAGTCCTGAAGTTGTTCCAGAGAGCAAAGTGGAGGCTTTTCTGTTGGAAACCATGAAGATGGACAAGAAGATTATGCACAATAGAGTATCAGATGGGGTCATCAAAGATAACGAACAGGTGACTTATTCTTTTATATGTTGAGGGATTTTTTTTTTTTTTTTACATAGTAACTCTGGGCAACAAAGTCTGCTATGTTGCACTTGAAATATGGATATTGGCAATTGAAGATCTGCTCTGTTTTTGTTTCTGTAAACCAGTTTGGCAGCCTTCTTGTACGCCAAACATCCTGTTACCTTTTGAGAGAGCTTTTGCTGCCATATTGGAGATTGAGTGGAGATTTACTGGAAACTGCCCTGTTCAGGTCTGTAGTCACGTTACAAAATAACGTTGGCTTGCCACCCAAGTCAATTCTGGCATTTCTCTCCTATGTGTAAAAATCATCCATTTTTATTTTTATAATTTTTTTTTTTTTTTTTTAGAAGAGACCCTAGGGCAGGGATCTCCAAATTACGGCCCTCCAGCTGTTGCAGAACTACACGTCCCATGAGGCATTGTAAAACTCTGACATTCACAGACATGACTAGGCATGTCAACTGGAGGGCCATAGTTTGGAGACCCTTGCCCTAGGGAATAAAATGGCGGTCATTGCAATTTTTTATGTCACAGGGTATTTGTGCAGCATTTTATTTAAAACGCAATTTTTATTTTTTATTTTTTTTTGAGGAAAATAACACTTTCATGAATTTAAAACAAAACAATATTCCCCAATTCTTTTTTGTATAATGTGAAAGATGTTATGCTGAGTAAATAGATATCTAACATGTCAAGCTTTAAAATTGCGCATGCTCTTAGAATGGCACCAAACTTCAGTACTTAAAAAATCTCCAAAGACTACACTTTAAATTTTTTTTACAATTAGAGGATGTTTAGCACTAGACTGCTCTCGCTCTAGTGTTCGCAGTAATACCTCACATGTGTGGTTTGAAAGCTATTTACATATGCGGGCACGACCTACGTATGCGTTCGCTTCTGCGTGCAAGCATGATGGGATTGGGGCGCTCAAAATTTTTTATTTTTAAGCTTTCCCTTTTTTTTTTTTACGTTTTTTTTTTTTTAATCCTATTACAAGGACTATAAACATCCCTTGTAATAGGAATATTGAAAGACAGGTCCTATTTACAGAGAGATTTGGGATCTAGGTCCCCACATCTCTCCTCTATGCTGGAAAGCCTGAGATCCAAATAAAATCCATCTCTGGCTTTCCAGTTAAAAAATCAGCAGTGTTTACATTTGCCTGAGCCGGAAGCGACGTCATAACACCGCTTCTGGCCTCTGAGGGTCATGGAGATGGCCGGGACCCTACCGTCGCCTGTAAAGGCAGCTAAACGGCCACTATGATGGCTTTACATTGCAGGGAATCGCCGGCTGAAAAAACACAATATCTGGTTGATGCCTGCAGGCATTATCCAGATAGCTCCACTCAAAGTCCCTATCGTCCTATGATTTTGACCCAGGGGAAGTGGTTAACACTACAGGAGACTGCCACTGTTATGTTCAGAATGTTCATGAGCAGAATTATTCAATCATATGGTTGAATTTTAATTCACTGTGTCATTTCCATTTTGCAGGCTCTGCATGAGCTCTTCAAGTGTGAATACGACTTCCCAGAGGCAATGGAAAGGTTTTGCAGTAGAGGAGCGTTACATGGTAAGAGCTCAAAGATTGCATTGGTCATTGCCAGCAATGTAGAATTTTCCTTTTATTTTTTTTATAAATCGGGTAGAAGTATATTGAAGAGTCAACAAGCCATACAAAGAAAAGAAAACTTTCCGGAGTCCATGTATAATATTATGCACCATCCACGAAAAACAACCAAACAGTATTTTGTCACACTACAATACATAAAAACCAAAAAAGAAAAAATGCAGCACTTGATCAAATTAAGTTGTGTTACCAACAATACTGAATAAAAAAAAAAAAATCAAGTGATAATGTCCCCCACGTGAAGAAATACTGTAATAACAGGAACACAGTGAAAACCAAAAAAGTCTGGTATCAATGAACAATGTCAGTAGATTAATATTTCTAAGACCTCATTAGGACAGAAGACATCGGTGAAGACGTGTTAAGGAAATCTTGTGAGGAGACCGCCAACAATTGCATGAAGGCTTACAGGTTGGACTTAAGCATATACCTCTTAAGTCAAACGGGTGTGGTGATCTACACCCTTGATGATGTAGAACCAACAGCAATCTGGATAGCCACGATCACACTAGAACTTAAATGGTACTGGTCTCCAGTGTATTCCCAAACAGATAGGAAATATAGTTCAGATGGTGAGGAGGCCAGGGAGCATTAACATGCTCACACGATGAAACCAAAATAGGAAAAAAAAGGTTCCACATAGTGTGATAACGTTTTAAAATTGTTTTATTAATAAAGGTAAAAAAAAGTTTGACACTCACATTACAAATGCGATCAGCAATAAAAAAAACATAAGATGGCACAATGGTGATGGCAGAACTCCACCCGACACATTTAGTCTGATTAGACGTCATCTGGGGTATGAGTAACAGCCGTCACCAGTGTGCTTGTATAGATAATGTGGCCCCAAATTAAATCGCCGCCTAACCGGAAGTTCCGGTAGGATAAACGTCACTTCCGTCTGGAATAAAATTGAAATATCCTTGAAAAAGACAAATGCTGAGATCTAATAAAAAAGGCATGTTAACCATGGAAAAATAAATACAAACAGTGCCCCTACCGAAGCGCGATCAGCCACAACATCAGAACACGGAAGATGAGTATGACCAAACCTCATTACTGAGTGAGTCCATGCGTCGTCACTTCCGGATAAAACCGGAAGTAGACGCGTGTCAAGCCTCGCTTTGAATAGCGGTAAAAACAGACACGCGGAGGTCACATGGAAAACGTAATGACGTCACGCGCATCAACGCGCACAACGGACTGGGGTGACACTCTGCTCGGAAACAATGCTGGGAAGATCCATGTGGGGGATTTATCCAAATAATCCACATAAAAACAGATTCAAGTTGGAGCCACATCAGTCTCATTATATACAACATTGAATTGCATAAAATAAAGACAGATAATAAAATGTGCACATCTTAATGAATATAATCAAGTAAACAGTAACAATGTTATCACAAGGGTAAATTTATTATATTTACAAGGGTAAAATATTAGTAAACGGCCATTAAAAAAATGGCAAAATCATGATTTATTTATAAAGGCATTTATGTCCCACTCCACATTCATTCTGAGTGCAGAGTGGGACTGTAACTGATATATCCAAAACGTTTCAAGTCTAGAGACACCCCTAGTAGAAGCCCCCCCCCCCCCCCCCTCCAGGGGGGAATAAATCTATCAATGACCATAAATTCTGTACTCCTGGGATCTCGATTGTGGAATTTTCGATAATGTCGAGGGATAGTATGTTAAATACTCGCATTCCTTATTTTTGCAATATGTTCAGCAACCCTGATGGAAAACGCATGTATGGTACGACCAACGTACTGTTTGCCACAAGGGCAGGTCAAAAAGTTCGCAACATTTGTGGTGGCGCATGTACAGAATTGTTAAATGGGATATGTGCATTTGGTGACAGTGGATGAAAACTCTCTTTATCCCCACATCCTCTACAGATGTTATACTGGCACACTGCATTTCCTACATGGATAGTACCCAATTAAATTGTGAAAAAAGGATGTTCTAACAGGTTGGTTGATAACATTGGGAGCAATCTTACTCCTTAGGGAAGGGGCTCCTCTATATAAATGACTTTTGCTCTTTCTGGAAGTAGTGTACCCAAAATCTGATCACTTTCAACACACCCCAATGACATTCAACAATAGATTTAATCTGTTTGTGTTGAACTAAAAAAGATGTCCACACCGACCATTTAAAGGATTCATCTGGATCTTTCTGAGGATTGACAGCAAGCAGAGATGCACGTTCGATTTTTAAGACACGATGAAGGTCTGTATCCACTTCATCCTGTCTATAGCCCTTATCAAGGAACCTCTGTCTTAATACGTTAGCTTGGTCTTAAAACATATCAATGTCGGAACAGTTCCTGCGTAAATGCAGAAACTGAATCTTGGGGACTGAAAGCAACCAGGATTTATGATGACAACTGTTAGTTGGAATAAATCCATTGCAGTCTGTAGGTTTAAAGTAAGTGCTAAACTTAAATTGACGTGCACATAATTTAATTTCAAGGTCCAAAAAATTAATCTTGGCCTGACTGAATTTATAAGATAAAACAATGCCTCCTATTGTTCATATTAAGAGACGAGAAAAATTGAGACAAAGATTCAGGGGTACCATCCCATAGGAGGAGGATGTCGTCAATATACCTGGCTCACAAAATGAGCTGGGGTCTATGTTCGGCATAGATGACATCCTCCTCCCATTTGGCCATAAACAGGCTGGCGAGACTGGGGGCAAATTTTGCCCGCATAGCCACGCCCTTCTGTTGCAATATTATTTTGTCGCACTACAATACATAGTTCAGTAAACATTTATCCCTCATGCACATCAGTACACCAAGTATCGTCGCTTGTGAAAATCAAGCGCCTGCCAAACATTCCCTCCGTCTCTTTAATCTCAGGAGACCAGGGGTCAAATGTCTTTATACCGTAGTAACAATCTGGGCCAAATTAAGTCCACAGGGGCCAACCCTGGTATTGCCAACCAACCGCCCCACACTTTATCAAATTTATATGGGTTACCTCTATGTTGGTATATTTAACGTTTCGTATCTAAGGGTGGTGCCCATTTAATCTACCCACATTTGCATGGAGGGTACAGTCTGTGTAATCCAGTGCATCAGGACAAGTTTACAGGCCTGAAAGAGAACCCTGCCAGCGGCCTCTCTAATGTGTGTATCCTGTATTGCTTCCTCCAGCACACCCAGAAGAAATGTAGAATTTCAGTTAACACCTTTTTGTTACACTAAAGTTTATATGGTAGATTTATTAGGCTTCTGCCTAATAATAAAAAATAAAATAAAAAAAAAAGTGTTTGTTTCTGTGCAAGGTGTTGAGCTAGGGAATTTACACCAGTTCCTGCTAGCCTAATGTACTAAATATAGGCTTTATTATATATATATATATATATATATATATATATATATATTATATATATATATATATTATATTATATTTTTTTTTTTATTTTTTTTTTTTAAAGTCTGCAACTACAAACACTGCAGCTGCTGACTTTTATTAAGGGCGCTTACCTGTCCAGCGAGCCCGCCATGTCGGCCCCCCGAGGCCGTTCCGTCCATCGGATCGGGTGTCGGCGCCACCATCCTAACTAAGGGTAACAGGCAGTGGAGCCTTGCGTCCTAAGTAGGAAACAGGCAGTTTCCTACTGCACATGCGCAAGTCGCACACCACTTTCTGAATGGCCCTGTAGTTTTCTGGGACACACACATGACCCAGAAGACAATGGGGCCGCTCGCCGAAGAGGAGGAAGTGAAGGAACAGCGCTGCTGAATAGGAAGAGGCAGATTAGGAAGACTGCCTAGCAACAGGCATTTCTGCTAAGTAAAAACAATTGTTTGTTTTTTTTTATATATTTTTTTGTAGAATGTTAATGTCATTTTTAACTTTAGGGTGGACCTCCGCTTTAAGTGCTCTTTTTACAGACCTGCCATGTTTGCAATATGCCAGTCGGAAATTGGTGCTAAATCTCTGTTTTGATGTAGCGTGCCACTAGCTAACTACTTTTTCTGGCAGACATTCTGGCTCATCAGTATGTTTGATGATCTGGGGGTGACAATTAGGGCTGTAAGAGTAGATTACTACACCCGTTACTGCCTTTTTCATATCGCATTTGGAGTGGCTTAGCTAGGGAAGTGATGTATATAAGTGTGTGTGTGTGTACTGTGTTCTCTGCTCTAACCATAGTTTTCTGAATGCTGCTCCAGTGCCAGCTCTTCTAGGCCTTGTTTTGATGGTGAGTGCTGATTGCCTTTGGTGCATGGCCAGCTTAAAGAGTGGGGACTATTTAGCCTTCCCTCTGCTCATCCTCAAGTCTTTGTCATCCAAAAAACAGGGCCGTGTTCCTACCTAATGTAAAACATCTGTTTCTATCCTTAAATATAGATTAAGCACAGAAAGGTCTACCTCCACTGATTTTTTTTTTTTTTTTCCTTCAGAAGAGTTCAAGCCTTGGACTGAGGAAGAATGTAGACATTTTGAACATGCACTTCTAATCCATGGGAAAGATTTTCATCTAATACAGAAAAATAAGGTAACTATATTTCAGATTGTATTAGTGTGCAATGAATGTGACTAGATTGTACATTGATTTGTAATAACAGGGCTGTGCATCAATGGTGCTGGTGATTGCACATAAGACATTTTTCAGCATTTTGGATATCTTCATTCATTCTGTGCTAATCATTTTCTGCCACACTGTATCAACTAAGCTTAGAACTCTTGGCAGAGTGAGCACAGACAAGCCCTTTCATGGCCCACCTCAATGTATGGCTAATTTTATAGTCACATACTGCTTCTTAAGTGTCACTCTAATGACATTTAAAAATGATATGGCGTGTGTGTGTGTGTGTGTGTGTATATAAAAAAAATTATATTGTATGTTCTCACAAAAGTGAGTACACCCCTCACATTTTTGTAAATATTCTATTATATCTTTTCATGTGACAACACTGAAGATATTACACTTTTGCTAAAATGTAAAGTGGTGAGTGTACAGCTTGTATAACAGTGTAAATTTTCTGTCCCCTCAAAATAACTCAACACACAGACATTAATGTCTAAACCGCGTGCAACAAAAGTCAGTACACCCCTAAGTGAAAATTTCAAAATTGGACCCAAAGTGTCAATATTTTGTGTGGCCACAATTATGTCCCAGCACTGCCTAAAGCCTCTTGGGCATGGAGATCACCAGAGGTTCACAGGTTGTCACTGGAGTCCTCTTCCACTTCCACTCCTCCATGACGACATAACAGAGCTGGTGGATGTTAGAGAACTTGCGCTCCTCCACCTTCTATTTCAGGATTCTCAATAGGGTTTAGGTCTGGAGACATGCTTGGCCAGTCCATCACCTTTTACCCTCAGCTTCTTTAGCAAGGCAGTGGTCGTCTTGGAGGTGTGTTTGGGGTTGTCATGTTGGAATGCTGCCCTATGGCCCAGTCTCTGAAGGGAAGGGATCATGCTCTGCTTCAGTATGTCACAGTACATGTTGGCATTCATGGTTCCCTCAATGAACTGTAGCTCCCCAGTGCTGGCAGCACTCATGCAGCCCCAGACCATGACACTCCCAACACCATGCTTGACTGTAGGCAAGACACACTTGTCTTTGTACTCCTCACCTGGTTGCCACAACACACACTTGACATCATCTGAACCAAATAAGGTTATCTTGGTCTCATTAGACCACAGGACATGGTTTCAGTAATCCATGTCCTTGGTCTACTTGTCTTCAGCAAACTGTTTGCAGGCTTTCTTGTGCATAATCTTTAGAAGAGGCTTCCTTTTGGGATGGCCATGCAGACCAATTTGATGCAGTGTGTGGCGTATGGTCTGAGCACTGACAGGCAGTTATTTTGAGGGGACAACAAATTTACACTGTTCTACAAGCTGTAAACGCACTACTTTACATTGTAGCAAAGTGTCATTTCTTCAGTGTTGTCACATGAAAAGATAGAATAAAATATTTACAAAAAGGTGAGGGGTGTACTTACTTTTGTGAGCTACTGTGTGTGTAGAATGAATATATAGGAACTAAACCCATTGATTTAACTGAAAAATGAAATGTGCAACCTTCAAATGGCTAATGTCATAACCAATCACATGTTCAGCACCATGGCAACTGCTGATCATACATTGGCTAAGATGGCAGCTTCTTTAGCGGAAAATAGGAGCATTATGTATGTAAACGTAAAAAAATCAGCAAATCTAGAGTTTCACTTGACGTGCACATTTGTAACATTTCTAGGTCCCGAGTCATCTATTCTAAGCTGTCAAAATAATCATCTGTGAAGGTGCAAAAGCAGCTGCTCATTCAAGCTGCCTTCAGACCAGTTCAAGAATGTGTCATTCAGATCTTTAATTCCCATGATGACAGCCTGTGACTGGCAGGTCTAGAGTGGGAAGAGCTGAGTACCCTCACTAATTTTGTTTTGATTGTTGCCCTGCTGATTCCTTCAGTGGCATATGGTAATGGTTTTTGAAAAGCTGTGACTGTCCAGAAGCTTTTTTTTTTTTTTTTTTTTTTTTTTTGATTGAAGCTCTCATTATTTTACCTTCTTCCACTACCCAGGTGAGAACCCGCACAGTAGCTGAATGTGTAGCTTTTTATTACATCTGGAAGAAATCGGAGAGATATGACAATTTTGCCCAGCAAACTAGATTTGGCAAGAAAAGATATCACCATCATCCTGGAGTAACGTAAGTTGATTTTAGTCTGGAGATGTATATGTATGTTGACGTGTTTAAATTGGGTTACAGCGTTTTTGCATTCCTGAAATTATGCCAACAACCAATAATCGATAATCCCAGGGATTGTTTGTCACCTTGTGTGAAGCCTGTGATGGGTTGGTTTGCTCACTAAGCGGAAGGCTCAGCCACATGATTTTTTACTGTTTTAGTCTGCACCTGTAAAAGGAAACCATAACTGAATAATATTTAGGTTGCTGTAGTCTCCATCAGATGCCCACATGACAGGGTAACAATGAGAGGGCACATTTAGGCTGTCCATACACTATACAATTTTCCTTTAGATTTACCAAAATATGAGGTACAACCTAAACACTTTCAATGTGTGTGCAATCAGGCAGGCCCTTGCACTACATAGTTAAAGGTAAATCTAAAGGAACTTGAATAAGAAAATTGTATAATGTATGGCCAGCTTTAGGATAAGGGGATAGAGCATTGTTAACAAAACAAACTGCCTGAACAAGAATCTACATGGCAGGATCACAAGGTGTGTGTTTGTTTATTTTTATTTTTTTGACAGCTGTTGGTTTCGAAAAATGAAAAGCTTTTAAAATCACATTAACCATTTATCCACTTCTGCTCCGGAAGATTTTACCCCCTTCATGACCAGGCCATTTTTTGCACTGTGTTACTTAAACTGCTAATTGCTCGGTCATGCCACTCCTGTACCCAAACAAAATGTAGATCATTTTACACACAAATGGAGCTTTCCTTTGGTGGTATTTGATCACTACTGGGTTTATTTTTTGTGATTTAAAAAAAAAAGACTTTCTGCTATAAAACCAATCCAATAAAAAAAGCTAATTTCTTCATAAATTTTGGCCAAAATGTATTCTGCGCCATGCTTTTGTTTTAAAAAACAAAATCCCATTAAGTGTGTATTGATTGGTTTGCGTGAAAGTTATAGTGCCTACAAACTGTGCAAAAAGTGTGTGTGTGTGTGTGTGTGTTTGTGTGTGTGTGTGTGTGTGTGTGTTGTGTGTGTGTGTGTGTGTGTGTGTGTGTGTGTGTGTGTGTGTGTGTGTATGTGTATGTATATATATATATATATATATATATATATATATATATATATATATATATATATATATATATATATATATATATATATATAAAAAAATTATACTAGTAATGGTGGCGATCAGTGACATAGTGGGACTGTGATAGTGCACTAACTGCCACTGACATCACCGGTGATCAGTGCTAATAATCTGCACTGTCGCTATACTAATGGCACTGGCTGGAAAAGGGAGTGTTCTCTCTGTTCAGAGCCCTGTTTGCACACAGCCTATCAGCAGGTCCCGGCCATGATTCATTGGCTGGGATCTGCTGTTAGGCTTCCGCGGTGTACAATCCCCCCACCCTAAACCAGGAAGCAGGCCGTGATGTATGGTCTGCAGTACATTGCGAGCAGACAGTCCGCAAGTGGTTTGAAGCTGATGTAAAACTTGATGGTTAAATCCTCATACAAGATTTAATAATAGTTTTACATTGCTTTTAACCCCTAAGGGCTCATTTACACGTGATTGACAACCCTGCGGATGAGCTACATTTTTAGTGCCCCTCAACTGCTCCCCCTTTTGCTGCAGAGGCAATGGCCTATGGTGTACAGTAGCAGTGCAGATTTTTAGCACTGTCAGCTGAACTCGCACAATTTTTAAACCCGCATTTCCGTGCGTGTTCACAGGCGATTTGAAAGACCTCTGCGTGGGTTCATGCACAGATGTCTATTGAAATCACCCAGAAGTTGCCAAAAGTAGTGCAGCAACTACTTTTGGGAATCGGTGCTGCGCCACAAAGTCAGTGTTGCACCGATTCAGATGGTGCTGTTGCCGGCAATAGGCTCAGATTTGGTATGAGATTTGACAAGTCAAATCGGTCCGATGTGAATGGGGGCTTAAACCTGGAAGCTGATTGGTTTCTATGCACAGCTGCACCTGATTTTACACCCTCCAGTAAATCAACCACATTGCTACATAGAAAATCTTTTCCCAGTGGATCGACCGATCTGTTTTGTTCAGCTGAATTTTAGCCACATCTGATCTGCTAGTTTGTCACTTGTTTCCATGTGAATTCACTGTTCTTTCTTGTATTTAGGGATTACATGGACAGATTGGTAGATGAAGCAGAGGCACTTGGAGGAGCTGAGCATCCATCGGCCTTAACCTGCCAGAATAGGTCCGAGTCCATGCCTGATACCCAGCTTAACATTCTGAATATAACTGCGAACGACCTTACAGGTGGGTCATCTTTGCAATTAACTTTTTATGCGCTGTAAAATAGGATGTGTATAGGACAGTGCAGAGTGTGTTTACTGCGTACCTGAGAAGCAGCATTAGATATATATTTACAGTTGTCTGTTCCTTGATTCTTTCAGCACTGACGCACAGCGTGGCCAACGTATGCAATTCTACAGACGTAAACTGTTTAAATGATGGCTTCCCATCGCTAGACTCGTTGCCGCGAGGCTCAGTGAACCACGTGCCTGTCGGCACAGAAGACCTGCTCAACCTGCCCAGCAATGGCGAAAGTGATTGCTTTACCTTGTTTGAGACTGGATTTTATCCTCCTGACCTCAACCCGGTGAGCTTATGTGGCGAGGAAACGGAGAGGCCGGCAAAAAGGATAAAAATGGGGATTTCCGTCCCAGAACCCTTCATCAACGACGTGTCTGTAAATAACTTAAGTGTAGACTTTGACAACCATGCGCACCATATTACCAGTGCCAAAATGGCTGTATCCATGGCAGACTTCAGCAGTCTTTCTGCAAATGACACAAATAGTTTTATAAGTTCGCACACACTACACCATACAGCCCTGCAGTCGGAGTGACTCCATCCTCCTACGAACGTTCTGTTTTGGGGACGCAGCCGCCGCAAAATCTGATCATAAACTTCGGGTTTGCTTAGTCTTTCACTGGAAGTTTGAACTTTTCACTATGACATCAGTGATGTCTTTGTATGTAAAGAACTATTTCTTGATTTTTGTCAAGAATTTAACTTTTTTTTTTTTTTTTTTTTTGGTCCATTTAATGGGAAAATGACAATGTTCGGCAGAGTTGGGAACTCGGATTATGATCTGGGAAAGCAGCTTTTAGGCTTAACTTCTATTTTTTTTCTTTCTTTAAAATTTTGGTAGATAAACTTGGTCTCCATCAAAAAAAAAATAAAAAAAAAAGAAGAAAAAGTAAACCAGCACAGGTTCAGGATCTAAGTAGGCGACTCTTGATGTAAGCTTTTGTTTTACAGCAGAGTTCAGTGGATAACCAATGTTTACAGGTACCAGTCCCTTCCCTGCTAAATGTAGCATTTTATTTTTATTTTTTTTATTTAAAGCAGGGCTGGAAATTCTAATTTGAACTGCACAGTCTCACCCCTTCACAATGTGTTTTTTTGTTTTTTTCTTTTTATTTAAGCATACCATTTCATAAGAGATATAAAAGAAGAGCACTTGAGCTGATCCCAATACCAGCAACTACAGCTGGTGCATGGGACAGTATACACTTCACCATGTTGTTTTTTTTTTTTGGATAAATACACAATGTTCTTTATACTGCCAGAGTGGATCTGTGTACCGTAGCTGAATGTGTCCTCTTCTGTCTCTTTTTGCGGTGTTGTATTTTTCACCGGGAGAAAGGGAGTGCTACTTGTCCAATATTTTTTATTTTTTTTTTTTATTTTGAAAATTGTAAAAAAGGAAAAAGATTTTTTACACATTAATCTGTGTATCTTTTATGAGTAAGCAGATATTGTCCAAGCTTAAAGTGTATGTCGAGGTGTTCCCAAATTTACCCCAAGACCTGTATATTCCTCTTTAATGTCACGTCCCAGCATTTTTTTTTTTTTCTTGTATCCTGCTGTGAGAAATGGCTTTTTATTAAAGCGGAGTTCCACCCAAAAGTGGAAGCTCTACTTATCTCATCACCACCGTGCAATCACTCAGAAGTTTGGCCCCCTTCCTCCTTCCCCCGCAGCCAGGCCATTTAGAAAGCGCAGCGCGCTTCGCAAATGCGCAGTTGGGAACCGGCTGTTAAGCCGCAAGGCTTTAATGCCGGTGTTTCTTACAGACAATGGCGGTGGCAGCACATGAGAGCCGATGGAAACATTGGCTGGGGTGCTGACATCGCTAGATTTCAAGGACAGGTAAGTGTCCTAATATTTAAAAGTCAGCAACCACAGTGTGTAGCTGCTGATGTTTCATTTTTTGCTGGGGGGGGGTGCAGGACTCCTCTTTAAGCCCTGTGACAATAAGAGCAGGTTTGTAAAGTTTTTCTGCAGGAGCACCTACTTAAGGGGGTCAGTTCCTGTTGACATTGGCACACAGCAGAACTATAGTTCAGAAGAGACTTTTCTCTATGTGGTATGTAAACAGGCTTTTGGGAGTCAAGGCAGCAGCATTTGTTTTGCTGGGAGAGAAATCGAGTGGGACACGGCTGACTATGCTGTTTGGGCTGATAACAGTGCCTTTGCTACACTAAAATCCCAAACAGGAAGTCGGGAGCTCGCTGGATTTCTGGTGGATAAACGGGTATTTTTCTGTACTTGCTTTGTTTTGAAAGGGATAAAACATGAGGCAAGTATGCATGTATTGCAGAGATTTACTGCATATGTGTTTTTTTTTTTTTTTTGCCCAGACATACACTTTAAGTGATAAAATGCACATCCTAGTTTACATGAAGGCACTCATTTTTATTCTGAACCTTTTCAGACTGGCGTGGGTGGGCGAGGTTTTAACCAAGGCCTGGATGTGCTCCCTTTTTTCGTTGTGCTTGTTTGTTGCATCAGATACAGCCATGAACTGCTAGTTACTTAACCTGTGATTCACGTTTATTTATAACCGATCATAATAGAAGGGTAATCCTTTTGTCATTGCCCATACATAAATACTGCTGAGCAGCCCAAAGCTTACCAATACATTACAGGCCTAGCCAGGAGGTGTTACGTTTGTGTGCTCCCTTTGTAAACTTGCCACAGAAGAGATCATTTTTAAAAGTGGAAAAAAAAACAAAAAAAAAAAGAACCTGCACATGTCCTGTGTGCTCCTCTGCCAAAGAGTCCTTCATACTGCACACTTTTTGCAACTGTCTTCTTTATTCTACCGCTGCTCCAGATAGGCTCAAGTGTTGAGAATGTTGTCTCCATAGTCCATCCGAGGAATGTGTCCATTCACCGTTCATTCGTGGCACACGTCTGGGGTGTGTGCAGAGAGCATAGATCATAGCTAGATTTTTCAGAGGGAGGGTATTTATTAAACTTACTGTGAACTGCATTGGAACCGGTCCTGAGCGACTGCTGTTTTTTGAAGGATAATTAAGTTTACACTGCAGGCTTTATTAGGCTGATCAACAGTGGGTAATAACATACCTTTCCCGTGTTCTTTATGCAGTTTTATTTTTTGCCTAGTTTATGTTTTTGCTTATTTTTATGTAGTATTTAATATGAATTCCTGCCTTTGCCCACGCTTAAAGCGTATGTAAACCCTGAATATATATATATATATATATATATATATATATATATATATATATATATATATATATATATATATATATATATATATATATATATATATATATATATATAAATTTTTTTTTTTTTTTGTACGTTTGTAATCCTCTCGTATACAGTTTTCTTTAAGCACATTTTTGTGACTGTTTGAAATGTTTCTCACCTGGAGATCCTGCCAGTAAGCGCATTTGCCGTTGATTGCTGACGCTAGCCCACTGCCCCCCCCCCCAGTCAGCAGCAGCACTGTCAATAAAGCCAAAATAATGCCGTTCTAGGTGAGTGACCGACTGGCATGTTGTGAACTGGAACCCAGGGTGCTGCGCAGCTCGTCTGTGAGATTCAGTAACACACAAATCCGGAATATTGCTGCACACCTTTTTTTTTTTTTTTTTTTGTATCTTTTATTGAAGCATTAAAATGACATCACGGGTATGACAGGAACATTAAAAGGCACGTTACCAGTAGAGCTGCACGATTAATCGTTCAAAAAATCGTGATCTCGATTCAACCCCCCTCACGATTTTGATCTTCCATTTCCACAGTGCTTTCATATAACAAGTGCAAAGCCGTTCTCTGCTCGCTAGCAGCTGTAAAAAAAAAAAAAAAAAAAAAAAAAAACTACCATGGTAAATGTTTATTAACATTCCTCAGCGCTGGGAGATAAAAGGAAACATTTTGGTTCTTTTAGATCAAAGGGATGAACTGCGGTCTGTAAACGAGGTCACTTTAGGCACTTAAAGACTAAGCCTTTTTCTGACACTTGTTGCTTACAAGTTAAAATCAGTATTTCCGGCTAGAAAATTACTTGGGACCCCCAAACATTATATATATTTTTGTAGCAGAGACGATAGAGAATAAAATGGCAGTCGTTGCAATATTTTATGTCGCACTGTATTTGCGCAGGGGTCTTTCAAACACAATTTTCTGGGGAAAAAATATGCTTCGATTTAATTAGCCAAATTTTTTTTTTTATTTTTGTATAATGTGAAAGATGATGATGCGTGATCACTATCTTGGGCAAACAAAATTGATTCTCCTTTTTTCCAGAATTGTACAGCTCTAGTTACCAGTAAGCGCTGAATTGAGTATGAAACGCATCACTTTCTAATGTTCCTGTCAAACCTGTGATGTAATTTTAATGCGTTAATAAAGATACCAAGGAGTGCAGCAATATTCTGCAATTGTGCATGTTACAGCAGCATTGTCAACTTGTCATGCACTCGCCTTCATTGCAGTCACTGGGCTACAGGGAGAATATGCAACCCAACAGCCAACTGAAAGAGAATGCACAGGAAGCTGACCATGCCACAGCTGAGACTCAGTGGCGTAGTGTTGTCAGCCTTCACCAGAAAGTGCAATTACTGGCAGAATCGCCAGGTAAGAGATGGGGCAACAAACTCCCAAATAATGACGATAATAGGAAAACGGTATACAGTGAGGCATGATGCCAAACCTACCAAATCTAGATTGTGGGTTTATATACACTTTAAAGTCATTAGATTGTTTATTATTTTCTCCAAGGAATGGGCTTACAGTGGTTTAGAAATCGTGGTTGCTTAAGGATGACTGAATGCTCAACCTGTTGCACTTTTAGCAAAACATAATCATTCTCCATGGCAAATGCAGTAATATTCAGTGAATCTATGCATTGCTGGAATCTTAACGTAGATGAAGACAGTCTTGAGTTTCTTGCCAGTAGTTTTGATTGTCAGCAGTTTGTACAGACACTTTAGTGGTTTAACAGAAGAAGAATAATAATAATAATAATAAAAAATAAAAAAAAGTATTTTTATTTTTGACCAAAATACTTTTTGATGGTGTAACGAGTTGAGCTAGCGATACATGCCTTTTTGTAATGCTAGTTTACTTCTAGTGTATGAATCCTATACCTGTTTAGTAAAGCCTTACAAATCCTTTTAGGCCTCTCTTCCTGGCAACCCTTTGCCGGGAAGTGAGGCCTTTCTGGTTGCCGTCGCAACTGTTTCCCCACCCCCTTTTTGTGTGTTTAATTTTATTTTTTATGTTTTTCAAAGTATTGCATTGCTGGTTGTGTGGGCAAAAAGAGTGTTGGAAACTGTGAGCTAGCATTAAATCTTTACCTCTTAATTCTCGTGATGAGGCAATAATTGCAAGAATTTTGTAAATATCTGTAAATTTCTCTTTATCTTAGATATATCTATTTCTGTAAAATTGTTTTCTGACTTCCTGCAGTGTATAGTAACATTTTTGTGCATGCATAATGTGACACAATGTGTACCACTATTAACTTTACCCATGTAAAATAGCTATTTATTATTATTTTTTTATTTTTATTTTTTTTGTTTGTTTTTTTTTGGTTCTTTTTAATAAAGCTGAGCTTTCTGTTTAAATTGTCACTCTGGCTGCCACATGGGCCTGTACTAAATTATAAAGAACTGAAATACGAAACATTTTGTGTTCTTGGCTGTTACCTTTTTACAGAAGCACAGTATAGCAGACCAGTGTGGCAGGCCTGAGGTTCCTCCATGCGCACTGTTTAACGTGTACCTGTCTCCTTCTTAATGTGGGCATTTTGCACACGTGACATCACACAATAATGGTTTCCTAGACTGTATCCAAAATGGATGCATTTACTGCAAATAGATTACAGGTACACTTTAGCATTGGCATGAAGAAACCTACAAATGTTATCTATCTTGCCTTTTGAAATGAAATGTTAAGCACAATTCCTCCTAGGAAACCGGTGATTTTATTATTTTTTTTTGGCCATTTATTTCATGCAGACAAACCAAAAACAGAAAAGAAAACCTGTTTGGTAAATGGCTGTCGGCTTTTTCTAGTGATTGTTATAAGTCCATGGAGCAGCAGCATCTTAACTGCTGAGAGAAAACTGTTTCTGCAGTAATCCCGCTGTCCCCATTTACATGTTGAATCCCCAAACAAGGAAGAAGAATTTGCTGCCAGAGAGATGTGAGGCCTTTGGACTGGTTTGCTTTTAAATGGCACATTTTGCTGTAGTCTGGAACTGTCTTATTCAGGGGGGGGTCATAATCCCGCCACAGCTTTACAGTAACTGGCATCAAATTTATGTAAGGGTTAGTTAACGAAGCAAAGATCCAGCCATTTGGTTTACTGGAGACTAATGATGTCAGTGGCAATAATGATCCCTATGCAATGGCTTAGTGTGGTGATCTACCTTCGTTTTGTGAAATATTGGTCTTAAACTATATTCACTATATTTCTGGATGGAAGGTGATTTAAGATGAGCCTTTGATGCATTATATTTTTTCCTACTGTTGATGTATTAGTGCCACTTATTGGCAAAACACTTATACGGTGCACTATGGTACATTGCAGTGACATATTCAGTCTTAGTTACTCCCATCAGTTGGTTACTCCTTATACAATCAATTTGCCTGATGGTTTTAGATCCAAAGTTGAACATGTACAAAGTTTGCATACAGCAGTATGAGCTAAAAACAGTGGATTAAGAAAATTTGCTCTTTATATTCTATTATGGTGGGCTTCTGTGCCCCAGGTGTCTTTTGGACTCGTCATCCAAAACCAAATTGTATTGTTGTCAAAGTTGACTGCAGTTTACAAAATGGACTAGTCAAAGGGATTCAAATTTAGCATTGCAAAGTGCTGTGCAAACTACTGGCATGATAGAAATCCTATATAATAATCTGGAAACTCGGATACAGTCACACAAATGTATAGATTTGCTTGTGTTTAGTTGTACAGCCACCATTTCGACCAAGTTCTTGCATCCACACAGTAGTCATTTCGAGATGTCTTTGCTCACTGGTTAGAGTATTACCCCTGGATTATACAGTTAGTTTGTAGTAAATATGGCTTTATTTTCTCTTCTATAGGTGAGATTGTCTCCACATAGCATAGACTAGGGCCATACATATTAAATCTGGAAGAAAAAAGCATAAATTTGTAGGCATGGAATGTGTATGACCCTCCCTATAAGACTGACGCTTTCTGGAGTCTCATTCTTCTTCTTTGTAGCTGTACAGAGTTGTCAGCCTGTCCATAAATTTCCATAATGAATGTTTGTTTTTGTTTTTTTTCATTTTTTTTTATTATTCTATATCTTCTATTTTTTCTGAATTTACTTGAAGGGTTTGCAGAAAGTTCTAAGAAAATACTAAAGCGTGTATAAATATGTTCACAGTTGTGCAGTGTTTTATTTCCTGGTATTTTTTTTTTTTTTTTTATTATTCATCAGCAAACATCTTACTATGCTTCACACCTAAACTTTTGAGAAGTTTTATTTTTTTTTGTGTGTTTGAGTTACTTCATAATCAAAGTAAATCCTTAGTTATCCTGCAAGGCTTCCTAGGCGTATATGACGCCTCCTACAAGTAATTAGAATGCTCTATTTTTTCTAAGACCTAAAAAGTTTACCCATCTAAATGGCTCCTGATTTACTGAGAGGTATTTTTTTAAAAATAAAGAAATGGAAATAATTGCCATATATATTTAAGATATGTATGAATATTCCTGTTGGATCGCCAGTGTTTTTCCAGTTTCAGAATTACTGCTATAATCCCCAGGAACATTGGGTGACAATCACATTAACGTTTTAGTATCAAAAAGGCTCAAGGAGGTCACTGTTCATTGGTTTTAATATTTGTACATAAACACTGACTTTTTTTTTTTTTTTAAAACCATTATTTTGTATTTTTGTTGTACTTTAATATCTGGTGTACAGTTCCAGAAATAAAAGTCTGGAAATCTTAACTTCCTGTGAGTGTATAAGATTTTTCTACTGGGAATATTTTGCATGGGGATATTTCTGATGAACCTTCACTAGCAGTTTTGCAAACCTCTATGAGGGGGGGTTTTTACCCAAGAACAAAAATGTTGTTATATATTTTAGTTTACTTAATTATTAGATTTTTTTTTTCCCCACTTCATTTATGCCTGTCACTACCTGTTCTAGAGTGACAATGTACTGTGTCAATAGATGAGCAACGTCAACCTAAGACAGGAAGTTTGTAAGGACCAAAGAACACCTCTCCACAAAAACAGTGTTATCAATCCAGAAATTAGCGAGCGGGGCTGGGTGTGGCCAGGAGCTGATAGCCTGATGGCAAGCTACAGGCTTATAAATAAGCATTTGCAGCATGCCTTCTGAGGTAGCCAGATCAAAACTGCAAGCTGTTGGTCCTAGATGATGCAGGCAAGAAGAGGATATTGAGTCAGTATAATAGGGAGCTGTGGAAGACTGCTCTCTCCCAAAGTGTCACTATATTAAAGAATGAGATTTATGCAACATGCTTGTTGCCTCTATCCGTAAAAGCCTCTCCTCTGTCTCGACTTGCCCCTCTGGGACAAAGATCTGCAAAACCTTTCCTGTTCATGAGAAGATGGAATGTGAACTCCGACGATTGGGTAAATCGTGAAAGGATTTTCACTCCCTCCAAAATCTTTGCAGAACTCTGTTCAAATGGAAAAAGTTTACAAAGAAGTGAGTAATTCCCGTGTTTTGATCCGGATGTCTGTCCTAAACAACTCACTGTCCCTCTTGAGGATGTTTGGTCTTTCAAAGATTCTGCAGATAGTCAATTTTAAGACTCTCCTAAAAATGGCTTTTAACCACTTGCCGCCCACCCACCGTCAAATGGCGGCGGAGCGGCTCTCGTCATGTGACTTTGCCTCAGATTGGCTGCTCTGTGTTCCTAGAACACTGCGTGACCTCTGTCTCTGTAAAGAGCCAATGATGTGGCTCTTTAACCAGGTGGTTGGCTGTGTCCAATCTCACAGCCAGTCGCATGGAAATGCTGGTAATCCGCTCTCGTCGCCTCACACTGACGGAGTGTGTGGCGAGGAGAGACGAGCAGCAGCATCTCCTCGCAGGGGCCACCCGGACAGGTAATTAGTGCCTCAATTACAGAAATGTCAGTCAGTGCTGCCTTTCAGAGCCCATCAGTGCGGCATATTAGTGCCTCCTAATCAGCGCACATCTGTGAAGGCGAAAAATTACTTATTTACAGAAACGAATACATTTTTTTTTAATTTATTTATTTAAAGCTTGGACAGCTGGAATTTGCTACAGAAAGGCACCTCACACATTTAAGGGAGCCACTTGACCAACTTGAGGAGGTCACAGTTGGGAAGGTTTTATTTCCACAGTGAAAGATTTCAAAACAAACCTCAGCAACTCCTAGCATCTCTAAATGAAGAGCCACCTGTCCACTCTAACTTTAAAATCTAAGTTTAGCCCTTTATTCACATAAAGGCCACCTCTTCACAATGAAGGAGCACCCTCATTACTAATGATGGGTGGGGGGGGGGGTGTAATTTGCTTCACTGAGATATAGGGGGACATTTATAGACATCCAAAATGCCTATTTGCATGTTCCCATTTACCCATCTCATTGGTGCTTTATAGTGGCAGAAAATTCACTTTGTCCCACTACCTTTCAGCCTGCCCTCTGCTCCCAGGGTGTTTGCAAATGTCTTGATGCCCTTCTCAGAACCTCGGGGCATTCATGTCACAGACTAAACAACCTTCTCCTGAAGGATTCTTTTTCCTTGCAGCTCTCAGAAAAATGTTTTTTTTTTTTTTGTCATACTTACCTGTAAAATCCTTTTCTTTCAGTACATTATGGCACACAGAGTCAGGCTAATATTCATTACCTGCTGGGACATCCCAGAGCAATAGCCTTGAGGGGAGGGAGACTTATACGGCAGCCCGCAATACACTACAGCCGAAAGCCGAATACTTGGCTGCTCGAACATCCACTTGATAACATTTTGTGAACGTATGCACTGAAGACCAGATAGCAGCCTTACAAATCTGAGCCACAGATACCTGATGACGAAAAGACCAGGAGGTTCCTACACCTCTGGTAGAATGAGCTTTCACCCTAAAGGGAGGAGCTTTATGTTTCAGACCGTAGGCCTGAATGACCAATGGATGCACCCAAATTGGCAATGGAAGCTGCCTGCCCTTTCCTGGGTCCTTTTGGTAAAACAAAAAAAGTAGTCTGATCCTCGGATCTCCGCAGATCTAGAATAATAAACCTTGACTGCCCGGACAACGTCCAAGGAGTGCAGCAGTCTCTCTTCCGCCTAACAAGGCTGAGAATAAAAAAGAAGGCTAAATAATGTCATGATTACGGTTCCCTACATGAAAGGGCCGCCTTCTACCCGAGGCGATAGCCATCAGGAAGGCTAGCTTGCGTGACAGCAAGTCTAATGTAATTTCCTTGATGGGTTCAAATGGTTGTTTCTGTAACAGACAGCACCAAGTTCAAGTCCCAAGGAGTTGCCCCCTGCATAAAAGTTAGGACCAGTGAATGGGAGGCTAAAGGCCTAAAGTATTTGGAAGAATACTGATAGGGCTGAAATTGTGACCTCTGATTGTACTCAAAGCCAATTTGATTTCCACAGCTGACTATAGAAAACAGAGAATTCACCCAATCACGTATTTCCGAGGATGCCATTTTTTGGCTTCACACCAAGCAATATAAATCTTCCAGACCTTATGATAGATCTTCCTAGTGACAACTTTTCTAGCATTCACTAGGGCAGACACCACTGGTCCTGAGATGCCACGGTCCTTTAACACCCTGGCTTCAATAGCTATACCTTTTAAATTTAGAGACTGTAAATTGGGGAATCTAGGACCTTGAGACAGTAGATCGGGGCAACGTGGAAGCATCCATGGCCCGTCTATTTTTCAGTCTCACAATCTCTGGGAACCAGGGCCTTCTGGGCCAGGCTGGTGCCACCAGAATGACTGAAACCCCCTCTCTTTAAATCCTGCGCAACAAATGTGGAAGGAGAGGTATTGGAGGGAAAGCATAAACCAGGGAGTGCTGGCTCCATGGAACTACCAGAGCATCTGCTCCAATTGCCAGAGGATCTCTTGTCACGGACACAAACTACTGTAGCTTGTCGTTGAACCTGGATGCCAGTAGTAACAAAAAGGTAGGTCAACTTCTGGCCATCCCCAACGTTGGCAAATTTCCTGGAACACTCCTGGGTGTAGGGACCATTTCCCCAGGCAGATCTGGTGGCTGAGATAATCTGCCTTCCAGTTCTCTACTCCCGGGATATATACTGCCGACAGAGTTGGCACATGTCCCTCTGCCCAGGCTAGTATGTGGTTCTCCTCCTTCAGAGCTGAATGACTCCTGGTACCGCCTTAGTGGTTTATATAGGCCACTGCAGTGGCATTTTTGGACTGAACCCTAATGGGGCAGTTCTGAAGCTCCACCGTCCATGACCGTAGGGCCAGTCATACTGCCCGTAATTCCAGGACGTTGATGGGCAGGATCTGTTCTGTCCTTTGCCATTTCCCTTGAGCTGTGAGCCCCTGTAGGGTTGCTCCCCAGCCTGAGAGACTGGCATCTGTATTCAGTGCTCTAAGTTATCAGGACGAAGGATCTTCCCTTTCGCAGGTTCTGATCCTGGAACCACCAGTTTAGGCTTAAGCGTGCCAGAGGAGATAAGAACATTGGATAATCCAGGGCTTGTCCTCTCCTGTTCCAAGCCAATAAGATGTCTTGTTGTAGAGGCCTGGAATGGAACCGGGCATATAGCACAGCCTCGGAGGATACCATCCTCCCTAGAAGACTCATACAGAGCCGAATGGAGGGTTGTTTGGTGCCCCTTATCTTATGCACCTGATTCTTCAGGGCACAGATCCTTGCAGGTGGCAAGAATACTCTTGCTTGGACCGTATCTGGGATCAGACTTAAATACTTTAGACCTTGAGCTGGTTTTAATGCTGACCTTTCGGTATTTCTGATCCAGCCTAAGCTTTTCAAATACCGCACTGTGCATGTTCTGCTCTTTTCTAGAGCCTGTACTGAGTGATCTCTGAGCAGGAGGTCATCCAGATACCCAAGCACCAGGATCCCTTGGGCCCTTAAAAGACCCAGTACTGGTGCTAGGACCTTTGTGAACACCTGGGGAGTTGTCGCAAGCCCGAAGGGTAGAGCCACAAACTGAAATTGACGTTCCTCTACTGCAATTCGCAGGAACCTCTGAGGCTGAAAGGATAGGTATGCGTAAATACGTGTCTTTTATATCGATGGATATATCGAGGGTAGAGCCACTGACAGAAAATGACATTCCTCTACTGCAAATAGCATGAACCTCTGAGGCTGAAGGATAGGTATGCGTAAATACGCGTCTTTTATATTGATGGAGGCTAAAAATCTTCCATCTGGAGCGAGGCTACAATTAAGCGGACAGACTCCTTCCAAAAGGACTGGATTAGTAGATTCTGGTTCGGGATCTTGCGTCTAAAAATGGGCCTTGTGACCCCCAGTTTGGTTTTTAAACCGTAAAACATATTCGCTCTTTCGGATAGAGGAACCTGTATAATCACTCCTGGATACACTAAATGATGTAATGCATGAAGCAATAAGTCTCTTTTTGAAGGATCCGAGGAAATGGTGGATCCTAAACCTCTGAGGGGGAACCCCCCCCGCGACTCCAGCTTGTAACCGCGGGATATAATTGAGGTGACCCACTCATCCTGAATTATCGTTCTCCAAATGTCCGCAAAGTGCAGCAGCCTTCCGCCCACCCGATGAAGTGGGGGCGTCCCCTCAAAGGGAGGGCTTGGTGTTGGGTTTAGAAGAATTTTGGACCCAGGGCTTTTTCTGGCCCTAGCACTTTGTTGGCGGTGGACCTGCCTTGGCACGGACATATTTGAGGAAGCAGTCGCTGAAGTTTTAAGTGAGGAATGCCTGGTGCTTTTCTCCACAGGAAGTAGAGAACTCTTCCCTCTGGAAATCTTTTGGATATATTCATCCAAATGATCACCAAATAAACGTTCCCCCATGAAAAGGGAAACCTGTCAATAACTTTTCACAAGCTCGGCTGACCAGTCCTTAAGCCACAAAAGCCTGTGCATATGTACAGACAAGAGAGCCAAACGAGAAATTTGATGTATTTAATCCTTTTAAGGTATCAACAGCAGTGCTCAAGGAATATCACAGTGCTCAAGGAATATGTCTTATTTTCAGGCAGATCATCCTCCTGGTTAGGCCGATCAGGCCGTTTGACCTTATCCTTTACAGACGGTCAGATACCAATTGCAACAGCTGGTTGAATAGCTGAACTGGCCAAAGAAAAGGAAGCTAAGTTTTTGTTTAAGGAAGAGACTGCTGCATCTACGGCTGGCATGCTCACTTTTTTCCTCATCCTCCTTTTTTTTTTCATCCTGTCAGGATGTTCCCAATCGGCATACACCGCCTGTTCCAGGGGGGGGGGGGGGGGGGGGGGGGGGGGGGGGGGGGGAGACCTGTGCGGCCTGAAGTCTCCTAGTTTGGAGCAGGAATGGGTTGAGAATGGGGATAGGATTCTGTGGAGGGCCTGGCGGATGAGTCTGCTTCCGAGCAATCTGGATGAAAAGATATCCAGTTGATGTCTGCCTCTCAGTCGCAGAGAGTTTTCATCCTGACTGACCAAAATGGTTCATTCTGCCTTTTAAGTTGGCTCTTGCAGAGGTGACTGAGCCTCCCTGGTCCTCTTGGGATCCCTGAGGCCTCTTCAGGCCGCACAGGTTCCCCCCCCCACACCCCCTGCTGGAACAGGATTCCACTTTGCAGGGTCCAGCGCCCGGAGGCCGCATTACAGGCAAAACCTTGCAGGATCTTGAGGAGTCTTTGCGAGGCTCCGGTAGCATTTAAGCCTATAAAGCCTGTGTCAAATGAATCCGATCGGTCAATCCCTTGATTCATTTAAGAACAGTTTGTGGGACTAGAGACCTGGAGCTCAGAGAGCTCAAACAAACCGTGCCATCCACCTTGCAGACACTGAAGTGCTTCCTGTATGGGAGGGGTTATAAATAGGGGATTACTTCCTGTCTAAAGACCTTTGGTCTACCAGTATCCATTCACCTGGAGATGAAGTATAACCCAGCAGGTAATGAATATTAGCCTGACTGTGTCCCATGATGTATAAAAAAGAAATGTCCACAGGACAATTCCAGCTGCTCCAGGCAAAAATCTGGGTTACACATTTTTTTAAATGTATTTTTTTTTTTTAACAAGTCTGCTCTCCGTCCTTCCCTTTACCTAGAATACTTCTGACCCTAGATGCATAGATGCATCTTAAAAAAATGTTTTTCTTCCAGGAAGTTAAATTCTGGATTAAGAGCTCATGGCCAACAACTGAGATCAAAGAGAAATCCCACAGTGAAGTTTGCCATGACAGTTTGAGCCCTAATGGTTGCCTCCTCCTTTTGGGCCTTTCACAATTTCCTTCAAGAACTCTCCAATATAAAATTTTTGGGCACGAAAAAAAAAAGCAGGCTCTCACTCGACTTAATCATATTCCCTGAACTAGATAGAAGCATGGGTAAGACCCCATCAACATTCTGGAGCTCAGAGCAGCAGGTTATCCCTGCAGCCCTGTACTCCCCTTCTGAAGGGAAACACAATTTGGGTGCATTCAAACAATGCCACCACATATATCAACCATCAAGGGGGCCTGGCTGCCATTAAGGAAGCAAATCGGTTTCTGTTATGGACAGAATCTCACTTCAGTCCACATCCCAGGAGTGGACAAATAGCAGGCAGACTTAACTGCCACCACTTGAACCAAGGGAATGATCTCTTCATGCAAAGGTGTTCAATCTGCTATACCAAAGATTGAGGGGGAGTATCCAGATGTGGACATCCTGACCTCCAGATAACACAACATGCTACCTCCTGGCTGTTTGCCAGAACCCGGGATTCTCTAGCCCTGGCCTTAAAGGCCCTGATAATTCCTTAGTAATAGGGGGTTAAGGTTGATCTATGCCTTTTACTCCAGTGTGAATTCTTCCTCACCTGTTCCACAAAATGGAGCGAGAGAGGTAATTTTAAATTGCCCCTAATTGTCCCAGAAGAACCTGGTACAGAGATACTCAGACTTCTAGCAGATAGCCCCAGGTCCCCTCCCAACAGACCAGATCTGTTGCCTTATGGTCCCCTGTCCCATCCTGCTTCACAGTCTGGCTTTAATCACATGACTGTTTGAAACCCAGATCATAAAAGGATAAAAGCATTTCTGAGTCTGAAAGCAAAAACTAGCCACTTCCAGGATAATCTATTATACCTGGAAATCTTCTTTTGCCTGGTATGAACACAGCCACCAGTTCATTCCCAGATATTACTCTGTACATCACATTCTGGCTCTTCACAGCAAATAGTCCAACAGCATGAGACAGCACACATTATATATACAGCATTGAATCTGACTAGCACAGATCATAGTGGGGTTATCATTCACCCTGTGCCCCTATTAGAGACACAGGGTGATTTACACATAAAGAGGGTCCAGGCAAGCTGGACAAGGAGCCTCCAGAACTCTCCAGGGCAAGCAGAGTTCCACAAACCCCCGACCCAAAGTCACTCCTGTCACAGTTTTATTCTCTATACCTGTGGAGAGTGCTATGTATTGCTTTGTATTTGCATGATCAGTGTGGCTTTGAAGCAGAGACTGTTGTGTGTCAACTGACTTAAGAAGAGAATCTCCGGATTAGCCTGCTGCATCTCTATATACCCCGAGGGGGAATGTGTATTAGACCCTCTATAATTAAAAGGGTCCACGCTGTGAGGTGAGCTGCCATTTCTATCACTGGTGGAGGTTCTGTTTTTTCCCACAAAGTCACCTGCATGTTTTGTTTATTGTTCATCACTGCAGACCTCATGGATTGTCTTGTATTTGATCTATGGACTGGTCATTGTTTTTTTTTTTTTTTTTTTTTAGCCCTGCACCATCTTTTTACGTTTTCACACAACTGTGTAAGGCTGCTGGACCTGGTCTTCTGTTCATACTTTCTCAAAGTTTTACCAGGTGGCTGTCCAATCCTCCATGGATGCAGCTTTTGGCCACAAGGTTCTTGGAACTTGGGCTTTTTGACCCCATTGTTGTTTGGGACAGTTGGCACAGTTTTGATTGCCTAGTTGCTGCCCACCCTCCATATTAATTGCTTGGGGATGTCACATGGTGAATGAATATATTGCCTGTGTCCTATACTGTATGGTAAATATAAGAGGAATTTTGCCTTTAAATTCTATTTCCCAAAGTTTACTCTTCATTGCTTGCTACAAAAAACTAAGGACACACTAGCTTGCTAGTGTCCAAGCACCTTGATGGTGTGTGCCTAGAACACATGGTGTATGAATATGGTGCCTGTGTTGTGCATTGTACTCTAAGGCCATAAGTATACATCCATGTTTCTTAATGACTTAATGGAAAAGCCTATTCCAAAGTTGTGGTCTTCTGCACCAGTCTGTGGCCTGCGCTATTGCTGTCCCCAGTCTAGGCTTTTATATTTTTCCACAACCTTTTTGAGGCACCTGTTTGCATTCTTCCTTTATGGAAGAACCCTGGACATTTTTGTCCCTCCCAAGTGGCTATCAGCCTTGTTTGTACCCCTTTTGTTAAACAGTGGGCTGCCCCCCCCTGTGGACCTAGCAGTCTCCCCGCCATTCCAGTGCAGGATACAACTGTCTTTCAGGACCTCATTACTAAAAGGACAGGAGGCCCTTTCTAAAAAAAATTGTTCTGACAGGCCCTGTGTTGAAACCTGTCTTGATCTGCTAAAGGAGTCTATTTAACAAAAAAAACTTTGCAAAGCAATCACACAGCACGAATAATCCCTGTGATTTGCCTAAACTATTTCCTATAGCCAGGAAGGAACTACGTAATCTACATGAGGATAGTCTGCTCCAGAGCTAGACCAGCAGAGGTGAGGGCTGATGTAGTTTGGTGAAAGAAGGGTGTCTCACAGACAGCCCCTTGACATTCGACTCTCCTGCAACAGATGCGAGATGGTGAACTACCCAATCAGTGGACATTAGAGCAAACACGCTGAGGACCCTTCTACTGAAAAACGATACGGTTTAAACACGTCTTCAAATGATGAACTATTTCCAAGTGTTCCAGAATGAGAATGCCAAAAGAAGGCACCAGGATAGGCTCTGGAGTCAACCCCCAGCAACATGCCAGGTAGGCAAGTGCAACATTGATGGGTCAGAGCACTAGTAGGGCGGTTAACAGCCTGTGTTGCTCCCAGCTGATCATGCAGGTCAGAGTGTCCTGCTGTGGAGGGGCAGGGATAGTGAATCTGATGGATAGCAAAACATGACCGAAGACCTTATCTGTCCTAAAGGGAAACATGATTGCCCTTGTACAGAGGAGAGTGGCAAGGATAGGACACTTCTCTTGAGTCAAAACTGGCACAGGAGCCAATAGAACCTTTGGGTTTAGGAGACCCCACAAGGGCAAACATAGGTCTGTTAATCTGTGGAGTGGCACAGAAAGGTAGAGCAGCTGCAGAGAGCACTAGAAACCAGAGACTAGTTTCTAAATTTGAAGGGGCTCTCTCTGAACAGCAACCTACCCAAAAGCCTGCAAAGATTAACACCCCCACTTAATAGACCTTCATTCTGAAGGCTTTTCTGAGGGTTTCACAATGTTCCTTGCTTCTAGCTTCGCAGGTGGCCAGAGAACCAGGCTGAGGAGGGCTCAGTTGTGCCTATATCAACACTAGGGCAAGGGACTCTTTGTAAACACTTTTGTTAATCTCCAGTTAAAGCAGAGCGCCACCCATTTTTACAACCTATTAAAAAAAAAAAATATATATATATATACTCACCTTCCTCGATCCAAAACGGTAGTTTTTTTTTTTTTTTTTTACTTACCTTTAGTTGTTTTCTTCGCTTCCTGGTTCTCGGATATGGGCGGGGATATTACGGCTATTACGTAATATCCCCTAGCCTGCACTGCCAGTGCGGCAGCCTGGCCCGAGATCGCGCGAGACTTGAAACCGAACGTGACGTCATCACGACAGTCACGTTCGGTCTCTGCTATCACAACAGGGCGGGACTTTAGACGCCACCGCCGTTGTGATGGCAACAGGAGCTGAAATCCAGGAAGAGAATGCCCTGAGGTATTCAAATGCCCACAGGCAAGATGGTGAAGAAACCGGAAATGAATATAAAGTGCTTTTTGGACATAAACGAACGGCAACAGTGAGACAAGCAGGACAGGTGAGTTAATAATTTACAAAAGAATTTATTAATCATTCACCAGTGAAAAAAAACCCGTCAGGGGCAGTGTAGCTCCGCTTTAAGGCCAAACTAAAAGCATGGGAGAATCTACCTTTGTCCCTGTGGGGATGGGTCAATCTGATTAAAATGAAAAATTATCCCTAAGCTCACATACTTATTTCGGCATTGTCCACAATGGTTACCCCCTTTTTTTTTTTCCTTTACAAAGAAACGTAACCAAATGTTTTCATCCTTTCTTTGGGGCCCCAAGCCACCCAGATATACGCTGAGCACCTTGATGCGGCCGTGTACGCAGGGTGGTATGGCATTTCCTGATTGCTTTAAATATTTTTTGGCTACCCAATTAGTGACTGTAGCCTGATGGTTGAGTCCCAATTTATTTTCAACTCATCCACAATTCTAGAGGCTGCAATGGTTGGGTCATTGGAGGCAGTTAAATTCTTGGCAGACAGAGGACCACAAGCCCCTTATGACCTGACCCCTTCCATGCTTACCACCCTGCGGGCTTGGAGGGCGGGGCTGGCTGTCAAGGTTTAAAAAAAATAAAACAGGTCTCCCCCAACGCACCAATTTGGCTGAATCCCAACCTATCACACATTTACAAGATGTCTGACCCATATGTTTGGACCAAATACAGTATTAAATTAATCTTGCAAATAGTGTCACACCAGTCCTTAGTCCCCTTATCTCAACTTTCCTCTGCATATAATGTCCCTATGTATTATCATTTTCGCTATTTGCAACTTGCTCATGCCTTTGCTGCACAATTTCCATGTTTCTCCTGCATGGTTGTTCAGTCGGGGCTGGAACAAACGCGCCGAACGGAGTGTGGCAAGAAGCCCACTTCGCACCTATATTCCCATTTAATATTTGCGTCACTGTCGCCTCTTGAGGGGCTTTGTATTCTCTGGCAACGTGACATTCCTGCACTGAATAAAGATGAATGGAATGCTGTTTGGGATTTCCCTTTCAGGTCTTTAGTCTCAATACGCGACAGACTTGTGCAATTTAAAATTGTATATAGAGCATACTTCACACCTCATAGGCTCCATTTGATGAACGCAGATATATTTCACCGGCATGCTGGCGGTGCGTCGCCCGGAGATTTTTCGCACATCTTTTGGCACTGTAACAGGGTCAGGAAGTACAGGGAAGAGGTTCTGGCTCGGATAGATCTGGTCGCCTCAAACGCCTTCAGCCCATCAATGAAAGTATGTTTATTGGGGCCGATAGATAATATAGTGCCGATGGTTGCCAAGAGAACACTGATAGGGCTGCTCCTTTTTTATGCCAGGAAAAATATAGCCATGCAATGGAAGGAACCCTCCACCCAGTCTTAAGCTCAGTGAAAACGATTAGTAAATTACAGTCTTCCCTTATACAAAGATAAGTATGCGAACATGGGCTGTCCCACGAAATATGACAGGGTATGGCATACATGACTAGCTGAACCCTCGACAGCCTAATTAATGAAGTGAGTCATTACCGTTCTTAACAGTATTGGTGTACCAGAATGATTATGTATACTGTATGTGGGCAAAATGTTTCTTATTCCAAATATATAATTGTTAGAGGGCATTATGTATCATTGCAATGAGCGGCACCACCTTAAATATGGGGTACATCCACAGTCTTCCTAATTGCCGCCTGCTGTAGTCTTACAAGATTAGGAGTGGACCCCCCTGAATAGATGTTCTGCAAATCTTTTGTTAAGCACTTTATTTGGGTTTCTTTGTTTGAAAAATCTGTTTATTGCCGTTTTTATACACAAAGAAAAAAAAAAAAAAGACTAGACAGTGGTCAAACTAGAATTAAAGTCCTATTAGAAATTGACAAAGTTATTCCTGAATTAGTAAATTGGTGCAGCTAAAATAAAAATTACTTTTTTCCACAGTGGGTATAAGGGTGGAATAGCCCAAATGGTCAAATGAACATCACAACTATATGCTTCATGTAGAACAACCCTTTTATTTATAATATAAAAACACTTTATAAAACTAAACACGTACACATAGTCAAGCATAGTGGAGATCTAAGTAGAACAGATGTTTAGGTTATCAGTGCCGTATACCAGCAACATGAAAAAGCAGCATCAGGCACTTGGCACACTTTTTAGCGTTGCCTTTACTTCTGTGATTGCGGACATGCTGGTTCAGAGGAAAAAAAAAAAAAAAGTTGAGAGACACATCCATATTAAAAAGGAGAAATTTGCGTTATCCTTTGGCATAACCCCACTTCCCATGAGTTAAACAAACTATCTCCCCTGCCCCAGATGTATACTTACCTGAATCAGACAGCTACAGCCCACACAAGCTGCAGATCCTCTGGCTATAATGTGCATTGTCCGCACAGTCAGTCCTCATAGACTTCTATAGATCCATGTCCCAGCGTCTCCAGTATCGGCAGATAACCCCATAGAAGAATGTGGGGGTCTACTCTGAGTTGTAAAGTGTGAGGTGTAGCCAAAACAAAAGAAGAATCTGAATATTGTTGCAGCTGTCTAAATGCAAGTATACATAAGGGGATGGTGTTCCTTTGCTCGGGGAGGCATCTGAAAGTATGGTCATCTTTTAACATCACAGAAGAAACTGTGCTCTACACAGTGCAGCATTACCGTACACAGTACAGCTTGCATAAAAATGACATGCCATCCCTACTCTGTGTCCCCATGTGCAGGGAAACCTTTGGCAATCATTCAAAATGTCATTCCAATACATGGCACCAATAATGATCACATTATGAGGATATCTTGGAAAAAATAAAATACAAACTAGAATCCATAATATTATTTTATATATATATATATATATATATATTATATATATATATATATATATATATATATATATATATATATGTTTCCAAAGGACACCTATACAGAGAAAAAAAAAAATAGACCACCATTGCACATGTCCTGGTCTCTGATACACCCTGTAAAGCTTCCGTTTCCATATTGGATAAATCTTGAGCCCCCAGCATTTGCTAACGAATTATTGTAAAATAGTTTGAAAAGAGCTCTTCTCCACAATGTATGTCTCTAAGAGCGACAAGAATGACACACCTTACCGGCCTGCAATAGATAAAAGATTATGCCAATCAATACACTGACTGAACACGTATGCATTTGCATTTTCTGTACATCTTGCTAGTACTGCTGTCTTCTTGCTGGACTTTGCATGTTATGTCAGTAGAGTCTGTGGCAATGATGAAGAATAAATGAACAATCCACTTATTTTATACACATCCACTAATGACAGCCATTCCTAGTCTTTATTCTATTCTATAAAAAAACAACAAAAACTCCGCGCTTAGGGACAGGTAGTCCAGGTATGCAGCCTTTCCAGAAAAAATTAACCCCCTAGGGGGCAAATTTAAATAATTGGTAGAAGGTGAGGAAAAATTGGCGCTCCCTGTGATTCCAAAGAAAGGGTTTTGACTTTAATTAACTGGCAGTGAAATAATAAGGTAGGATGGATGGGAGTGGACACCTAATAACAGGCGGTACTACACACAGACCTATCACCGCCTCCTAGGCAGGGTATTAAATATACTATAAACCCAAGCCCTGTGTGACAAATATAAATAATGATAAAATAAAATAAATGTAGGGGAGGACAAACCAGCAGTGTGTGTACATCCACCACTGATTTATCAGTCTCCACGTGAAAAAAATGTGCACGGGGGGAAAGAGAAGGGCACCAGGGCGGCTAACCTAGTAGCAGCCCCTACCTATATCTTATAGCCACCCGTCAATGTGCCAAGTGCAAAGTGCAAACCAGCAATAAGTGACAATATCCAGCTTTTGTAAATAAGTGATAAGTAATAGTTAAACCTGAGCCAGTGAAGCCCGTAAAACATAAATACCTAGATTGGATATGTAATGACAGTGAAAGTACCACTCTAAATTAGGTGATAACAACGAAAATAAATCACTCAAAAATAAATGACAGCAGCGAAAAAAAAACTTCAATTGGGTGATGACAGTGAAAAATAATACTCTAAATATACAAAAGAGCCCAAAAAACAGGCCCACAAGATAAAAAATGTGGAATAAAAATAAGTACAGTGACAAAAGAAAAAATGTTGATAACACTATGTTAGTTGATCTTTTGACAGTAGTTCAAACGGTGACTTTGTGCTATTTAATACCCTGCCTAGGAGGCAGTGATAGGTCTGTGTGTAGTACCGCCTGTTATTAGGTGTCCACTCCCATCCATCCTACCTTATTATTTCACTGCCAGTTAATTAAAGTCAAAACCCTTTCTTTGGAATCACAGGGAGCGCCAATTTTATTCTATTCTTGGCCCAATTGATCTTAAAGCCCAACTGAACTTTGAGTTTAAATTTCTAGGTGCATCAAAACAAAAAAGATGTTTAATGTCTTCCAGTTACCGGTAGTTCATTTTTTTAATTGTATTTACAAAGCAGACACTATCTGACTAGAAAAGCCTGAAAAAAAAAAAAAAAAAATCCAAAACAGAATCACTGGGTTGGAAAAAGGATCAGCCCCTTATGTCAGTATTTTGTTGGACCACATTTTGTTTTAATGACAGCCTTTAGTTTGTTGGGATATGTCTCTAACTTTGCACATCTAGACTTTGCAATATTTGCCCACTCTTCTTTTCAGAACTGCTCAAGTTCAGTTACATTTGATGGTGACCATTTGTGGACTGCAGTCTTCAAAGTCATTAAGATTTTCAATGGGGTTTAAGTCTGGGCTCTGACTAAGCCATGCAGCAAGGACATTCACCCTTTCCTCCAACCACTGTGCGGTGATTTTTGCTGTGTGCTTTGGATAATTCAGACTAAAATTTTATTATTTTGCCTCAACAATGTCGGGCGGAAATCCAATACAGCTCACCATCCAAATAACACCATTCCTACAGTAAAGCATGGAGGTTGTAATATCCTGTTATGGGGGTGTTTTTCTGCAGCAGGGACTGGAGCACTTGTCAGGATAGAAGAAGAATGTATGGGGCAAAATACCACCAAATTCATGAGTAAAATCTGCTGCCCTCTGTCAGAAAGTTATCAATGGGAAGAAGGTTTACAATGACCCAAAGCACACAGCAAAAAGGACCACACAGTGGTTGAAGGAGAAAAAGGTGGTTCAGCAAAATACTGACACAAGGGGGTGATCCTTTTCCAACTCAGTGATTCTGTTTATTTTTTCCTGACATGTTGAGGTTATATCTTTCACCTAGATGTTATAAGTGGCACTGTGTAACTATAGTTGGATAAAACAAAAACTGTGTCTGCCTCCTTTTCAGACTGCAAAGCAACCAAATGTGATTATTTTAAAAGGGGACGATTCTTTTCTATACCCACTGTATTCTGTTAAGTCAGAGTTCAGAGCTCTCAATTTAGCAGATGCACGAGTTTTGATAATTCTAGAGCAGGGATATGCAATTTGCGGACCTCCAGCTGCTGCAAAACTACAAGTCCCATCATGCCCCTGCCCCTGGGTGTCATGATTGTGGCTGTCAGAGTCTTGCAATGCCTCATGAGACTTGTAGTTCTGCAACAGCTGGAGGTCCGCTAATTGTATATCCCTGTTCTAGAGTTTCAGTGGCTCCCTAGCCCTGACTGCTAGCATCAAAAAACAGTATTTTCCAAGTGCCATAGCCTTTTTAGTTTGAAGGTTACACAAGGGATGCAAGCATCTACTAAGAACAAGTCACCTGACAATAAGTGTCAGTAGACAAAGCATGGCTGTCACTATAGGGTATATTTACTAAAGCTAGAGGGTCACACTTCTGCAGAGAAACCAATCAGCTTCCAGGTTTTATTGACAAAGCTTAATTGAACAAGCTGAGGTTAGAAGCCGATTGGTTTCTCTGCAGAAGTGCGACTCATTTTGCACTCTGTATCTTTAGTAAATAAACCCCTATGAGACTATAGAGGTTACTAACCTCAAGTACATACAAAATATAGTATTGATATGGTGTCAGACATAGGTGATTTTTTTATGAAGTAGTTCTGCTGGGACATGTTGTGGAGTGGTTGAAGGAATTCTCCATGTAAAAGTAAAAAAAAAAAAAAGCGATTTAGATACAATATTCTGAAAAGTCCTCAGATCCTACAGCAAACACACTGGCACCCAGGCTTATGCCAATTTGTGTGTTCCTACAATAATGCAAGAGATCCTGTCTTCATTATTATAAACATGGACTTGTTTATGTAAGCAATGACAAAACTGATATGCATAATAGGATTTGCTACTAATTAAATATATACCAACCCTTCACTCTCATGAGAATAGCAAATATTTGGGATGTATTGTCGTAGTTCCACTGGGAATGTGTCAGGCACATCAAATTCCTGGTAGCAGACGTTGGCTTCCTTCTCTGTGGAAAGACGTGAC